>JZKD02S1889452.1:1054532-1090785 GCA_000966675.3 Picea glauca
ATGGCCCCGGAAGTTAAAACCTGCTAAAAATAGTAAATTGCCAAAATGGCCAGAAAACTGTTTTGAGCCATTTGGAAAAGATGGGTGGCCCCCGATATCCACCTGGATCACAATGGTTCCATCATTCTACTTCTACTTCAGGGCGGTTGGACGAGGTAAGGACAGGTGGTTATAGCCACCTTCTAGTTGTAGCTGGAGAACATAGGGGGTTGTAGCCTCCTTTTGGTTGTAGCTAGAGAATTGGGGATTTGGAGCTTCCCTCAGGTTGTAGCCTGAGAAACTAGGGGGTTGGAGCCTCCTTACAGTTGCAGCTAGAAAACAAAGGAAGTTGGTGCTTCCAATGAATGTAATGCTTCAAGACATATAAGCAAAAGCATTATGTGGGTTTCTCCTGATTTTGGTTTCCACGTAAAACACTGGTGTATTGTGTATGTGTGTGTTTTTTCATTTGTTCATTTCTTATTTACTCTACAGTTATTGAATGATAATTCTTCATTGATATAACACTTGTATTATATGGTTAAAAAGGATCAAATCTATCTATTATTGATTCACCCCCCCTCTTAGTAATCCAACAAATCCAAGATATTCACCAGCAATGTACCTCAACTAGAATGTACCATACATACAGTAAGAGCCTCAAGGCATATACAAAAATCACAAATATATCCCTTAAGCATGTTCATCAGTATCACCAAGATGTAACACATAGAATAACATACCTTTACATCTTTAATTGACCTAGTGCCTCTAATCCTAATACACAAACCTATAGGTTTACCTCAGTCCTTAGCAACCTCGCACTAGCATCTCTTCCTTCTCCTATCTTGTCCTCATGGGACTAATATTGTTGTCTAGTTGGGCCTCAAGTGATGAGCCCTAGACAACCCACGGGGGTGCCTCACATGACACCCTCAAGATGAACCATGAGGTCCTGCTTAATTAAGGTTACAGAAAAAAAAAATAGCTCTTGGCATCTCCGAAACTTTCACTCTTCCTTCGCACTTTCTTCGTTGTCTCAGACTCGACCTCGGATTCTCCAATAGACCAAAATATTCTCATAATATAGATATTCAATGATGTGTGTATGTACTTATGAGAAACTCCTTGAGGTGTATTTATATTTTTGCCAAGTAACTTCTCTCTTTAATATTAGGGCTTCTTGAACTTTCTTGTTGCAACCACTTTACCCTTTCATTAATGACTTGTAACAAATTAGGGGCTTCTTAACCATTATTTGGGGTTTCCAAATTCATGATGGCATATCTCCCTAACCGTGAGGAACCACGTGGAGTACCACCTACCATTGGAAATGTCACAACGAGGACTATCCATCTATTATTATGTTACCTACAATTTCATTGTCCTTCATGTCTATTTTCCTTGGTCAATTTTGGGTTCCATAAACAATCTTCGGGGATTCTTATAGACTTTATCAAATTCACCCATCACATCTATTGACATCAACCACTCTTGTTGAAATCAATGAAAACTAACTCACAATCAATATCGACCACAACTATGGGGTATCTTGAACACTCCAATGGTTGACATCAATGAAAACCAATCATCCAACATGTATGTGTAGAAAAAGATTGGAGTTGTGGAAGACAGTTTCCAACGGTGGATATCCTTAAGCAGACGAGAAATAAAAGAAGGATGTTTTTGAAATATTGATGAAGGGACCTTAGAATTTCTCATAAAGCACCACTAATTAGGTAATATCAGAGAGGGAGTTGGCAACCAGAACATGTATAAAAGTGTTCATGACTATGTGGCATAAGGTGTGAAGGGATTAGATAAGAATCTCTTCATAATTTTTTTATGTCTTATGATTATGATTAACTGTTATAGGTAACCGGTACCCAAGTAGGGTATGACTCAAGAAATAAGATAGCCTGAAGGATGGAGGCATGAGCCTCTGACATTCAAAGATGATTAAGAATCCTTGCAAAGAAATTTGTGCACAACTATCTCATGAATGAATGTGATTATAATTGATCATAACCATCATGTTGATTGAATGCGTTAATGAAGCACATGTTTTCATGAGAGGGAAGGTACAAGACTTCCCAATGTGGAAGGAGGATCTTCCAATATTCTACCATAATTATAACAATGGTAAAGAGAGGAATTGGGTGGCCATCAATGTTGGTGCCCTAATTACCAATGAAGAAAGAATGTGTGAATGCATTCATATGAAATTTTAATTTCGTATCATGATATGTTGATCTAAGGCCTCGATCAATTTGTGGTAGGAATCACACTCCTATTGTAATGATAAATGTTGATAAATAAACCATGTGGTAAGAAGTTGGATGAGTTCCAACACACTAGGGAAAAGTTCCTAATATGAAATGTGGTAATTTGGAATCAATGCAAGGGTGCATTATGTAGGAGTGTGACCATGGACCTTGGCATAATGATTAAATTCATTTCATGTTTGAATTTCATTTGGAAAAGTTTGGTATGTTGAAATGATGCATGTGTAAGGAATGATATTTCCTTTTACTTTGTATAATTGAATAGATAAAAGTGATTTGATTGTTAGTATGCACGGTTTTAAAATAGTTTGTAAGCCTCTACAAGTGTACAATGAAATATAATATGCATAAATAATAACAATTGGTTTGGTCGTGTGAAGAATGAATTGCGGGAAGAAGGGTCTTGGATATGGCAGAAAAAGTATGCCCATAAGGGAGACCAATGCATGTTGAGCCAAATTGATATGAGAAGGAATTCTCATACTTGTGGAATTTGGTTCCTATATGGAACATATATGAAAATGGAAATGTGAAAATTAAAAAATATATATATATATATATATATGGGTAACAGATTTGAAAGAAATTTTTTATTTGAATTGATAATAGTATCTCATGGTTACTATGTGCATGTGATACAGGTGAGATAACAAATATGTCCAAGAGGGACAGATGATGGCTTTCAAACTGTAAAGGAATGGAAACAGATACTATTGTAACATGAGAACCTCATGATATGCTATGATCTCCATAGAGAGTGTCATGTTGTTGTAACACAGGCCAGAAGGAGGCCTTGACATAGCAAGTCAGAGGGATGCCTCAACTGTAAGACTCATTGAAGTCTCTAAAGTTATTCTTATGCGAGAAATCCTTGGTAAGAAAAGATGGATCACCCAAGGGACTATGTAATAGAGAAGGGGATGCACGAGCCTAGGCATGGAGGGTGAGTGACTGTAAGGAAGAGGAGACTTCGATAAGTCTTGTTATATGTTGATATGGGATCATGACCACAATGGGTATGTCAAGGAAACAGTGGACCAAGTTAATGAGATAGCCATATGGATGCAGATCCATGAAATTGCATAGATAATTATTGTTTTGATACGAATATTTCCCCTTGAGTTTTGAACAACAATGAAATGTTTATGCATGAAATTGTGAATTAATATGCTTTTTGTATGAGATTGTTTTGGGAATGTGATAAATGATAAGAGTCTAGAAAGGACTCGACCAAGAAGAGAAACTACATTTCTAAAACAACTGAAATATAAAGGCATGGCAGGAGTTCTTAAGAAGAACACTAAGGACGGTGTTCCTTTTGAAGGGGGGGGGATTGTAATACCCCCTTTCTAAGCCCCTAATTATATGTAATTAATCACAATTAATGATTTACATGCAATGGCATGCAGATATACTAAATGTATTATTATTTAATTGATAATTATAATGGTTGAATGTGGGGTGAATCCTTAAAAGTACTATCCATGATACGACTAGAGGAAAGAGTGAAGAAAACTAGAAAGGGGGGTTCATCGTGCTAAGATGACCTAATCCTCCTTACTGGAATATTTGAATTGGAAATAATAGGTTATTTCCCTTTATCCCAATTTCAAGGAAAAATCAGTTAATGGGAATGGGTGGGTAGTTGAACAACCAACCATCCCAATGAATACAAGTATGGAAATATGGATAAGACAGCAAGAACTTCCAGCAAAAGGTACCATAGACTATCATCTCACAATCACCCAAATTTACCCACGAGTTTCCTTATGAAAGAAGGAAGTGATCGAACAGGTCGAGAAGCTTCCTAAGTGATTACATGTAGGGGAGAGGCATGGGTGCATGCAGAGCGAGAGATATATATATATATAGAGAGAGAGAGAGAGAACTCGGGGGAGAGTTCTAATTTTTTGAGGTCTGTAGAAGACCACCCGAAAGAAAAAGAGGTGCAAGAGAACCTGAGCAAATTCCCTGGTGGTATCATGGCTTGGAATGAGGGTGTCTGGAGTTCAAAGTATGAGTGTATATAATCCTATGGTTGGGTGGAACGACATACACCCACAGTCAGTTGGTTGGCAGAAATTGTAACAAATGAGTATTTCATTTACTCTATTAATTTGATCAAAACCAAATGAATTATGCTAGTAGTTGATATGAAATCTAAATTCCTAGTTAATGGTACTAACATTGATTTATGAGGAAAGTTCATGTTGGGAAAATTGTATGGATTTTTGTATCTTGTAATTTGTGCTCATGAATGATTACATCTATTGGAGTATTGAATTCATGTATTGTTGTAAGTCTGTATGACCGAAATGATCCCTTGCAATATTTTGCAAGTCTCTGAATGGAGAGCTTACCAGGTATAAACCATCTTTCAAAGGATAGTGGTAGAATTTCCCAGAATCTTGGAAAGGCCTTTGCATAGTCATAGAACCTTGATCCATGTGAAACCATCTACCTTGAAGTAAAATTTCAAGGGATGCAAATATTTGTCCAAAATTCTGAAGGAAGATTTGTCTTAGACCATTGGGAGTGAAGACAAAATCAAAGAAGGCCTAGTAATCCCTAGAAAAGACTTATAATATTTCCTAAATGAATAAGTCCAAGATCAAACGGTTTCCTATAGAAATCCCTACATATAAATCGGGGATGATCTTATCCATTGATCTGGTCAGGCATATAGATCTCAATCGTTTGTTTGGGAAGACATTGTCGTCGAGAGGATGAGTCTTTAAACGGGTCAAGAGTTGGAATGAGGATTTTTTACGAAGACGGTGAAAAATTTGAGACATATGAGAATCGTTGGATCCATCAGGAAGAGCCCCAATGAGATCTAGGTTGTTGATGCCAGTGGCATCTTCGTCGGGAGTAGAAGGTTGGTGAGGTTGAGTGTTGTCTAGAGAATGTCGACGATGATAAAGGCCTGAGACTATTGGAGGGGCCATAGATTTTCACGAGGTCTAGTAAGTCTTAGTCATAGATTGAAGTTGATCTCAACTGAGAGTGAGAAAAGTGGATGTCACGTCATGTTAACATGGTTTGTCGATTCGACAACCATCATGTCCCAGTGGTGAGAGGTGTCACTAAGGGATTGGCCAACGGGATGAAATTGGGCCCCATTGGGAGAAGGAGATTCTTTGGACCTTCACTTTAAATCCTAGTCATTATATCTACATACTAGGAGATTTGGATCATTGGTACCAGATGCATTTTCATCAAAATATAGCAGGATGGTGAAACTAGATGATACTCCAAGAGCATCGACGATGACGAAGGCTTGGGGAAGATCTGAACCATCGATCATTGCATGGTGAGATTTAATCGCAACCTTAGATCAGCATGGATCCCATTTAAGTTAGGTAGAGGGGATAATGATTTCATGTTGATGAGGCATGCCAACAAGTTCCATAGTTTAACACATGTCATTCTATAATTGGTAGAAAGCACCGGGTGTGAATCCCTGTCAGATTTGAGTATGGGGATAGGTGTCCTAATACTAGCCATCAAATTGAAAGGTTAGGATATCAGGACCATTGATACTTGTCACATTATCGTCAGGATTAGATGATCGGTAAAATGAGTGAAGGCCCATAGTGTAAATACGAATGGTAGTAGTGTCCAAGCCATAAACTAGTGTATGTTGAATCTGATTGTATATTCCCTATCTAACAGTATTCCAAGTGTGTTCTGAAACCAAATGGGTCTTCCTTCCTATAGGTCCACTGATTGTGTTCCTGTATTACAATAATAAACTGGAGTGTTCCTGTATATTAGAAGTAATCAGACGATGTGAACCTGTATACCATAAAGCACCTGGACGATGTGAACATGTTTACCAGTAGTACCTGTATGATGTAATCTTAAAGAAAAGTATTCAACCGGATGATGATACTATAAGAAGATTCCAAATCCTATGGTTAAAGTATTTAGGAACCTAAGGTCTCGTAACCTAGAATTATTGTGTTCTATATTCTTGAGGTTCCCCCAGAAGAATAATATTTTTGTGGAAAATAGATACTGAGGTTCCTGGTCTCGATGATGATAGGGGTTGCGAGAAAGAATGAGGGCCTTCAATTTCATCGAAGGTGATGACGATGAGATTTGTACCATCAAATCCATATGTGTCATCATCGGAGCATGGAAGGTTGGTATGGTTGCATGTTGGCCAAGGGTGTTGATAAGGATAAAGGAAGATGACATCATTCAATGAAATCCAACCAATGTTCTATGGATAGGTGTAAGAACCTGAGTGAAGGGACCCTATGTACGATGGTGATGTGTCATACCATTTGTGGTCCATGTGGAAAGTAGTGATTGTGCCATGTGTCATGGGGATTTCTAATTTTGAGGAAGTGATTCTTGATGCAATATGAGTGCCACGTGCTAGCTAGATGATGTGGCAGAAGGATGGTGTGTACTTTCGCGGTGGGAAATTTGGTAGGGGTGATAGGTGGATGGATGATGAGAGGTTGTGGGCCTCATATCTATCAGAGGACTCATCTCCATCGTTGGATCAGTTAGGATCATTTTGATGACGAAGACTGGAACAGAGGATCTGGACCATTGATCAGTGAATGGATGTGGTGTAATGACAACCGTCGATATCGAGTGCATCATTGATAGGAGTAGTCAATTGGTGATGTTAGGGCATAGGCTCCAAAGTGTCAATGACGATGAAGGTTCAAGGATCATCAATAGTCATTTCTCTATGGGCATACGAGGAAGGAATGAAAATCATCGATCTATTATGGATCCCACATAACAATGTAAGAGGAGGTGGATCAATGGAAAATTTTCTAGGATGAGTTTGGTTATGTTATAATTCTACAGGAAAAAGGGAAATAGGACTATATGAGCCATACAATTTCTCAATATGAAAGTTTTCCAAAATAGGTCAATTTTGGGAAAACATTTCCAAATGTTAGAGGTACATGTCAAAGGTGATTATTGGGTCAAAAGAAAATTATTTATGATTACAATAGTGCCTATGTCGTGATGTAGAGACACCTTTGGAAGTGCAACCCCTTGACAATGAAAGAGGATGAAATTAATACTAGGGCATTTTTAATAAGAAGAAAACCACTCAAGCAAAGAGTGTTGTGTGAAGGAACTACTAGAAAGAGGATAAGATTCCATAAATGAAAATTATGTGGGTCTATTCCATAGTAATCCCAAGGTCCATTAGACAAGGAAGCAGGTTAAATATTGTTTAGTTGGATGAGGAAACAAAGAGATGCAGAGGGAAGAGTTGCAAAGTAGGTATTGAAAGGTTGACAAAGGACTCACAAAGAGGAGAGAAATATTAGTATTCAGATGCTATAGAGTCTAAATGGATTGCAAAGGAAAATCAATAGATATTTTCACATGAACATGAAGCTATTAGGTGAAGAATGTCATTTGAAATTTTCCTTCTATCATGTGGAGTCATGTCAACTAGCACCGATGAAGGAGACATATTCAATAGATATTTTGTAGTGTCAACTTCCTCTGCCTAGAATTCATGTGCGAGCCCAGCACCATTGAGCATGCTCCTTTCCTTATCCATCAATGGTCTGTTCATTCTCTCAGCAACTCCATTTTGTTGTGGGGTATATGGTGTGGTATTTTGGCATGTTATTCCACACTTTTTGCAAAACTGATCAAATTAATTTCCAAAGAATTCACCACTGTTGTCAGTTCTCAACACCTTAATATTATTATCTGTCTAGTTTTGTACAAGAGATTTAAACTCTTTGAATTTCTTGAAAACCTATGATTTATTCCTCAGGAAATATATCCATGTCTTCCTAGAAAAACCATCTATGAAGGAGACATAATACAGAGATCCACCAAGTGATGGCATTGAAATAGGGCCAAACACATCACTATGAACCAACTCTAGAATCCCCTTTTCCCTTGTCGATCTAGATGGGAACCTCACCAAATTTTTTTTCCATATATGCAATGTTCACAAAAGTCAACTTCTAAATTAAATTTAGGAAAATATTTGACCATACCTTTGTTATGCATAGCTCGAAGTCATGTTTCTCCAATATGTCTAATCCTCTAGTGCCATAGCATGGTCGAGTTGACTTTATGATTACTTGTCTAGTCGATTTGAATCAACTCAGGCCAAGTCGAGACAAGTCAAGTTGAAGTTGAGATAACTTCAGAAACAGTGATGATGTTGCATCCAGTCGAGTCGACATTCCCTAATAACTTGTATAAGGTTCCAATCTGAACTCCTTCCGTTAAGACCGTCAAATCAAATAGAAAATTTGTTAATGTAGTTCTAAGATCTAACAAGAGGATATCCACATTGACAAGATGAAAATAAAAAAGGTATCAAAGGTTGAATGGTTTTAAGCCACCCTTTTTCAATAACAACTCACAAGCAAATCAGCAAGTACAATCAACCCAAAATGCACCCAGGATGACAGATTCATTTGGGAAAAGGCCAAGGAAGTAGCATATATAATGTTGGATATGGGAGGTAAATCACTTATATAGGGACTACCCTCACAAAAGAGAAAGAACGAGGATTTTCCAAAACATTCAGGAGACTGAAACAATTGGAGACATGGGAGGAAGCATGCTAAGGATTTATGCATCCTTGGACAATAAGAAAGTAGAATATCAATCCCACATGATTGAAGTGGAAGGTAATATTGATAACCAACACATATCAATTTGAATTAATTCTAGAGTTAGTTGTAGTTACATAAACTCTAACATTGTTGAAACATTTCACTTACAAAAAGATAGGCATCAGAAATATCGGTTAGTTCAGTTAGCCACAGAAGCTAAGAGGAATATCAGTGAGTTGGTTAAGCATTGTCTAATAGACATGAATGGACTTAGCACAAAGGTAACTGTGAACATCATACCATTGGGTTCGTATGATTGTCTTATTGGCATGGATTGGTTGGAAAAACACCATGATTTCCTAGACTTTTACAATAAGACAATCACTTATCTTGATGAGATAGGACAACAAGGAAAAGTTGGAGGCATTCCAAGAGTTGTAGTTGTTAGAGAAATTTCATCCATATAGATGAAAAAGATTTTCAGGAAGGGATTCCAGATTTTTGCAACCCATATGGAAGAGATAGCTAGATATATAGTTCCAAGTCTCGAAGACCATCTAGTCTTAAAGGATTTTGGAGATGTTTTTGGGGAAATCCTAGGAATTTCGTCGAAGAGAGACATTGATTTTTCTATTTATTTGGTGTCAAGAGATGTCCTATTTTCCAAGATACCATATAGAATGGGAACACCAAAATTGAAAGAGTTGTAGATGCAACTCGAAGAGTTGTTAAGGAAGGGGTATATACACCCAAGTGTGTCACCTTGGGGAGCCCCAGTTTTTTTTGTTAATAAAAAATATGGAACCTTAAGGATGTGTATTGATTTCAGATTGATGAATAAGATCACTATAAAGAACAAATATCATTTTCCAAGGATTGATGATTTATTCGATCAGTTGAAAGGAGTAAAGATATTTTCCAAGATCGAATTGAGATAAGGTTATTTCCAAGTGAGGATAAAGGAAGAATATATTAGCAAGACATGATTAATAACAAGATACGGGCATTTCCCACAGGGGTGTAGAACAACTGGCAAGTATCGTGTAAATGTAAGGAAATATGTAAAGGATGCCTCAAGTTCATTTCTCACCTCGATTTACTCGTGCCCCATGCTTGTCGGTTGTGTGGAAGCACCTGGAGGTTATAGAGGTAGCATATGGGAATCATCCTCATGTCACGCGAGTATGAGAAACACCCATTGTGGATTCCTCCAGTACAAAAAAAAAAACAAGATACTGGCATTATGAATGTATAGTATTGCCATTTAGGCTAATGTGTTAGTAGTTTTCATGTGCCCGATGAATGGAGTGTTCAGGGAATACCAGGACAACTTTGTTATTTTCTTCTTGGATGATATACTCATCTACTCAAAGATAGAATAAGGACATGAGAAGCATTTAAAAATGGTGCAGAAAGTTTCAAGAGAGAATAAATTGTATGCCAAGCTAATTAAGTGCATCTTTTAACAAAAAATGATTCACTATTTGGGGCATATTATTTTAGCAGATGGAATAGAAATTGATCTCGAGAAGATAGAGGCCATTAAATCATGGCCTGTGCCAAGAAATGTGACAGAGGTCATATCCTTCATGGGTATTGCGGGTTATTACCGAAGATCTATAAAAGGATTTTCAAATATTGCAAGCCCCGTCACTTCTTTGAAAAATAAGGAAGTGAAATTTGAATGGACTTATGAGTGCGAAGAGAGATTTCAACAACTAAAAGAAATTTTGACAAGTGCAACAATATTAAATATTGCAAATCTAGATGACAATTTTATGGTGTGCATCGGTGTGTGCAAGTAAAGGATTGAAGGAGTTCTCACTCAAAAGGATCATGTGGTGTGATACAAGTGCCAAAAATAAGAGAGCATGAGAGGTATTATGCTACACATGACTTGGAATTAGTTTCAATTTTCCATGTGATAAAAATTTGGAGGCATTACCTCATGGGAAGGAAATTTGAGCTAATTATAGACCATTGTGGTTTGAAACATTTCTTTGGCCAACCAACATTAAATGCCAAAAAAATTAGATGGCTCGAATTTCATAGTGAATGTGACTTTGAATTAAGCATATCAAAGGAAAAGAGAATCAGGTGGCTGATGCACTTAGTAGAAGAGCACACAATGTGCATATGGTATCTATCAACATGTACAGATCTAATTTGAAAGACAAAATTTTAGAAGAATCAAATTTAGATCAGACACTATTTGAAAATAAAAGGAACATTATAGTAAGACAATTTATAGTAGAAATTTAAATATTATGAGTTGCAAGAGGATGGAATCCTCATGTACAAAGGCAAGGTATATGTTCCAAATTCAAGAGAGATGAAAAATATACTGCTAAGAGAAATGAGCAATGTGCCATATGTTGGGCACCCAAGATATCATAAATCCATTGCAATTGTGAGGAGTTAATACTTTTGGCCAGGGATGAAGAAAGAAGTGGCTAATTATATATCTAGATTATTAGAGTGCCAGAAGGTGAAGACTGAACATAGACATCCAGAAGGGATGTTACAAACATTTCCCATTCCAGAATGGAATTGGAAAGTAGTTACACTGGATTTTTACCTAATCCATCGAGAAAAGTGAAGCAACATGCTTCCATCATGATGGTGGTGGACAAATTGACTAAGGCTGCACATTTTATCCCAGTAAAGAATACACACAAGGAAGCCAATACTACATAGATCTACATGAAATAAGTTTTCAAACTGTATGGAGTGCCCAAGGTAATTATTTCAAATAGAGATCCAAAGTTTACATCCAAGTTTTGGAAAGGTTTGTTCAAAGGCTTTTGGACAAATTTAAATCTCATTACAGCATTGTATGGCAAGAAGTGTAACACACTAGTGAGTTCGGATAACCCAGCAGATAAAGCTATTATTGGGCCATATTTGTTGAAGAAAATGGAAGAGAAAATGGCAAAGATCAGGAAAATTTTAAAGGTTTCCTAAGATAGGGTGAAAATTTATGCAGACAAGAATAGGTTTTTCAAAGATTTCAAATTGGGAGGACACGTATTTTTAAAATTCAAAGTGAAAATAAGTTCACTAATATTGGAAAGCTACCCAAAGTTGGCAACACGATATTGTGGGCCTTTTGAAATCTTAGAGAAGATAGGGACAGTTGCATATATGCTAGCTTTTCATGCATCCATGAGAGTGCATAATGTATTTCATGTGTCCTTATTAAAGAAATATGTGATTGACCCTAACCACATAATTAATTGGATTGTGATCCAAGCGGAACACGAAGGAGATTTTTGGGTGGAACTAGTATGCATCCTTAAATGGAAATTCAAAGTGCTCAGGAACAAAGAAATCATCCTAGTAAAGTTCCAATGGACCTGCTACTATCCTTTGGATGCCACATGGGAGCACGAAGAAACCATGTGGGAGGAATCCCTACAAATTTTGACAATTTTGAATAAAAAAGAATATAATAATGCAAGACCCCATGGGCAGCTAAATTTATGGAACCACGTCTCAGATTCATAGAAAAACTACATTGGGGGCCTAATAAAAAAATGGTACATCCGATTGGAATAAACACATTGGAGGTACATTCCTTAGGTCAGGAGGTTGAGAGGAACAATAGATTATGGTTGGAGTTTCTATTGGAGTATAAAACAAAATGTAGAATTATTATTTTTCAAAGTCTTATGATGTAAATATGTCTATGTATTTATGCATAGAACTGTGCACTGAGGATGGTACAAAATTGTAGGGGAGGGAGATTGTAACATCCCCACTATAATACCTAGTTTAATTAATGCATATTGTGTGTGTGTGTGTGTGTGTGTGTGTGTGTGTGTGTGTGGCCAAGCAATTTAATATATAACATGTGATGCCAGTTGTAATGTCCCCCAGCTTAACCGAAGAATATTACTCATGGAAAATACACATAAATTCGAAAATTTTCAATTAACTAAATTTATGTGACTTATCAGCTACGAATTATACACATATTTAACTATTGTTTGATACCATATAATTAAATGCATCTACGACATTCCAAATTATCATGAATTTTGCATCCTCATTGAGACAAACCGCACGCACAACATCCTTTGTATTGTGTGTCATAATTATTCACAGTGTGCACGCAATCGGCTTTGTACTGCGTGCAATAACTATTCTCAGTGCACGTGATGATTTGAGCACTATGCTAGAATATGTAATGTACCCATCCTCCAAGATGAGTCCCGTCACTGCAAAAATAACCATCTGCTAAATACAAATTTAAATATGCCCCATACATATAAAAGAAACCAAGGGGAAACAGGCCCATAAAAATTATAGCAAATAACATGTTGATTTTCCCATGCATCTAACAACATATATAAAAAAGAGAATACATCAAGTAAACACACAACATTCAAATATTCATTTACATAGCATAATAATCATAATAAAAACAACATAACACTTATTTGTTTATAAATATAACCAACCGGATTCATACGAAGGATGAACCTACCAGAGATAGACATTGTTGTTCCAAATATCAACAATAGGACACCCTCGAGCTTAGGCTATGAATCCACAAGGAGATTTTTTCCTCTGGCTATCTACTCTCCACATACAACATCCCAAAACCCAGGCTCTACTCTTATAGCAGTTCCAATCCACTATCTCTTTCTTCCCCACAAACAGCACAACCCAAGGAATGTATCTCTTTCACTACTCATGGTCCCTTGGGATATACCATTCATTTATCAGGGCTTTCAATGCACTAGGTTGGATAGGAATCTCTTAGCTAGGACTTCAAGCACTCTTAGTTGCTTCAGGAGTGCTCACAAAAGCCTTCACAAGGCTCTTGAGCCATTTCCTTAATGGGAAAATGCACTATAGGATTACAGCCTCTTTTATAGACACATAGGCCTCTCTTTCGGAATGATACATATTCAAACCATGTTTCCTTCAAGCATAACATCGTTGGTGCTCTTCCCGACACTCTACTTCCCTCAAGATGCCCAAAATCTACCCATAAAAATGATCTCCTTTCTCCATACGAATTTCCTTCTCTTTCCCTTTCTTTCTTGACTCACACTCTTCCTAAGGATTATAATACTTCAGTCCCATGCTCTCAATAAATATGGGATGTGACTCATCATATCCACCCTCTTACATGAATTTAATTATTGGCTTTGGGAACACTCAATAACAAATAGAATATTATACATAATGATAATAATTCAAGAAAGTGGGTTGGATTAATGCCCATGAATATTTCCCCCTTTAACCCCCTCTCTCTTATGGAATCATAGTCCCCCATCATTCTTCATTCCTTTCATATCGCATCTAATGATTACTATTTTTATTAATTATCTAATGCACATATTATACAATTTGTCCCTCGACCACATTAAATCAATATGGGCTCTTTGACCCAACACTTTGTCTCACCAACCTAATCCACGTTTATACAATTACATTCTAATTTGTGGAGATTAAAATCAGGAATGTTACATTCCCCTCCCCACTATTTTTTCATTATCCTCGGTGCACAACACCATATGGTGTACATACAATTACAGTGCTAGGCTCCCTGACCTTTAATCAACATATAGGCTCTCCATCCCAAAATCACACAGGCATTCCACCCTAAAAAATATTATATAACCACTTTAGCCCCAATACCAAAAATATACAGGTGCTCGGGCCCCAAAGCATAGATACAAGGGAACCCTATCCGAAAACATATACATAAACCACTGTCATTTTCCTACAGCTATCTCAATTTCCACCAGCTCTCTTCCTCTTAATCTTCCCAACCCAAGGAATCTACAATTCATTTATCAGGGGTAACCCAAGGAATGTACCATTTGTTTATCAGGGTTGACCCAAGGAATTTTCCACCATCACTATCCTCAGTCCATCAGGATACACCATTTGTTTATCACTGTTCCTTTGGCATAGATAACTAGGAATCTCACTATTGGGATCTCAAGGGACTCACTGCTAGGAAGAACTACCAGGAAAATAACTAGTAGCAACCTTGCTACTGCAATGCAACTCACACAAAAGTTCGCTCTTTAGGCATGACAACCTATTTCTTTGACAGTGAAACTCCCACACAAGAGTTCATTATTTAGGCCTAACAAATTGGTTCTTCTGCAATCCTAACAACTTGCTTCTTATTTCCATACTCACCCTCTAGGCTCAGGTATCCTATTCATTGTTATACAGTTCCTCAAACGATCCATCATTTTCCAAGGTGTTCTAGCACAAACAAATTCCAACTCATTGTTAATCCCTCTAGCGATATGTAATGTGTGGAAATCATCCCATTTGAATCATATGCATACAATCAATATGAGACATCATCATACAATTTTTTATTATACATTTTCAAATTTGTTTTATATAGGAAAACAAAATTTCCCAACGATGAGTTTTCTATTCATTATGTTTAGCTCGCATAGCAGTAAGAATTCACCTTCTTTATGGGCTTACATCCATGCCATATTCAATACCATTCTCCCTATGTTTTCTTAACTTGATGCAACAATTTTAAATTATAAATTTTCAAAACTATTTTATACAAGAAAATAAAATTTCACACGCCATGAGATTTTTCGCTCATTATGTTTGGCCCACACAACAACATTCATCGGTCTTATTTATGGGCTTACATCCATGCCATATCCAAGACCATTTTTCCTACATTTTTTTTTCCAATTTTAACTCGGCCAAATAGATCATTAGTACTCGTGCACATTTTCAGCATTTCATGAAATGATATCAGAATTGTATTTTACTAGAAATTCAATAATTTCCATCCCTTTCTTTTTTTTTAAATGGAGTTCAACTACTAATAATATCATATGTAATGAAACTATCATTCAGTGTACATGCTTTGTCATCACACCAAGATTTTCATAATGTAATCAAAATTTGCCAATTAATAAATCTTAAGTACATGAGTAGATCTACAAATATAATCACCACAAATATTGAATACACAATAGATCCACAGAGAAATATAGAAGAAACCACTAATTTATTATATCAAAACCCTTGAGGTAGGGAAACACCATACAATGGATCCTATTATGGAAGAGATCCTCTCTTGTTAACTTGCCTCTTCGAGGGGGAAACCTTCTAATGAGCTTCAGCTCCAAATACAATACTTCTTCATATCCCATTACATTGCTTGAACCCCTTTATATAGTGCTACCATCACCTAAGAACATTCTAGAGGAGGAATCTTATAGAAGTTGAACCTTCTAATAATTTCGCTTACATTTATTATATCTAACTACAATAGTGGGCCTAATTTAATAATATAGTGGACCTAGTCCACCTTACATTGAATGGCCTCAACTATTATCACTATGGGCCCTCTGCCCACCCCCACCCCCAACTACCTCTCTAGCTACCTAACATTCCACTCCCCTTATGAAAGCATTGGCCTCAATGCTTGATGTACAACCATATACCAGGGTCCCACGGATAAGTTTGGACCATAGTGTTGAAGTAGACTAGAGAACCATGTGTTGAGCACTCAACACACCCTAAAAAGTCTATGTCCATTTCTACTTTTTGGGTACCACTTGATCATTTGCACTGTTTATTTTCACTTCAGTATGAAACTGATGCCTATGCTTATCTTTTATGTTTCATGTTTGAATTGTTTAAAGTCTTCTCGAACACACAACAAAGAATCATCTTAACTTTAAATGAGGCTTAACAACTACTTAAGGAATCGATAGTCTAAAGCTTTCCCCAACACGCTTAGGAATTTTGGCATCAGTAGAGGTTAAAGGTGACGAAAATCACTTGAGAAGTTCAAAATAGCCAGGCATCGATCTTCATCGGCATCGGTGGACGAAAGTCTCTCTTTTCTGCGAATAAATCTTCGGCAAGAATATCGTCGAAGACCGATTTGTTCGTCTTCGGCAAGAAAATGAAAAAGTAAGTGTCGCGCAAGGAGAGAAGTAGTATTTCCGACCATCGAACCCTGAAACGTTTTCGGTGATGGAAGGTTACAAAGATGATAAATCGCCAAGAAGCTACGCACTTGAAATTTCCTCAATCACTGATACCCGATATCATCAGGGTCAGAAGTTTTTATCAAGAGGATACCAGTAGAAGTATGCACAAAGGTAGTAGTCGATCCCCAATCTCCACGTCAGAGAGACACGATGTGATGAGATGTTTTAACCCTTAGATTGTTAGGTACGACACATTTAAAATGTTAGTTAATTTGTGGATCACTCATTATTTTTTAATTCGTGCATGAATCAAAAGAGATCGTTTAAGCCTGTTGATACAATGCATCTTCCCCCGTGCCTCCGTTGTTAACCAGTTAGGATTTATTTGCAGATATCCGATGGTAGTTTATTTTGAATTTCATTCATTACTTGTATTAATTGTTTGATACAAGTGATAGGATCTCTCAAGTTATATTTTTTTGAGTCATTGTGTATGGTCCTATTCTGCGCAGCAAGGAATTTAGAACACACAGAAGAGCAAGGATAACAATCCGGAGAAGGTGTCCAAGGTTTAGTGAGTATTAAATAATTATATTAGCAAGCATTACAGGTAAGTATCTGATTATGGTGTTTTACGCTTCATTTTTATATGTTCCCACCCAACACTGCTCTATATACATGTTTAAAGGACCATTTTAATTGTAGGAACAACACCTCTGAAGAAACCCTCCACCAAGAAATCCCCAAGAGCACCAAAGTTGCAAGAACCAGAAGCAGGAGAGGGCTCCTCCCCCGCAGTTGCAAGGCAATTAGAATTCACTCTCAAGCCTGTGCCCATCATTAAGATAGCCACCAAGAAGGCCTTCATCCAGCCCCCGGCCTTCGAAGACACAGAGGCAAACATTGGAGCCAAAATAGCATTCCCTCGCTGGGAAGAATTGTTCAAGAAAATCAATAAGGAAGAACCCCTCAAATATACTTCGTAAAGCGATCCAGATACACGGAGACTCGATGATGATGTCCTCTCAAATATTCATAGGGCTTATCTGCACATGGTGGTAAGATAGACTCCGGTGTTTCCTTGCATTGAGCTCCTAAAGTGGCTCATTGACCACACTAATGCACAGAAATGTTTGATTAATGACGATAACGGTGGATGTGTCGGGGTGTTCTTTGCCTCAGAGGTTCAAAGTTACTACAAGCTCAAGGAGCCGGAAGAAAATTTGAGCACTAATTCCGTTGTGAGTTTCTATGCATCACATGACACTAGAAAAATCATGGTGTCATGGTGGAGGGAAGAGAAAAAATTCATGAACTGGATTGTTAGCTGGTATCCGATGGTCAATCTAAGGGAACCATACATCTACCTGATGGCTCTTCTCTGTAGGTTGCATAGGGAGAAATATTTATCTCGATTTTTAGAAGCTTGGATGCCTCTATCTTATACGGTATCCATTTTAGGCACAGGCTTCAATTGGGGTGCCATCATCTACAAACAAATGATCACTTGCATAAGACAAGACCAAACGTCGAAAGAGGGAGAAATCCCCTCCTTCTACATGGCCATGTATCTGTTGTACATCATCTATGCTAGGAACGTTTTCTATGGAATGAACCTAAATTGGAACTCCTCGGAGCTCTCGGTCCACGTATACTTCAACATCTTATGGGAAAACAGGTACAAAAAATCATATGCTCTTATCTGTCACCATTTTATTGCACGCATTTATTCTTTGTTGTTCAGGAAAGAGTGCCCAAGGTTGTCAGCTGAAGCAAAAAAGGTTATATCGAAAGTAGGTCAGATGGTCAACATGATGATACCTGCTCTTATCTGTCACCATTTTATTGCACGCATTTATTCTTTGTTGTTCAGGAAAGAGTGCCCAAGGGAACCCGATGGTCAATCTAAGGGAACCATACATCTACCTGATGGCTCTTCTCTGTAGGTTGCATAGGGAGAAATATTTATCTCGATTTTTAGAAGCTTGGATGCCTCTAGCTTATACGGTAGCCATTTTAGGCACAGGCTTCAATTGGGGTGCCATCATCTACAAACAAATGAGCACTTGCGTAAGACAAGACCAAACGTCGAAAGAGGGAGAAATCCCCTCCTTCTACATGGCCCTGTATCTGTTGTACATCATCTATGCTAGGAACGTTTTCTATGGAATGAACCTAAATTAGAACTCCTCGGAGCTCCCGGTCCACGTATACTTCAGCATCTTATGGGAAAACAGGTACAAAAAATCCTATGCTCTTATCTGTCACCATTTTATTGCACGCATTTATTCTTTGTTGTTCAGGAAAGAGTGCCCAAGGTTGTCAGCTGAAGCAAAAAAGGTTATATCGAAAGTAGGTCATTGGTATCTAGATGAGCGCGAAACCTACATCAGGGTTTTTGGCCCCACAGGGGCACCCCATTTGTTACCCATATATGTCCCCGATCAACTAGTGTTAGGGAAAATTTGCTATCATACCATTCTACAAGGATATAATTCCACTCTAGTATAAGACAAGAAGTGAGCCTTCATACCTTATGGGTTTTATATTGGCTTCAACATGGTCAAAGACACCACACATGCCAAGCAAGAATGGCTAAGTCAATTGGAATTTCGGTTCCAAAATGGTTGATTTTGCAAACACAATCCCAAGGGCTTGGTCCTACAACATGCATCACAGGTATCATCATGTTGGCCTTATGCCCATGACCAGTTTGAAGATGAAATTTTCATTGAAAATGCTCAAGAATGGAATGAGGTGGTGGCAAGGAAGGTTGGTCCTCGAACAACCAGGTTCAAAGCCATGATTTGGGAAGAGAAAGTGATAGTTTTGGAGCAGGTAGCTCAAGAAGTTCTCAGGAACTAGGAAGGAATGGTAGTATCTGAACCGGGCAAAGAAATAGGCGATCCCCAAGAAGGCATCGAAGTGACCAGGAATTCCCCTGAAATTCAAGTTGCACAGGGGATGGGTGAAATTTTGTGGTAGAAAATCTAGCTATTAATGAAGCGAATGCAAGATGATACATACCTCATCATAACACCTGCGCTTCCAACTAGTATCCAAGAAGGCGGCCCGACAGAGCCAAGCGACCCTGGTTCCATAAATCCCGGTAACACCAACGCGTTAGGTAACCCTAAATCCACAACATCACTAGTCAATCCACCAATGGGTGGGAGAATTCAACTAGAGACAAGTCAGGTGTCGATAGAAACACAAGAGCCTAATCTCTTGAGTAAGCTTATAAATATATATAGTGACGACGAGAGCCTGGAGCCATCTCATGACACCTTTGTGCATGTCCAAGAGGAAAACATTCCTGAGAAGACTTCTTCCCCTAAGCCCAAAGTTCAAGACAAGGAGCTCTCGCAAGAGGAAACAGACGTTGAAAGTGGCCTCGACACAAAGGGACCCAAGGCATCAAAAACAAAAGAAGATCTGGAGGACAGGCCCGAATCGGGGGAATCAAAGAAGGAATCCCCACAAAAGGAAATCAACATTTCGGCAGTCAATGAGAAAGTAAGTCATGAGTCTATACCCAACGTCTCCATTCAACCCAATACTCAAATCCATGATGAGAAACAAGCAGAATCTGGACCTACAAGGCACAACGAGGAAGTTCAAGAGCCCAATCATGAACAAATATACACCAACGGTAGTCTGGGAAACATGCTCACATGGGGTGATCATCAAATACCAAATTGGGTAGACGAGGTAGCAGATATCTATGCGATCTCCTACAATCAAAAGAGAAATGCCATTGTTCAAAGGACTAAAAGAAAAGAAGGATCATGTTGGATCACTCCATCTTGGTTACTACAGAGGAAAACTTGATCAACACAACAGACGCCCAAACGTCTGAACTGATCAGTGTGGGAAAGGCCCTCTCGGATGCCACATTGGATAGAACCAGAAGAGATGAAAATGAACTATCCACCACACTAAAGGAGCTCGAACACTTGCGCCATTTGTCTGAATACTATAAAGGTGCCACGCAGACCGCTATGTATCTGAAAGGTGAGTTCAGAGGAGTTTACAACTAGTTCAAGAAGGAAAGACACATGTTAACCATGAACGTAGTTGAGTTCTAGGAGGACACTCTCATGGCACTCATGACATGCAAGGAGATGAAGCGATGGTATGAAAGGGTGCAGCAAGTGGTAGAAAGACTTGAGTACATTAAGGCAGTCCAGCAGGGTCGAGAGAAGGTATAACATGGCATTCGAATGGTGGGAAAAAGTAGTTTTAATCGCATGAAGCGATCAATCGAGTACTGGGCTAAGATGTCTCGGGACCCACACCAAGAAATCCAAGAGAAATGGACCAAATTCAAGAAGCACTAGGATAAAATTAATAAAGTAAGGAAGGATGTCAAACTCCCTGAGTTCAGCAATCCCGATAACTTTATCGACCTAAGTGATGTGATCAAGTTGCATGCCAAACAAGACTTGCTATGGACCGAAGAGTTCACAAAGATAATCGATGTGAGGCCAGGAAAAGTGAAACAATTTGCAGAACATCCAATCAAAGCCCGAACCATGCTACAGCAGTTGAAATCCAGTTTAGTAAAGTATCGGGCACATGCAATGGACATCAGGGGAATATATGTGGCTCTGATCGAACAACACATATTTCCATGGGCCCAAACTTGTGAAGAATTGTTTATCAGCTGGTCTGAATACAAGAGAAGTCACCCTTTCCAAGAAATATCTCGGGTTGATTGTTAAAGAAATTGTTAGAAGATAACGCCACATGGTGATTTTTTCTTTGCTTAAACTGCACTTAGCCGTTAATTTCAGTTAAAATTTATATTATAAATAAAGACATCGACCAATTAGTTAAAGGTCAATGGTTTTTGTAAGAAATATTTCTTTTGGTTGTTAAGAATTATTTTGAGACTACTATGAATTGAGAAGTCCTTTTGGACCAAAGACAAACTATTTTCATCAAATGCATGTGATTGGACTTGGAGAAGAACTACTTCCTATCATGTTTCATGAATGATGCAGTAATGAGTAAGAGCAATTAATTATGTTGTCAAGTTATCTGGTGCAATGTTTTGATGTTCTTTGCTTTAATGATGAAGATAAATCGTTGTGTTATTATGTGATCACTGGTTATGTTAGATGAATTATTTTTCTTTCCATTATCTTGTTACATATGTGATTTCTTTATGATAATTAGTTTCTCATACAGTAATTGGATGCTCACATGATTAATGTATTAGTACTAGTCCTGTGGTATAGAATCATTGTCTGCATGTTTGAGCAGCGGGTTATCCCAAGCTCATCCTCTTCCCTAGTTGTTAAAACTTAATCTTGTTTGTTTTCAAGTTGGTTTATATTGGCTTGCATTTCTCCTATCAGTCCCACCCAAGAGAAAATACAAAAGAGAATAGTCCTAACTGAAGGAAGAGCCTTCACAAGGAAACACAAAGCCCATCAATAATTTGGTCAGATACCAAGATCTGGAGAACCATTCCATCTTCAAATGTTGTAGAGTCTAATTGGGCCTTAGTGGTGGGTTTGGTTCCTACTGTTGAAGTAAGGGATTTAAGGCCCATCACCATAATTGGCACTACAAGGAGGGCATGAGAATGAATGGTTGAATATCATTTTTATATAGCATTTCAAATAGCCTACAGATTCGTAACGGCCCACATGCATGGCTAGTCATTCAATAAACAACCCACACACGCTGAGTACTCCCGAAGTGGGTAACTCACCCCAACCTGAGGAAGAACCTTTTCACCCTGAAATACCTTATGCTCTTCCTCACGAAGAAGTAAAGAAGTAAAGCCTACACCCGACAGATCAATGTGTTGTCCTTAGATCCCATACTTCCTCGAAGAAGAAAAAAAAAAGTAGACTAGTGTTTAGCACTCCCGACGAGGTTTTCGTACACTCTATAGAATACTTAATAGATTTCATGACCACCGAAATCCAAGAATCTCTTGATTTGATACCCGAAACGCCAGCTGGTGACATCTTCGAGCCAAACGAATTTTTGGAAGAAGAATAGTTTGACTCAGATTCCAAAGATATGGAAAGTAATAATAACCATGAGGAAGAAGGGTAAATCCCACTTCAGAACAACCAACCTTGGTTGGTCAAAGATTTCGTGGTCATTCTTGGACAAGTACATAATCTTCCTCGGCACCCAGAGATGCTTCCCAAGTACAACCCTGAAACTTCAGGTTTGCCTGAAGATCATATCAAGAAGTTCATACTCGTGATCAAACTTATGAACATTCAACATGAAGACGTCATCTATAGAATTTTTCCCTACACATTTGAAAATTCAGCTTCCATGTGGTATTTTAATTTTCCAGTAGGATCTATAACCAATTGGACTAAGTTCCAGAAATATTTTCTAGATAAATTTGCAGAAGAAACTACTACAATAGCTCTGATGGTTGATTTGTTCGTAGCCACCATGAGTTTGAAAGAGAGGGTCAAAAATTTCAATCAAATATTCACGACCATATTAAACAAATTCCAACCTACGGAAAAACCAACTCAAGAGTTACAAAATGAGGTTTATGCTAACACGCTCTCAGCTTCTATTTCTATGTTTGTAAAAAGCATTGCTAAGAAAACCCTGGTAGAACATTTTTAAGAGGCCAAGATAATAGAATTCCACATGAAATGATGTAAAGAAGGCCAGGCCTTTCTAGCAAAAAAAGAAACCTAGACCCATCCCAAGAGAGGACTCCTTTTGACTAGACCGTCGAGGAAACCGGCTGAACAAACTCCTGACAAGGGTAATGGAGATATAGAATATCTACAACACATGGTTAATAAATTATCAAACGAGATCATAGACATGAAGAGAAGCGCAGGAGAGGGAAACCAAGGCCAAAGGCCCTATAAGCCTTTCTTTACAAGAAACATGCCTTTCAAAGAAATTGAACCTCCCCCAACCAAATTAAATATTGATCTAGGGAATGTCACTTCTGATTATTTCTGCACTTATCATCAGGAAAACCACTCCGAAAGAGACTTCCCTCGATGGGTACATGCCATGAATTTGATGGGAAATCGGTTTCTAGATGAAGTCTTCCTGACCGAACAACCAAGCAGTTCAGTTATGAATATTTTTGACCAGGAAGAGATTGACCCACCACAAGATACAGCCATGTTGATATGGGATCCTAACATGATCATGCCTTCTAATGATCTGTTTGAGTCTCAGGAACAAACCATGGAAGTTTCAGTTATACATATGCACAGTAAAGGTCTGCCTGGCTCGAAAGATGTTGACACCACCCAGGCCTCGAGAAGTAAGTTAACCCCCAATTGCCTGAAAACATCTTTCGCTCACGGTAAAAAACCTATAAGCATTCATACCCAGGAATCACCCAAACTATATTACAACGTAGTCGAAGACTTGAAGAAGCTACAATCCAATATATCAGTTATGGACATATGCAAGATTCCTCAACAAAAGGACTTTCTGTTACAATTTTTGAATTCAGTATAAAAACCAATGGTAGGTAATGGTCCAGAAAGAAATATGTCTCCCACAAATCCGGTGGGAAAACCAACTATGAATACTTGTTAGGGAGATAGAATCGAAAGACCTTTTGTCCCACCTTTCCTCTTAACGTTTGAAATCTTCAATAGAAACCTTCATAACTATTTGGTAGATTCTGGAGCATCTTTCAATTGTTATGCCCTTGTCTATTTGCAAAACATTAAATGCCATACCTTTCAAAAGTGATAAACATGTCATACAACTAGACAGGACCCAGGTCAAGGTCATAGGCGAACTCAAAGATGTGATGATCATAATATCGACACACCCCAACTTCATGCAAGTTATTGACATCATCATAGTAGATATCCCAGAGGCATATGGGTTATTGTTGAGTTGAGATTGGTCTGAAATACTAAACGGGTACTTCAATAAATACTGGGCACACCTTTGGATACCACTGAAGGGATACAAGAACATGATCAGAATCGATAGGTTGAGATACCTAAAACATATGGTCACTGATCTAGAAACCCTGAATGAACCCTTGTCCACAGATTTCCCCATACTGGGAAATTATTCCTACGACTCCTACTTCGGAAACTCTTCTCCTCTCTTGTCCGATGTTCCCCTCACCCAAAACTCCGAATTGGTTTTTCAAGAGAAATCGTCGATACCAATAGGAGACACCCTCTTCTATCAAAACTCTACCCTAGAGATTGCGGAACAAAAGGTCGGGGAGCAAGAAACTAATAAGGGAAACGAGAAGAGCGATTTTCTCTCACAAATTTGGACCCTCTATTTTGATGGATCTAAATCGCAAGAAGGGTCAGGAGAAGGGTGCATCCTCATCAATCCTAAAGGTAAATGTCATTTCCTGTCTTGCAAGCTAGAGTTCAAAGGTACCAACAACACTGTCAAATATGAATCTCTAGTACAAGGATTAAAGAAAGCCATAGATTTGAATGTCAAAGAATTGAAAGTTTTCAGAGACTTTGAAATTAATGTTAGACAAGTAAGGAATACTACACATTGCAATTCTCCTCACCTAAAGAACTATCATCAGGAGGTCCATAGGTTAATAGAACACTTTGAAGCTTTCAATATCACAGTGATCCCCAGAGAAAAAAATGTTCTTGCTGACTCCTTGGCCACAGCGGCTTCCAGGCGGTCGCCTTAAGAGGATTATGAAGCCTCCCGATTCACTGTGGAGTTTCTCTACAAACCATCGCTACCCAATAACATTTCCAATTGGAAATTCTTTGAGGGATATGAACAGATCATAAACTTCTTGACCAACCAAGGCAATTTCCAAGATCTCACTATTGACGATGAAGAATTCCAAGAGAAATCAACAGAAACCGATCCTCGGATAGGACAACCCATGGATAAATCAAAGGTTCACACAATCCCGAAAGGGATAGCTAATCTAGAAAATTTGTTTGATCTAGAAGAGCAATTTAAGGGACCTAAAAATGCAAAGACTGGTAGCTCTTGTCCCCTGCATGAAACTATAAAACTTGGGACCCCAGAAAACCCAAAGAATGTGAATCTCAGCAAGACTATATCTAAGGAAGATAGGAAATCCTACCTCAAATTATTCAGACAATACCAGGATGTCTTCACGTGGTCCTATAGGGATTTGAAAACGTATGATACTTGCATCATTCAACACACCATCCCATTAAAACCCAAAGTGAAACCTTTCCAACAAAAGCTATGAAAGTATCACCCATCCCTGGAACCTCTCATGTATCATAAATTAAAGAATCTTTTAGATGCCAAGATCATTTTCTAGGTTAGACATTTTGCCTGGGTAGCGAATCTTGTTCAGGTGAGGGAAAATTCAAGAGAGATTCTCCTATGCATAGATTTTAGGAACCTCAACAGAGCTTCAGAAAAAGACAATTACCCAATCTCGCCGATGGAACAACTACTTCAGACCGTGTCCAGCTCAGAGATTTTCTCTCTGCTAGATGATTTCTCAGGTTACAACCAAGTCCCGGTTTCAGAGGAGGCTCATTTAAAAACCACCTTCTAAACCAAATGGGGAACCTTTGCTTATAAACACATACCTTTCGGGTTAATTAACGCAGGAGCGAACTTCCAAAGGGCCATGGGCGTAGCTTTCTGAGGACTAACCAACAAATGTGTGCTAGTGTATCTAGATAACGTAACAGTGTATTCAAAGAATAGAAAGGAGCACATCCAACACTTAACTCATATTTTCGAGAGGTGTAGGAAATACGGTATATCCTTAAACCCTAAGAAAACTATCTTTGGTGTTGAGGAAGGTAAGCTATTAGGTCACATTATATCTCAAGAAGGGATTTTCATAGACCCAAAAACGATTAAAGCCATAGCTCAACTTCCATTACCCCATAACAAGAAAGCTATGTAGTCCTTTTTCTAGAAAATCAATTTTGTGAGGAAGTTCACTCCCGAATTCACAGAAATCATCAAACCCTTACAAAATATGATTTGAAAAGATGTTGAATTCAAGTGGGATGATGAACGAAAAGACACCTTCAACAATATCAAAGTTGCCATATCTCGAGCCCTGGTGTTGCGAAGTCTCGATTTCAATAGAGACTTTTCCCTTTATACTTTCTCCTTTGACCAATCGTTACCTGCAGTTTTGACTTAGAATGATGATGACAACAATGAAGCCCTAGTATCATTTATGAGTACTAATATTCAAGGAGCTGAGATCAATTATCCTGCTATAGAAAAACAGGCCTACGCAGTTTATAAGTCAGTAAAGCATTTCAGGTCTTA
Organism: Picea glauca; assembly: GCA_000966675.3. Lineage (NCBI taxonomy): Eukaryota > Viridiplantae > Streptophyta > Pinopsida > Pinales > Pinaceae > Picea > Picea glauca. Next base: position 1,081,566 of record JZKD02S1889452.1, read on the forward strand.
CATCCTCAAGAATCACACTAAAGTAATTGTGTTGCACCCTGCAGTCTGATCCTTGTTTACCCAACAAGAAATGGGGGATAGAAGAGGGAATTGGATGGTAGTAGTTCAGAAATTTGATCTAGATATAAAACCTGCCAAACTAGTAAAAGGACAAGGGTTATGCAAGCTTGCAGTCGAAGCCCAAGATCAAGTAAATGAAGATTTTGGATGGGAGAATGAAATGGCACTATGGTGTGGTGAAGTAGCATACATCTCCCCAGGACAAGACTCTTGGTATAAGGATTTAACTTATCTTCTACATCACGGGACTTGTCCYGAAAACCTCAACCCTAGGGAAAGGAGATCCCTCATATTAAAATCTGCACAATACCGCCTTATAAATTTGATGCTCTTTTAGTTCAATTATGATGGGGTACTATTAAKATGTCTCGAACATGGAGACACAAACAAAGTGTTGAAAGAACTCCATGATGGCCCCGTCGGGGGACATTTCRTAGGAAACACCATCGCTCATAAGATTTTGAGAGTTGGCTATTATTGGCCCACCTTGTTCAAAGACGCTCATACTTACACTAGAAACTATAAGACTTGTCAAATAAGCATTGGAAAGGAGAAGAGATCAACAGTCCCACACCAACTTATGACTGTCTCTAGGCCTTTTGAGAAGTGGGGGTTGGATATCATAGGAAAAATTACACCTAGCTCTTCAAAAGTGCACAAGTACATTGTTACTGCCACTGACTATTTCACGAAATGGGCAGAGGCCATTCCTCTGACTCATGTAAACGAGAAGGTAGTAATCCAATTCATAGAACAATAGTTGATCATGAGGTTTGGTGTCCCTTCTGTTCTGGTCTTTGATAATGCAGCTTACTTTTCTTTCTCCCTATTGACAGAGTTTTCTCTAGACAAAGGAATCATAATTAAGTACTCTTCAAATTTTTATCCCCAAGTAAATGGTGTGGAGGAATCAACTAATAAAAATGTGGTAAGAATATTAAAGAAGATAGTTGAAGATAACCAAATAAATTGACATAATATACTCCATAATGCTCTATGGGCCGATAGGGTCACACCCAAAGAAGCTACAGGAAATTCCCCATACTTTTTGGTCTACGGGCAAGAAGCCATCCTCCCAAATGGGCTCTATATTTCGTCTCTTAAATGTTTCCAAGATTCCAATGAAGAACCCTCATCGGCCATGCAACAAAGAATTAACACTCTGCTCATACTGGAAGAAGAGAGATAAAATGCTAAGTCAAAATTCCTATCTCACCAACAGATAGTGAAAAGATGGTTTGATAAGCATAAGTCCAAAGAAAAGAACTTTGAAGTAGGAGACTTAGTCCTGAAGTGGGACAGAGCAAATGAACCAAAAGGGAAACATTCTAAGTTTCAAAATCTATGGCTTGGACCTTTCCAGGTGGTTGAGAATATCGAGGCAGGAACTTATAGGTTGTAGAATCTGAAAGGGGAACCTGATGCCCTCCCAGTAAATAGCCAAGCCCTAAAATAATACTTCCAATAAAATATAAAAAAAAAATGAATAAAATAATAAATATTTGTGTTGTTTGTTCTTTGTTGAGTATCTTCACGATTGCAGATTACTTATTTTGTTGTTTTATTTCTTTCTGGTTTTCGATGATTTTGAAGGTATGTCTAGTGAAACAATGGTCAGCCTTATGCAACGTAGAAAACCTTGTTTTTAACTCATCACTCACTTACAAACACCAGAAGCACTGGAAAACTTGCAGTTACTTTGAGGAATCCTCTATCCAACCTGAGAAAATGAACAACTTCAGAGAAATGTCAGAAATTTCTACTTTTTGGTTTAGTAAGACTTCAAGGGAAAGAAGGAAAGATGGAAAAGACTACATGAACCCAAAATATGGAGTTGGAAAAGAATCCACCTTAACTCTCTAACCTTGCAAATAAATAGACATCCTCCTCTCCCACTCACTCAATGCATCATGTTGGAATACAATTGATATTATCAAAAGAATGAACAGCAGGAGAGGGTATGCAAATATCTCCGCCAGGGCTATGAACGCTCGCTAGCAGCGGAGAAGGGTCTGTGATGTCGAGGTGACTTCGTTGGGGCTATGGACACTCACTGATAGCAGAGCGACACCGAATAAGGTGAGTATAGGTAATTAAAGGCCTCATTTCGATGAATACTTTGCTAAACTTTTGTAAAAAGTGGGCATGAGTCAAGGTCAAAGGAAATTAAGGAGGAAAGGGGTTAAAACCCCACAAGAAGACCCAGAAGCATCAACCGAAGGACGTCAAATACAAAGGTTAAGAGGTTTCGATTTAAGACCAGCTAAGATTCTCCATCAACTTCCATATCAGTCGAGCCTTGGAGGAGGAACAGAGATTCTACTTTCGCCCAGTGAATTTCCATTTGTTGAGCACTCAACACACCCTAAAAATTCTATGTCCATTTCTACTTTTTGGGTACCACTTGATCCTTTGCACTATCTGTTTTCACTTCAGTATGAAACTGATGCTTGCGCTTATCTTTTATGTTTCATGTTTGAATTTTTTAAATTATTCTTGAACACACAACAAAGAATCATCTTAACTTTAAATGGGACTTAACAACTACTTAAGGAATCAATGGTCTAAAGCTTTCCCCAACACGCTTAGGAAGATTGGCATTGGTAAAGGTTAAAGGTGACGAAAATCACTTGAGAAGTTCAAAATAGTCGCGCATCGATCTTCATCGGCATCGGTGGACGTAAGTCTCTCTTTTCTATGAATAAGCTTCAGTAGGAATATCATCGAAGACCGATCCATTCAGCTTCGGAAAAAAAATGAAAAAGTAAGCATCACGCAAGGAAAGAAGTGGTATCGCTGACCGTCGACTCCCAAAGTGTGTTCGGTGACACAAGGTTACAAAGATGATAATCTGCCAAGAAGTTATGCACTTGAACTTTCCTTGATCATCGATCCTCGATATCATCGACGTCATAAGTTTTTATCAAGAGGATACCAGTAGAAGTATGCACAAAGGTAGTAGTCGATCCCCGATATCCACGTCAAAGAGACACGACGTGATGAGATGTTTTAACCCTTAGATTTGTTAGGTATGATGCATTTAAAATGTTAGTTAATTTTTGGATCGCGCATTAGTTTCTAATTAGTGCACAAATCAAAAGAGACCATTTAAGCCTGGCGATACAATGCATCTTCCCCCGTGCCTCCATCGTCAACAATTTAGGATTTATTCACAGAGATCCGATGGTAGTTTATTTTGAATTGCATTCATTACTCATATTAACTGATAGGATCTCTCCAGTTATATTCTTTCGATTCATTGTGTATGGTTCTATTCTGCGTGGAAAGGAATTCAGAACACACAGAAGAGCAAGGCTAACAATCTGGAGAAGGCATCCAAGGTTTAGTGAGTATCAAATAATTATCTTAGTAAGAATTATAGGTAGGTATCCACTTATGGTGTTTTACACTTCATTTTTATATGTTCCCACCCAATGCTACTCTGTGCACATGTTTAAAGGGTCATTTTTATTGCAGGAACAATGCCTCCGAAGAAACCCTCCACCAGGAAATCCCCAAGAGTGCCAAAGTTGCAAGAACCAAAAGCAGGAGAGGGCTCCTCCCCAGCAGTTGCAAGGAAATTAGAATTCATTCCCAAGATGGTGCCCGTCATTAAGACAGCCACCAAGAAGGCCTTCGTCCAGCCCCCGACCTTTGGAGACACAAAGGCGGACATTGGAGCCAAAACAACACTCCCTCGCTGGGAAGAAATGTTCAATAAAATCAAGAAGGAAGAACCCCTTGAGTATACCCCCCACAGTGAACTAGGTACAAGGAGACTTGATGATGATGTCCTCCCAAATATCCGTAGGGATTATCTGCACATGGTGGCAAGATGGACTCCAGTGTTTCCTTGCATTGATCTCCTAAAGTGGCTCATTGACCATATTGATGCACATAAATGTTTGATTAATGACGATAGCAGTGGATGCGTCGAGGTGTTCTTGCCCTCAGAGTTTCAGATTTACTACAAGCTCAGGGAGCCAGAAAAAAAGTTGAGAATTGATTTCGTTGTGAGTTTCTTTGCAGCACACGTCACCAGCAAAATTATGGCATCATAGTGGAGGGAAGACAAAAAATTCACGAACCAGAATGTTGGCTGGTATCCGACGGTCAATCTAAGGGAACCATACATATACCTGATGGCTCTTCTCTACAGGTTGCATGGGGAGAAATATTTCTCCCAGTTTTCAGAAGCTTGGATGTCTCTATCTTATACGGTAGCCATTTCAGGTATGGGCTTCAATTGGGGTGCCATCATATCCAAACAGCTGAGCACTTGCGTAAGACAAGCCCAGATGCCAAAAGAGGGAGAAACCCCCTCCTTCTACATGGCCTCGTATCTGCTGGACATCATCTGCACCAGGAACATTTTCTCTGGAATGAACCTAAACTAGAACTCCTTGGAGCTCCCGATCCATGTATACTTTAGCATCTTATGGGAAAACAAGTACAAAAAATCATATGCTCTTATCTGTGACCAGTTTATTGCACGCATTTATTCTTTGTTGTTCAGGAAAAAGTTCCCAAGGATGTCAGATGAAGCAAAAATGTTATATTGAAAGTAGGTCACTGGTATCTAGATGAGCACGAGACCTACATCAGGGTTTCGACACCACAAGGGCACCCCATTTGTTACCCATATATGCCCCCAATCAACTAGTGTTAGGGGAAATCTTCTATCAGACCATTCTACAAGGATATAATTCCACTCTAGTAAAAGACAAGAAGCGATCCTTCATACCTTATGGATTCCATATTGGCTTCTACATGAGCAAAGACACCGCGCATGCCAAGCAAGAATGGCTAAGTCAATTGGAATTTCGGTTCCAAACTGGCCGATTTCACAAACACGATCCCAAGGGCCTGGTCCTACAACATGTATCGTAGGTATCATCCTGTTGGCCTTATGCCCATGACCGGTTTGAAGATGAAATTTTCACTGAAAATGCTCAATACTGGAATGTGATGGCGGCAAGGAAGGTTGATCCTCAAACAACCAGGTGCAAATCCATGACTTGGAAAGATCAAGAGACGTCTTTGGAGCAGGAAACTCAAGAAATTATCAGGACCTAGGAAGGAACGGTAGCATATGAACTAAACGAATAAATAGGTAACCCCCAAGAAGGCATCAAAGCGACCAGGAATTCCCCTGAAATTCAAGTTACGCAAGGGATGGGTGAAATTTTGTGGCAGCAAATCCAACTGCTAATGAAGTGAATTCAAGATGATTTGTACCTCAACATAACACTTGCGCTTCCAACTGGTATCTGAGAAGGTGGCCCGACAGAGCCAAGAGACCCTGGTTCCATAAATCCCGATAAAACCAACGGGTTAGGAAACCCTGAATCCACAACATCATCGGTCAATCCCTCGGTGGGTGGGACAATTCAACCAGAGACAGGCTGGGTGTTGATAGAAACACAAGCTCCTAATCCCCTGAGCAATATTATACATACATATAGTGACTATGAGATCTCGGAGCCATCTCACGACACCCATGTGTGTGTCTAAGAGGAAAAAGGTCCTGAGAAGACTTCTTCCCCTAAGCTTGAAGTTCAATACAAGGAGGTCTCACAAGAGGAAATAGAAGCCGAAAGTGGCCTCGACACAAAGGGACCCAAGGCATTGGAAACCAAATCAAATATGGAGGACAAGCTCGAATCAAAGGAATCAAAGAAGGAATCCCCGCAAAAGGAAATCAGCGGTTCGGCGGCCAATGAACAAGTATGTCACGATTTTGTACCCGATGTCTCCATTCATCCCAATACTCAAATCCCTGATGAGAAACAAGCAGAATCTGGACCTATGAGGCACAGCGAGGAAGTTCAAGAGCCCAATATTGAACAAATATACACCACCGGTAGCCTGGGAAACACACTCACATGGGGTGATCAGCAGATACCAGAGCCGGTAGATGAGGTAGCAGATATCTATGTGATATCCTATGATCAAAAGAGAAAGTTCATTGTTCAAAGGACTGTAAAGAAAATAAGGATCACATTGGATCACTCCATATTGGTTACTACAGAGGAAAACTTGATCAACACAATAGACGCTAGGACATCTGAACTGATCGGTGTGGGAAAGGCCCTCTCTGATGCCACCTTGGATAGATCCAAGAGAGACTAAAAGGAATGAGCCATCACCCTAAAGGAGCTCAAACACTTTCTCCATCTAGATGAATACTATAAAGGCACCATGCAGACCACAATGTATCTGAAAGGTGAGTTCGGAGAAGTTTACAATGAGTTCAAGAAGGAAAGACACATGTTAACCATGAACATAGTTGAGTTCCAGGAGGACACTCTCATGGCACTCACGACATGAAAGGAGTGGAGCGATGGTATGAAAGGGTGCAGCAAGCGATAGAAAGACTCGAGTACATTGAGGCAGTCCAGCAGAGCCGAGAGAAGGAAAAACATGGCATTCGAACGGTGGGAAAAAGTAGTCTTAATCACATGAAGAGATCATCTGAGTACTAGGATAAGATGTCTCGGGACCCACACTGAGAAATCCAAGAGAAATGGACCAAATGCAAGAAGCACTAGGATAAAATTAATAAAGTAATGAATGATGTCAAGCTCCCCGAGTTTGGCACCCCCGATAAATTTATCAACCTAAGTGACATGGTCAAGTTTCATGTCAAACAAGGCTCACTATGCACTGAAGAGTTCGCAAAGATAATCGATGTGAAGCCAGGAAAAGTGCAACAATTCACAGAACATCCGATCAAATCCCGAACCATGCTACAGCAATTGAAATCCAGTTTAGTAAAGTATTGGGTGCATGCAGTGGACATCAGGGGAATATATGTGTCTCAGATGGAACATCACAGATTTCCATGGGCCTAAACTTGTGAAGAATTGTTTATCAGTTGGTCTGAATATGAGATAAGTCACCCTTTCCAAGAAATATCTCAGGTTGATTGTTAAAGAAACTGTTAGAATATAACACCACGTGGCGATTTTTTCTTTGCTTAAACTACACTTAGCCGTTAATTTCAGTTAAACTTTATATTATAAATAAAGACATCGACCAATTAGTTAAAGGTCGATGGTTATTGTAAGAACTCTTTCTTTTGGTTGTTAAGAATTATTTTGAGACTGCTATGAATTGAGAAGTCCTTCTGGACCAAAGACAAACTATTTTCATCAGATGCATGTGATTGGACTTGGAGAAGAACTACTTTCTATCTTGTTTCATGAATGATACAGTAATGAGTAAGAGCAATTAATTATGTTTTCAAGTTATCTGGTGCAATGTTTTGATGTTCTTTGCTTTAATGATGAAGATAAATCATTGTGTTATTATGTGATGACTGGTTATGGTAAATGAATTATTTTGCTTGCCATTATCTTATTACATATGTGCTTTCTTTTTGATAATTAGTTTCTCAGACAGTAATTGGATGCTCACATGGTTAATGTATTAGTATTAGGCATGTGGTATAGAATCATTGTCTACATGTTTGAGCAGTGGTTTATCCCAAGCTCAGCCTCTTCCCCAGTAGTTAAAACTTAATCTTGTTTTTTGTCAATTTGATTTATATTGGCTTTCATTTCTCCTATCAGTCCCTCCCAGGAGAAAATACAAAAGAGAATAGTCCTAACTGAAGGAAGAGCCTTCACAATAAAACACAAAGCCCATCGATAATTTGGTCGGATTGCAAGATCTGGATAACCATTCCATCTTCAAATGTTGCAGAGTCTAATTGGGCCTCGATGGCAGGTTTGGTTCCTACTGTTGAAGTAAGGGATTTAAGGCCCATCAACACCAGGGTCCCATTGAGAAATGGAAGCCACCATGTTGAAGTAGTCAAACTGCCATTGTAAACCAAGGTCCCGTGTCTAATTGCTCATGTGAAATCCACACAGAAGATATCGTCACCCCATAACCAACTGAAAATGATGCTCCCAATACTGACACCTATCATGTGGATCCAAATAATAATATCCATCCACATAATGAGAAAGCTTCAAAGATGAATCTGGAAGGAAAACTATTGTTGTAGAATATGCAAGTTGGACACTGGTAATCATAACTATATCTTGATGTGTCACATTGATGTTCTCTACAGAAGGTGGAGTAGAGTCATCAAATAAAATATGGAAGTGGTTTTCATCCCAGAAATGACAACTATTCATATACCAATCATCATCCAAATCATATCAAGCATACACTTCTTGATGATATTCATTCATGATGTCTTCCATAAGATATCTCTCTCGAAGGAGAGATAATGACCATTATCTATTTTGATAACTATCTATTTGGTCTTGTATATTTGTTTTGAATGCTTCAATCATGTGTATAATTTCCCTGAGTTAAGAGTGCATATCCATTGGAAACACCACATATAATATACCAAAAGAAAAAATCTTAAAATGATTTATCCAATGGCACTTATCTGGTAGAAATATGATCACCCTATGAAAATTTATGAACTCTACAGTCTCGTCATCATCATGGGAAAAAAAAAAAAAAAAACAAGGGTTAAAAAATAAATTACTGCAAAAAATCACGGTTTTTCCGGAAAAAAAAAAAAAAAAACTGTTGAATTTAAAATTCTCATAACTTCACTTCCCAGACTCCATTTCGACTGATTTTGTTTTTTGAAATTGGGTATTTTTCTAAGATAAATTCAAATATGCAATTAGTTTTTTTCTAAATTAAACTCAAAAAGCTTCAGATATGAAACTGAAGTGTGTTGCCCTCTTTTTTTTTCCTAGAAAAAAATTTAAAAAGAGCAAAAAAGTATTCCCTTCTTTGGCTAAGGAAAGTGCTCTGATACCACTTGTTATGTACCAAATACCTGAATACAAAATACCACAATAATACCAAATATATATGAATGCAATAACCACACAAGATATATGGAACAATATAGAAAACCACCACTTTATTATATCAAACCCTTGAGGTAGGGAAACACCATACAATGGATCCTATTATGGAAGGGATCCTCTCATGTTCAATTGCATATTCAAGGTGGCTTCATCCTAATGAGCTTCAGCTCCAAATATAATATTTGTCTTCATGTCCCATTACATTGCTTGAACCCCTTTATATAGTGCTACCATCACCTGAGAACATTCTAGAGGAGGAATCTTCTAGAAATAGAACCTTCTAAGAAGTCCTCTTACATTTATTATATCTA
>JZKD02S1889452.1:1090835-1113770 GCA_000966675.3 Picea glauca
GCCCCCACCCCCACTACCTCTCTATCTACCTAACATAAAACCAATGTGCCAACAATCATGGCCACATCTACGTGCATCATTGCATTGTCTCTTGAATACCATATGTCTATGTCATGTATTCCACAATGTGAGTTAGAAATCCAAGCCAATGCCTTAATACATTATCCAAATTCTTCCCCATTTACCTATCTGATCATTTGGATACCTTCCTCTTCAACCCATAAACAACACTAGGAATACAATTCTCTTAGTGTTTTCATGTGTCAGCAAAGAGGTTGCAGTCCAAATATCGGTTACACAGGGGGGAACCATTAGGCACTTGTATGGAACTATATCACTTCAATTTCCAACCACATCATGGCCTCACACATAACCATCTCTAATGGCATTCATTGCTACAACAGGAATAAGTCTCCTGACTTAACTTGATTATGATCTCATAACCAACATAACACAATATGCAAATAAATTTGTCATAAATGCATTCAATACTTACTTGGCATGTGTGTACTTGAGGCATTTTTCCTTTTCATAAATTTAAAATATTGGAAACTTTAGCTGAGGAAATTCTTACATCAATTCCATTCAATATTTATGCATCATAAACAACCCCAAATGCATACCATCCCCCTTTCTATTAACATGGATGGCTCTCATATGCAACGGTATCATCAACATCTTTGGCCATGCTATCAAACAATTTTCTTGGGTACACGGTCCATCACTAGTCACATTCAAATATCACATCATCATTAATTCATGTATATGTATATCAGCAAACTACACTTAGTCTATAATCATGTCATATACATGTCTAGGCACGTTCACATGAAAAAATACACATCAATATGCATTAACATTTAATTTGCATCATGCCTACTCATGTACATGCATTCTAAATTTATTGTATGCATCATGCACACTTCCATTATGCACTACAATGCATATCTATCTCAACATTATTATTATTATTATTTTGTTGTAGATGGTTGTCTCTGAATTCCTATAGAACCCTGTTGTCGTGCACTACCAGTATGCTCCTTTGTGCACCATTTATTCTTCGATTTGAAACTGTTATAGCCAAGTTCCACTTGTCTATCTCCACTTCTAACTAATAAACCTTATTGGCAACTGCTCTCACTTAGGAAAACAAAAATTCCCCAACTTTACCTTGCTAGAATTCATCCCGCGCATTAGAATGATGTAATTTATATCATTCTTCCTTCTAATGTTGTGATATTTTCTAACATGCTTAACCCTTTAGCAACATAGAAATTTTCTTACGAAGCCTTGTACATCTACTCAAGACTAAACTACTTACAATGGAATGTTATATTTTTCCATTGATACTTAGAAATGAAATTAAACCTTCATTTTTCCATCCTTCATTTAACCTGTGCCGAGATTTCACTACACACTCTAATAACAGAGGTGACTTTCTTTCTCTAAATACTTTTAGACACAAGTAGAAAAGGCATAGCTTAACAATTTATTTTCTTGCATTCCTATGCTTGCACATATATATGACTCATCCACTCCATGACTCACACCTCACCTCATGAGACCATTTCCTTTTTTTTTCCACAAACTTGTCACCTTCACCACATATCTACCTTCAAGGCTATGGAGTCCTCCTTAACTCCCTATGCATGCAAATGACATTATTCACCCACTAGCTTCATGTCCATATGAGAATCTCTATCGATTTTCATTTGCAATTCATTTAGACTCTATAGCATCTGAATACTAATCTTTCTCTCCTCTTCATGGGTCCTTTTTCAACCTTTCAGTACCTGCTCTGCAACTCTTCCCTCTGTAGCTCTTTGTTTCCTTGGCCAACTACACAATATTTGATCTTCTTCCTTGTCCTGGGATTACTATGGAATAGACACACATAAATTTCGTTTACGGAATATTATCCTTTTGCTAGTAGTTCCTTCATAGATAAATCTCTACTTGAGTGCTTTTTGGCTTATTAACAATGCTCTAGTATTAAGTTCAACCTCTTTCATTATCAACGGGTTGCACTTCCAAAGGTGTCTCTACACCACAACATAGGCACTATCATAGGCATAAATAATCTTCTTTTGACCCAATACTCACCTTTGGCATGTACCTCTAACATTTGGAAATGTTTTCCCAAAATTGACCTATTTTGGAAAACTTTCATATTGAGCAATTGTATGGCTCATAGTCCTATTGCCCTTTTTCTTGTAGACTTATAACACAACCAAATTCCTCCAAGGAGAACCTACTCTTTCTATCATGTTTTCCCCTAGATTAAATTTCCAAAGATCATACTCATGCTTCAATCTAATTTATGAGCCAACAATTAGGGCTTCCGGAAATTTCGATTTTTCTCAATGGTGTCCTTCAAGTCCACCAGTAACTTTCCTTCTAATTCCTTGAGAATTATTTGGCTCAAAACTAAATTCTAGGTGGATAGTTGGATTCTCCTATCCAATATATTTCTAATGAATACTTTCTTTCTCAATTATGATCACTGAGCAGAAATTTATAAGCAATTGAATATTTCCAATTTGCCCCTTTTGTGCACCTTCTCCCAAGTGCAAAATAATCTCAAACACCAACTTTGGCCACCTACAAAGGTAAGTTTGTTAGGAACCAAGGAAAATTTTGTATGAGACATAGATAATAATGATGACATGGAATTCATAAAAATTCTCATATTGTCAATTTAATGCTCCAATCAAAACCTGAAGAAATATGGAAATGACAACTTTTTCCTTTTTCACTCATTTTCCCAGACTTTGATTTTTTAGCCAAACTGGCTATATCCTAAACTGCGCACTTCTGGAAAACATTTACTAAACAAAATTTGTCTTTCTTGATGAGTATACAAATTTTCGAGTAAATAAAATTTTATGGATAGGTGATTTAGGCTCGCTTTTCTTCCTCTAAAGTTTTCAAAAACCCCCATAATGCACTCGAAAATAGTGTATTTTCCCTTATTTTGGCATCTCCACACTAACTTCCTTTTAATTTTGTTGTGAGGAAAAATGGGTATATTCATGCTTGCTTTTTGAGTTTTCTATACAATTTTCACCCTTATCTGGACCCTAGTTACCGAGCATAACCCACACCTTCAAAAGTCATTATTTTGCATTTTTCAAAAAATGAAAGTAGAATTATAGGATGGCCCTCACTGGAATTCTTGTATCCCTCGACATTGTGGATAAAACCCAGAATTTTCATCTCAATCTGACTTAAACTGGTCCAGTTATTTCCAAAATATGTTTTTGGCTCCAGACTTGGTTTATTTTTTTGGACTATATGACAATTTTGTTTGTGTGGTGTCCTTCTTCTCTCCATCCTTTTTAAAGCCATCACACACATCAATTATTAATAATGCACCAATATTCAACACATGCTAGATCCACAATGTGTAGCGCCAATATTTAGTGTGTGCCTCGTGTGCCAATACTCAATGTGCACCACTTTTATACCGCGCACGAATATTCAATGCGCACAAATTTTTATGTCGTTCACCAATATTCAATATGCACAATTTTTATTTTATTTTTTATGCCACACACCAATATTTAGTGTGTGCAATGTTTTATACCACACACCAATATCCGATGCGCACAACTAATTATATCGCGCACCAATATTCAGTGCATGCAAATTTTTATATCACGTACAATTATCCAGTGCATGCAAATTTGTATGTCACGCACCAATATCAAGTGCGCACAATCTTTATAGTGTGCACCAATATCCAGTGTGCACAATATTTTATATTGTACACCAATATTCAATGCATGCAACTTTTTATATTGTGCATGAATATCTAGTCCGCACAACTTTTATACTATGCACCAATATTTCATCTGCACGCACTGTGCACCAATATTCAATGTGCACCACCAATTCTACTCCAGGAAAAGAAAATATTTAATGTCCATGCATTGCACACCAACACTATGTGTGCCCCACAAGCTCTGCACCGTGCAATGCCAAATTTTAGTGTGCAAACCTACGCACCATTATTTTATGGGCATTACCAGCTCTGCATCGTGCAATGCCAAAATTTAGTGCATACACCTGCGCACAATTATTGTTTTCACATTAACAGCTCTACTATGCGCAGTGCAAAAATTTAGTGTGCACACCCATGCACCATTATTTTATGTGTATCACCACTACTTAGTGCATGCAAATCCTTTCTTCGCTTAGCTGATTTTTCCATAATTTTGACTCACAACCATCGTGACTTTCATGGAAATGCCCAAATATCCTATTTAAGACAAATTCAATTTGTAATTTAAAATTATCCCTCCATAAAAACCATTCTAAGTGCAATTTCGACTTGAATTTGCTTAGAAATTTAGGAATTTCTCTCAAATTTCACCGTTTTCACCAATTTCAGCAAAACTCAAACGTTGAAATGACAAATTTACTAGCTTCATGTTGATATTTGGAACATACAAGTCCGGTGTTGAACCAAAAGATCTGATACCATTCTGTAATGTCCCCCAGCTTAACCAAAGAACATTACTTGTGGGAAATACACATAAATTCGAAATTTTTCACTTAATTAAATTTATGTAGCTTATCAGCTACAAATTGTACACATATTTAACTATTGTATGATACCACATAATTAAATGCAACTATGACATTCCAAATGATCATGAATTATGTGTCCTCATTGAGACAAATTATGAGTGCAACATCCTTTGTACCACGCGCGACAATTATTCACAATGTGCACACAATCGTTTGTGTACTACATGCAACAACTATTCTCAATGCGCACAACGATTCGAGCATTGTGTTGGAATATACGCACTACATACTTACATCATGTTTTACAGACACACAATCCTTTCTCTCAACATAATACACATCCAAACCATGGTTTCCTTCAAGCATAACATGGATGGTTCTCTTCCCAACACTCTACTTCTGTCAAGCTGCCCAAAATTTGCCTATAAAAATTGACTCCTTTCTCCATATGAATTTCCTTCTCTTTCCCTTGATTGCTTGACTCAATCTCTTCCTAAGGATGATATTACTTCATCCTCATGCTCCCAATAACTATGGGATGTGACTCCTCACACCCACCCTCTTACATGAGTTTAATGATTGGCTTTGGGAATACTCAACAGAAAATAGAAGGTTATACACAATGATAATAATTCAAGAAAGTGGGTTGGATTAATACCCATGAATATTTCCCCCTTGGGCCCCCTTTCTCTTGTGTAATCATAGCCCCCCGTCGTTCTTCATTAATTTTTTTATTATATCCACCGATTACTATTTGTATTAATTATCTAATATGCATATTATACAATTTGGCTCCCGGCCACATTAAGTCAATATGGGCTCTTTGCTCCAACACTTCGACTCACCAGCCTAATCCACGTTTATACAATTACATTATAATTCACAGGGATTAAAACTAGGGATGTTACACCAGTTTTTGGGGAACATGGATAGAGATGGGGGTTGATTTTTCTATAAGAGAAGGGAGTGTCTAAGAGGAGCCCAGGGAGGAAATTATTTATGGGTATTAATCCAAACTCACTTTCCTTAAAAAAAAAGTGTTGTGTATAAAACTTATATTTTATGTTTGAGTGTATGAGAGTCCAATCATTGAATACATGTAAGAGGTTGGGTGTGAGAAGTCACATCTCGTAGTTATTGGGAGCATGGGGATGAAATACAATCAAAATTAGGGAGAGTGAGCAAACAACTGGTTTGGGGGGAAATGAAATTTGTATGGCCAACGAGGGGACTTTACAGTCATGTTTTTTGCATGGGAAGGAGGGGAAAATAGAAAAAAGAAGTGAACTAAGATGGAGAAACAATGGAGGGTGAATTATAGAACATTTATGGAATTAAGACTAAAGAAGTTAGTTGTCAAGCTTGCAAAAGAACTAGGTTGGCAAGCCTAAAAAGTGAAATCATGTGTGAGTTGCATTAGAGCAGCAAGTTTTTTGTCGTTTTTTTTCTAGTAGCTTTCCTAGCAGTGAGTTCCTTTGAGTTCCCAGTAGTGATATTATTTTTTATATGTTCCAAAGAGACCCTGATAAATGAATGGGAAGCTTGATGGACTGAAAGCAGTGAAGGGTACATTCCTTGGGTTGGGCGGGTCCAAAGTCAAAAGAAAACTTGGAAGAGTGTGACAAGGGTTAAGCCAAGGTAAAGAATGAAGAAGATGGGATATTTATAGGTGAAAACAAGGAAGGAAACAAAGTGCATCACGCCAAGAAAAATTCCAAACAGCACGATGTGTCACAAGTGTTAATGATTGCAGCTATGTGAGACATTCTCCAGCTTACAAACCTGTGAGATGTGGATCATTGTAGCCATGTGAGATATTCTCTAGCTTACAAACATGAGATAAATCTCCTAAAGAGGGTGTGTGGTTCCTATAATAGATAGAGTTGGAATGTTGAGATGACATCCTCCATTCAGAGAGTTGAGAAGAAATCCAGATGATTATCCTGTGGGAAAGGCAATCTGTTGAGTTATATGTGCCTATGGTTGAGCACAAGGTGAACGTGTGAAATCCTAAAGTGTTGGGTACATCGTCATGAGAACAAAAATGAAGATGATGTATTATCCTCCTCTAAGAAGAAGAGTTGACTAGAAACTCCAGATGACTCTCATGTGTAATGCAGTGGGAAAGAAGATCTGTTGAGTGGACGTGCATTTGGACAAGCACAGGTGAACGTGTGAAGAAGTGGTTCCTCTATGTAATGCAGTGAGCCAGAGATATGGACATCCATATGGATGTTCCCCTAGTGGATGAGCATTAGTGGGTGTATCATATGCCTTGCTATATTTTTCAAGAGTCAGACATGCATGTAACCCTAATTGTAATGTAAAGGGTACAGGTCAGCCCCACCTTAATGTGACTAGTAATTAATGTAAAAGATAATTAATATGGTTAATATTAATTATATTATAAGATAGTGAGGTTGGACCTATTGTTCCAATAGACACTTCTGTTGATAGGTTCAAGTTAGTATAAGTAAAGGTAAATTCCCCATTGAGGAAACATATCTTTCAAGTGAGTTTGGAAATTTCAGCACGTACACCTTCTTGGGAAAAGTGTGCACCTCTCTTGGGTGCTAGTATTCTAGGGTTTGAGAACCCTCTTGTGTGATAGGTTTTATATTGGTGGTGAAGGTCCTTCTCTTGAATAATATAGCAAAGTATTTGGCTTGGTTTTCTTCTCTTGTTGAGAAGGGTTTCCTAGGATACTTCTTGTGTTCTTGTGCATTGTGCTTCTTCTTGTGATCTTGGTTGCTGCAACATTTATGGTTATGGTTAAATGTTAAAAATGGAATGATATCCATGCTTAACCTTGACTATTGAAAAATAAACATGGTTTCAGAGCATAGGTCTTGAAAGAACCCATTACACAAGCATCTACCAAGTCTCCTCTCACTTTTGCAGAATTGTACAACCCTCCTAGGGTTTCCAGAAAAATATGTACGACCCTCCTCTATTTGGTGATCCAACCCTTAATACTTGGATGCTAGGGATATTTTTGAAATATAAGAGTACTACCTCCTCCATCACATCTCTAGAAGATCTCAAAGTTAAATTTTGAGAAATTTTGATTTTTGGCCCTTAGGTTTCTAGGGTGCCGAAATTTCCTACAGAATATTAATCTTAGGCTTATGAAGAAATGTTTCTCTTGAATCAAAAAGAATCTATGTGACACTATAAAGTTTATTGTTGGTAGTCATAATACCAACATAATCCAAGGCTACTAATTCAACCTAATCATTAGTTTTTCAAAATCCAGTTGGTGAGATTTTGATGAAACTAATCAAATGAAGAACATAGCCTTAGTAGAAGATAGGCTTGATGGAGCAAGCAACTTCAGCTCCTCAAAATCAAGGCTTCAGGTAACCCTTGAAGAATATGACCTCTTGTATGTGGTAACTAAAACCTTACCAAACACGACTACAGATATAGAGAAGAAGATAAGAAAGGAAGAAGATGTCAAAGCAAGAAAATTAATCATCTACTCAGTAAGGGATCATCTTTTGCCTCATATTAACAACCTAAAGACAACTTATGATATGTTTGAAGCATTAAAAGAAATGTTTGAAAGTGAAAACACCCTTAGAGATCTTACCTTGAAGAGCCAACTTCAAATTACCAAGATGAAAAAAGGTGACACAGTTTCCATCTTCTTTATGAAGTTATCAGATATTAAAGAACAACTAGAGACCATCGAAGAAATCATGTCCGATAAAGAACTTGTCTTAACCACTCACAACAACCTTCCAAAAATGTGGGAGCCTTTCCTTCAGAGTATCAGTGGAAGAGAAGCTCTACCAACCTTTGATCGTATATGGACAGATTGTACTCAAGAAGAACTTAGAATTAGAAACAGAGGAGTGGAAGACTCCTCAAAATAAATTCATGCTCTTGCACTTCATACAAAGAAAGGAGGAAAATTCAAAAGCAATTTAAAGTAAACATTTAAAGTTGAAAAGTCTTCATCATATCCAAGTTATCAAAGAAGAGATGTTTCAGAAATCCAGTGCTTCATATGTGACAATTATGGACACTATGCAAGAAATTGTCCAACCAGGAAGAAGGGAAGACAATAAGCTTCCACCGTTGACATTGATCCAGGCCCACCTCAAAAGAATGAAGAGAAGAGAGAGGAGAAGTACTTCCTATAAAACTAAAGCATGATTACAAACCAGGTAAATCAAATAATTTCAAATTTTAGAGTTGGTTTTATTTTTGAATAAATCCCTAGTATGGGATCCCTCAAAGACTTGGACCATTATCCCTAGTATGAGATTCCAAGCGATATTTAATTGATTATTATGTGAGAACAAGAAGAGACGTTGTACTTAAAGAAGAGATATCCATTCAAACAAACCTAGAGAACCTTAGATGGAGACTGACAGTAAGACAATACCTTATCCCCCTTCAGCAGATCAGAGGGAGACATACATTATTCAAGTTGATCCAGTTGCACCAGTTGATATGTCAGAGATATTGCAATAGGACATAAAAGGCCTACCTAGACTCACTCTGCAAGAGGCAAAGAAACATACAAGCCTCTCAAGGCACATCCCAAGAAAGAAAAAGAGATTTTTGAGATATCCTTCAGTCATGACCCACCTCATTGAAGTTGAGCCTCCTTGTCTTAGAGAAGCAACAGGAAAACGAGTATGGCAAGATGCCATAACAAAACAATACCAATATTACTTAAATAATGATGCATAAGATATTATTCAGGGACTATAAGGGAATTTTGTGGTAACTTCTAAGTGGATCTATAAGATCAAAACATGCATCTGATGGAAGTGTCTAGAAATAAAAAAATGAGATCTATAGCCAGAGGTTTCTCACAAACAGAGGGAGTTGTCTATGATGTGACACGTGTTCTAGTAAACTCGATACACTTCCATCCGTACTACCATCCATGAGTTGGAAACTATATAAGATAGATATTCTTGATGTGTTTGTATTTCAGCAAGAGCATTCTTGATCCAAACCTATATCATTACAGTATTGATAATGAGAGCCTGATTTTGGTGACTTGTTCAGAAAGCCTTTTTGTTGCATACACGTAATCCTTGACTTCTGAATTCGAGATGAACAATTTGAGTATGATGCACTACTTCTTGGGACAATAAGTATGACATAGGACCGATGAGATTTTCCTGAGTTAAGGAAAATATACAATGAATATATTAAATAATTTCAAGTATGACAGAATGCAAAATCCACTGTGATGAATTTAAGGAGAAGATTGTTGATGATTCAGACAAGAATGATCCACAACTGATTGGATCACTGATGTATCTGGTTAACACCAAACTTGATTCATGCCATGTAGTGAATTTGTTTAGTCATTTCATTAGTCAATTGAGACAGACTCACTAGACAATAGCAAAACATGTATGAAGATATATACGAGGCACAGTTGGATATGTCCTGAGACATGCCTCTAGAGTGAACTTGAGTTTGCAGGATATGTTGATTCAAATTGAGAAGAAAGTATAGTGGACTGGAAGAGAACATCCAATTGATTTTCTACCATGAAGTTTTCCATAGTTTCCTAATGCAGCAGGAAACAAAATCTCTGTGACCTTGAATACCACATAAGTAGAATATGTATCATTGAGTGTGTGAAGAATTATGGCTTCACAAGCTTCTGCCAGATTTACTTGATCATGAGATGGATCCTATGATGACAACCAAGATCTATGTATAAATCTCCTTGAGAACCCAGTGTTGTCACTGTTTCCTGAACGATCGAAACATGATGATATGAAATATTATTATATCAAAGATATGATGTAGAGGAAAATTGTACACATGCAGTACCTTTCTACTCATGAGCAGATTGCAGACATATTCACCAAAATAACTTGGTGAAGAGTGCCTCCCTAGTTGAGAGGGAGTATTGATGACTCCATCCAAGACAAAATTCATAGTACATACGTGTGATACTTGGCATGATGAAGAATGTCTCCTTAGCTGAGAGGGATTGTTGATGATTGCAGTTATGTGAGACATTCTCCAGCTTACAAACCTGTGAGATGTGGATCATTGCAGCCATGTGAGATATTCTCCAGCTTACAAGCCTGAGAGAAATCCCATGAAGAGGGCGTGTGGTTCCTATCTGATACAGAGCTAGAGCGTAGAGATGACCTCCTCCATTCATAGAGTTGAGAAGAAATCTAGATGATTATCCTGTGGGAAAGGTGATCTGTTGAGTTAGGCATGCCTGTGGCTGAGCACAAGGTGAATGTGTGAAATCCCAAAGTTTTGGGTGCATCATCATGAGAATAGAAATGAAGATGATTTATTAGCCTCCTCTTAGCAGAATATTTGATGAGAAACTCCAGATGACTCTCATGTGTAATGTAGAGGGAAAGAAGATCTGTTGAGTGGCTGTGCCTGTGGACGTGCATGTGGATGAGCACAAGTGAACGTGTGAAGAAGTGGTTCCTCTATGTAATGTAGTGATCCAGAGATATTGACATGCCTATGGATGTGTCCCTAGTGGATGAGCACTAGTGGGTGTATCAAATCCCTTGTTATATTGTTCAAGAGTCAGACCTGCATGTAACCCTAATTGTAATGTAAAGGGTACAGGTCGGCCCCACCTTAATGTGGCTTGTAATTAATGTAAAAGATAATTAATATGGTTAATATTAATTATATTATAAGCTAGTGAGGTCGGCCCTATTGTGCCAATAGACACTTATGTTCACAGGTTCAGGTTAGTATAAGTAAAGGTAAATTCCCCATTGAGGAAACATATATTTCAAGTGAGTTTGGAAATTTCAGCAAGTACATCTTCTTGGGAAAAGTGCACACATCTCTTGGGTGATAGTCTTCTAGGGTTTGAGAACCCTCTTGTGTGCTATGTTTTATCTTGGTGGTGAAGGTCCTTCTCTTGAAGAATATAGCAAAGGATTTGGTTGGGTTTTCTTGCCCTATTGAGAAGGGTTTCCCATGATACTTCTTGTGTTCTTGTGCATGGTGCTTCTTCTTGTGATCTTGGTTGTTGCAAAATTTATGGTTATGGTTAAATGCTAAAAATGGAATGATATTCATGCTTAACCTTGACTATTGAAAAATCAACAACAAGAAGATATTCTTCTTGCGAGATGTCATAAGGGGTAAAGTTTTCAAAAATGTGACAAAGGAAAAATAAAAAGCAAGGAATATTTGCATTGCAACGAAAGAACTTTTCATGCCATGCAATATCATGTGGGAGAAAATATTCTCCAATGTGATATGTCACATAAATAAAAAAATTCACAATGTGATAAGAGAGAGAGAGAGAGAGAGAGAACCTTTGTCACATGAGAGAATTTCTTCCCATCTGCAAAATCAGACAAGGATAAAGTTTTTTGGGAATGTGATACGAAGTTTTTGTTAGTGAAACAAAGGGAGATAAAGATAGAGCCTTTCACATGAGGGAAAAATGTCCCAAGTGTTATATGCCACGTGAGGATATTTTTCCAAATTCATCAATAAATTTCTTAAAGATGTGATGAGTCGATCAAAAAATGAAAACACCTTGGTAAGCATGGAAACTAAAGGATGTTTGTACAAGAGATGGCGTGGATCCATACGATTTCTAGGTAGTCATAGTTGATGTGTCATCTATACAGATGATGATGTGGAAAGAGAGATGAGAACCCTTACAAAACTTTAAAGAGCCATAACTTCCTACCCGAAGCTCAGAATTGAGAAAGGGTATAATAGTTAGAAATCTCTCAATGAGTAGAATGCCTCTGTAAGCTTGGATTTAGGTTTTGAGATTTGGAATTTTTTTGGGGGGGGCGGTAATACCCCACCTCCTTAATGACCCTGAGGGGGTTGGGTATGTTACAAAGTGGTATCAAAGCATGGTTCAAACATTAGACTATTATGGGATAGGATCCAAAGTTGAGAGGAAGGAAAGATCTACCTAATATTAGTTAAAGTGGTTAAAAAATAAAATGAATGTATCATGTTAAAATAACACTAATGGGTCAATTTTCTTGTTTTAGCGCAAAAGAGAAAGAAGTGAATACCTAGTGTGATTAGTGATAGACAAGTGCTCGGCATGGAAGAACCATCACATGATGAAGATATTGAGTCAAATGAAAAAAGGAATGTTGAGACTCCCCTAGACATGGAAGAAACTATGAGAATCCTAAAAGAAAAACTTCAACGATACAAAGTAGAAAATGAAAGACCGATCCAAGCTCAGGAAAAGTAGAATGAGCTTAATGTTGTACTATTATAGAGTTTGTACTAGATTCAAAAGTGTTTACATCAGGGACCAGCCATGAGAATTGCAAGAAGAAATTCCTCTCAAAAGAGGCACCATAGTACTAGAAAGAAGACAAATAGTGAGGATATGACAACATAATCCTATGATTAAGATATAGCTACACTATATGAAGCATCTAGAAATGGCACAAATCATGCTTCCCATAAGCATGAGAAGAATAAGCATTCCCTGGAAACCCCTTATGGAAAGGATTTAGGAAGGCTAAGCCACCTACTTTTGATGGTGAAGTAAAGATGGGTGAAGAATCAAAGGCATATGTTATGGGACTGAAAAAGTATTTCCAAGTAAATTACTATTCGGGAAACATAAAGGAAAGAATGGCCATTTTTAACATGAATAATCAATCTTCTACTTGGTGAGAAGATTTCAAAAATACAAAAATAATAAATAAGAGGAAAATCACTTGGAAGTAGTTTGAAAAATATTTCAAAAATAAATACCTATCAGAAATATAATACAATGGAAAAATCAAAGAGTTCCATGAGTTGAAATTGGGACAGTTGACAATGGATGACTATGTCAACAAATTTTTGGAGTAGTTGAGGTGTTTCCCCTATATCAAAGAAAATAAAGTGAAAAATCATCTCTTTCTTAGTGGATTTCCTCAATCCTACCAATATATGATTTAATTTGATGAGTCAAGAACTCTCGAAGACACAATCTGAAAGGCAAAGTACTGCAACAAACATTCCAAGCACTGAAGGGAATTTAACAATGCTTAGAAGGACAAAAGGAAGCAAAAGGTTGATCAGAGGAATAAAGGCTCTAAGCCTCAGCCATACAATAATTAATCCAAGAATACTAATCCAAACCATCAAGCATGGACTACGTTCCAATAGAATTTTCCCATGCAAAGTGGCATCGAGCCAACAAAAGTAGTTGGATAGAAGGCAAGGTAACAACAAAAAAGACCATTGAAGTGTTGGGGTTGCAGAGAAGAGAATTTACTCTAAGATTGTCCTCATAGGAAGGAAAACAACAAGAGGTTCCACAATATTCAAGAAACTATGATATTCAATGACATAGGAAGGACCATTTCTTTAATTCACGTTGTTGTTCAAGATTAGGAGAAAAACCAACAGGAATCGGTGGTAGAAGTAGAAGGCAATATTGCTTAGCAATCCATTTTCATTTTGATTGACCTTGGATATAACCTTCACTATGTTGCACCCCAATTTTTTGACTCTTGTGTTATCCAGAAGCATAATCACAAGAAGTCATGGTTACTGTAGTGTGTCACGAGGACTAAAAGAAATATGAGTGAGATGTTGGAAGCATGCCCATTGGAGATAGATGGGATGCAAACATGGGAAACACTAAATGTATTTTCCTTGGGATCACATGATGTGTTGATCAGCATCGATTGGTTAACATCACACAAAGTCAAGTTAGATTGATATAATAAAACTTTTGAATGTGTGGATGACGATGGAAACCTCAGGACAATGAAGGGAATTTCAAAGACTATTTCCATAAGGAAGGTTTCAACATTACAGTGGAAGAAGTACTCCATGAAATGTTTCCAAATGTATGTTGTCCACATGTTGGAGACAACAAAAAATAAGTGCTCAACAACTAAACACTATCCAATACTTCAAGAATTCAAAGATGTGTTTCCATATGAGATACTGAGACTGCCTCCTAAACATAACATTGATTTCTCAATCTAACTCATGCCAGGAGCTCTATCTATATCCAAATTTCCTTACAGGATGAGTATCCCCAAATTGGAAAAGTTGAAGTTGCAATTGAAGGAAATCTTAGAAAAAGGATACATCATTCCAAGTGTGTCTCCTTGGGGAGAACCAACACTATTTTTGAAGAATAAGGATGGTACCCTCATACTGTGTATTTATTACAAGATGCTAAACAAAGTGACATTGAAAAATAAGTACTTGTTTCCACATATCGATGACTTGTTCAATTAGCTAAGAGGGGCCATTGTAATCTCAAATATTGACCTAAGTTCTAGCTATCATCAAGTCAGGATCAAGGATGAAGACATTCACAAGACAACATTTAGGACAAGGCATAGTCATTACAGGTTCGTGGTGGTGTCATTTGGACTCACTAATGCACCAGCCACCTTCATGTGTTTGATGAATAGCATTCTCAGCAAATACATAGACAAGTTCATTTTGGTCTTTATTAACAATATTCTAATCTACTCTAAGACTAAGGAAGAGCATGAAGAACACCTCAGAATAGTATCGCAAGTGCTGAGGGAGCATCATTTGTATGCTAAATTCAACAAATGTGACTTCTATCAAAAGCAGATCCACTATTTGGGGCATGTGATTTCAAAACAGGGAATTGTGGTGGACTCGGAAAAGATAAATCATATATTCGCCCACTTTGAAGAATGTAACAGAGGTGAAATCAATCATGGGAATAGAAAGTTACTACTAGAGATTCATTCAAGGATTCTCCAAGATTGGTAATCCACTAAAATCATTGCAAAGAAAAAGGGGTAAGGTTCGTATGGTCAAAAATATGAGAAAAAAGTTTTCATCGGCTAAAGAACCTCTTTACCAACACACCAATCCTAAAGATTATAGACCTAGATAAATATTTCCTAGTTTTCACAAATTCCTGCAAGGAAGGACTCAGTGGAATTCTTAAGTAGGATGATCATGTGATAATTTATGAGTCTAGGAAGATGAATGAGCACGAGAGAAATTGTGTTATTCATAACCTATAACTTGCAGCCATAATTCATGGATTGGAGATGTGGCATCACTACTTGTGATCTATGTTTTATGATCAGAATGAAATGACTATAGATCTATATTATTAACACAGAGATCCAATGAAAAATAACATAGATATAATAAAACTTGGCTTCTATTAATAAACAAATATGTTGAAACTGTAAAATGCCAACTGAAACAAGATTGTTAGAATGGTGGCAGATTATCTCTGAGAAGAGATGTGATGGTTGTGCTCATTCACAAGAAGATGAGTATAATGAGGCTCCAAAGGCCTTTTTACATAAAACATGAATGCAAAAACCCTAGACATCCAAAAACCTAACCCTAGGAGATGAAGCGCCAAAAGTCATGTGGGCCTCGTTGGGGTAAGTTAGTGCATCAAATTCCCAAGGTCGCAACTTTTGCATATGATCTTTGTTTTAGGTGCACGATATCTCGTTGGAAAGGTATATCCAAGGAATACACATTATTTCATCACACTCTAACTTTGTTTACAATGTGATTGTGTCGGGCCCAAAAAATGTTTTTTAGAGCCTCGAAACGGCCCCGAAAGTTTAGGACCCGAAAAGATAGAAAGCAACTGCCAAGATGAAATCTGTAAATGAGTCAGTTAGAATAGGTGGGTGGCCATTGATATCCACCTAGATCAATCCCCCCCTCCCTCTTACCCCTTAGGAAGAAATGGTCTCCATTGTGTTGAATTCCCCCATTAAATGAGGAAATTTCCGTTGAATTTGGCCCTGAGTGAACCACTTGCCTTGGTGTACTAGAAGCTTCCCTACTTTGACAACCCGATAAAGATGGATAATTTGTTAGCGATTTCCCTTCACCTATGTTTCCATGATATTATTAGTGGATGAATGTTCCATGCAGTCAGGGTTGAGCGAGTCTGTGGGTGTCAATTTTTCTGTTATCTCTGAGGTGTCCAATAATGGTGGAAAATATGGTCGAAGGAGATCCACATTAAATATTGGATGCAATCCAAGGAAGGGGAGAATTTTGAGCTCAAAATAATTATCACCCATGGCCTTGGTGATGGTTTAAGGTCCATAGCAGAGTTGACGAAGCTTCCGGTGGGGCCCTGTAAGGCATTCTTTCTGCAAGTGCAACCAAAATTTATCTCCCACCTAAAACTTGTGTGGAACCTGGTGTTGATTCTGGCGTTGTTTGTACTTGGAATTAGACTTATGTAAAATATCATGAACCTGATGGTAGATGTGTTGGATCCCCTCAATGAACTGGGTAGATTCGTCGACTTCAGTTTGAGCATGGGAAAAGTTAGCTTAGGTTGCTGCAAAGGGTAATGAAACATCCATGGGACCCAATGGTTGAAATCCCAACCCCACTTGAAAGGGGTTGTGCTTGGTTGAGTTACGTATGGCTTTATTGTAGTTGTGATGAACATAGGGAAGACTCTCATCCCATGTGCGGGGATGCTTAAAATTGTACATGCAAAAGATGTGCACGATCATCTAGTTAACGACCTCAGTTTGGCCATCCATCTAGGGGTGGAAGGAAGTGGATTTGGTAATCTTGGTGTCCAGCAGTGAGCAAAGGCTCGACCATAATGTGTTGAGGAATTGGTTTTCTCATTCTGAGATGATGGTTTTGGGTATCCAAAAATGGACCCACGCTCGTTCAAAGAAGATCTTGGCAGTGGACTATGTTGTGATGCTCTTCTTACAAGCAACCAGAATCACCATTTTAGAAAAATGATCAACCACCACAAAAACACAGTCATTTCCTCGATTGTTTGATGGAAGGCTCAACATGTAGTCCATAAAGATGGATTCCTAGGTCCTTTCAGGAGTAGGAAGAGAGGTGTACATTACTTTTTTCTTAATGGTTAGTTTGGCAATGGCACAGGAAGTGTAGGACCTGATATACTTGTTGACATCCTGTCCAAATTTCGGCCAATAGAAATGTTGTCGCAGCACTACCAATGTCTTTTCTATGTCGAAGTGTCTAGCCACCTGACTGTAGTGGGATTCCCAAATACACCTAGGGTTCCATTGTCTTTTCTCTATTGGAAAAGTTATGGACATAAAAATACCCTTCTAGCAAATTCAACCATTTGGCGTCTATATGACCTTAAAATATAGGAATATTAAATTTGATATGTACCTTGAAGGGGGAAGCACCTTCACTTGAGGAATATGTGTCGTTCTTTGGTGTTAAGGTTTAAGCTATTATTAGGTTTCTTTTCAATTTACTAGATAACCATAGCATAGATAGGATCACTTAGAGAAACACAATCACAAGAGTACACAAGCATTTATCTTGAGAAACCCTCAAGGGGAAGAAAACATAGCAAAAATTCTTTAATATAGATTCAATAACCAAGTACAGTACCAGAATAACTTTCTCTCTACGAGAGACAAACTACCATGATGCTAGACCAGAAAATAATCAAAGAACCATAGCCAATCCAATGCCAAGACAATAAACCAAACACTAGAGAATATCCTCTCCCAAGCAATGTGCCTCTCTCTTCCTTTTTTCGACAAATGGTAATTGCATCTTCCTTCAATACTTGCGCACTAGATGAGTGAGTTGGGTGTGTGAACAAATGAGGCGTTGGATTCCTTTATTTATATAAACCAGCTAGCATTGAAAGGAGGTGTCTCTTCACTGGCAGGGTCGACTTCTCTTTCTGGGTAGTTAGAACCACTTTAATTTTCCTGGGGGACGACTTCTTAATTTTCATATTACATTTAGGATTTGACCAATCCGCAAAAGGGGATAAGAATATTCTTTGCAGTTACACAATATTTCAACAATTGGTACTCATCGAAGGATTCACGCAAAACTATCCATCATTTCGTTCATCTATTGTGTGAAGGATTCCTTGAGAAATAGTTTGAGAGGATATCTTGTCCCACCATATTTATTTTCTCCCACCATGGACGGTGTCTTGGGTGTGTGATAGTTATTTTTCTCAAGAGAAACAGTCTCAAGACCCAACTCTTTCTACTCTGACCTCATCAGAGACATGCACTAAGAACGATAAGGAGTAGACTACTATGATACCATTGATCTGGATTTTATGAGCAGAATGAAAAGAATATAGGTTTGTATATTAACACATGGATTCAATGAAAAATAACAGAGATACAGTAAAACATGGCTTATATTATTAAAGAAATATGTTGAAACTGTAAAATGTAGACTGAAAAAAACTTGCTAGAATGGTGGTGGCTTATCTCTGAGAAGAGATGTGACAACTGCACTCATTCACAAGAAGATGAGTACAATGAGGCTCCAAAGGCCTTTTTACATCAAACATAAATTCCATAACCCTAGACATACAAAAACCTAACCGTAGGAGATGAAGCGTCAAAAGTCATGTGGGCCCTATTGGAGTAATTTAGTACATCAACTTCTTGGGGTCATAAATTTTTCATATGATCTTTGTTTTAGGTGCACGATATCCCGTTGGAAATTTATATCAAAGGAATATACATTATGTCGTCACATCCTAACTTTGAATATAGTGTGACTGTGGCGAGCCCAAAAAATGTTGTTTAGGGCCTCAAAATGGCCCTAGAAATTTAGGACGCAAAAAGCTAGAAAAAAACTGCCAAGATGAAATCTATAAGTGAGTCAGTTTGAATAGGTGGGTGGCCACCGATATCCACCAGGATCAACTTACTTGGTCATAGATTTTTATTTATGACATATCACAATGGGATGAAATATCAATTTGATCAACCTCGCTTGAATGTTAGGTAGGATAAGTGGTTGTCCCTTATTAACGAATATGAATTTGATATAAGACATATAAAGGGTAAAGAAAACAGAGTAGTGAATTGACTCAGAAGGAGCATGCAGGTGATTCACCTGATAGCAATCAACACATGTGAATCTAATTTGAAATTTTTGGTAAAGGAAGCCTTGTACATCAATGATCACTTTGTGCACATTAAATAATGTCTACAACAAGAACCTATGGGACAAAAATGTGAAGGGTGTTGAATGGAGTATGGGTTGTGTTGAGGGGTTGGAAATCCTTTAACTCAATAGTGGGAACCAAACCTACTTAAGAGGCTCAATTAGACTCATAATCGTTTGATGAGTGGAATGGTTCTCCAGATATTTGATCCGACCAATTTAACAATGGGCTTTATGGGTAACTGACAGATGTATCTTTCTATGAAAATTTTATCCTTCAGGTTAAGTGATTCTCTTTTTTTATTTTTGTACTCTTGAATAATATAGGTAAGATAAAGATGATGGAATAATCCAACTAATAAAGGGAAATTACTAAATACTGGAGAATGTTGAGCTTAGGATAACCCTTATACCTCAGCGTGCAGAAAATGATAATCAAACCTATTTCAAGCTTAGCAATAATACTTTTATTTGTGAACATTCATCATTTATTTAGATAACAATTATAGAAAGGAAAACAAATATGTAACAAATATGAGTCTAATAAAATTAGTTCTCTTAGCTCTACTATCAACACATCGATTTCTTTTTATCATCTAGAATAAAAGAACTATTATAATATTGAAAGATAACTTAGCAATAGATACAACAACTCTTACTTAATACATCAGCAATATCAAACTTGAAGACGGAAGAAACCACTCCTTGATCCAATCAAGTTGATACTTTAGATGAAAAAAAATTGGTTTTGGTTCTAAACAGAACTTCTTAATTAAAGTCACACAGAAATAATTCTTTTACAATTATCAAAAAAAAATTATATCCCAAAACCAACGACCCTTTGCACGAGGTCAATCCTCCTAATTATAAAGGATCACTAAGCTAAAAATAACTGTTAAAAGTTCTGTTAATAAAAACAAAAATGACATGTAGCATATTTTATCTCCTAGTTCTCTTGAGATCATCCAATTTTTTTACTACACTGGATGATTTCTCTCATACTGCACCCACTTGAAGAAAATGTCTCCACATGTGTTTGCATAGGGAAACCTATGTTGATCCATCAGTGCGGAGAAGACTTCATTTATCTCCATTGATCGTTCTTTATACTTGATGATCTTGACACTTAAGTGTTATAGAACTACAAAGGCTTTGATTGGGTGTTCCAAGAAATTATTTACTTGACCTGGAATCATACTTGAAATCTGTGAGATCTCTACCTCCCATGTGAGTCTTGCTCTGCATGTCGTTTGAGTATGTCATGCAGATCAAAGAAATATTTTGGTGAGTCGAACTCTGGTAGGTCAATGTTTTCCATCTCCCAATTGATATTCTCCCATCTTTTCTCACACTCTCCCCACCTTTCATGTATCTTCCGCTGAGATTCCTGGACCATGCTCACCCAGTATTCAACTTCCTTCATGATTCAGGAGATGTTACTATCCATCAGTACTCAAATGTTGTGCTCTTCTAAATCTCAACCTTTCTGTACTGCATTGATATAGTCAATCCTCTTTAAGGCCTGATGCTCATTTTCATACCATCTATGCACGTCTTTACAAGTTTTGAGCCCCATGAGAGTGTCCTCTTGAAAATCGGTTATGCATGAGGTGAAGAGATTTATTTCTCTTGTGAATTGTGGATATGTTTCTCTGAACTCACTCCTGAGGAACATTACTTCCTATGTAGAATCTCGATAATACTTCACTAGATGGTGCACATGATCCATCTCCTTCTTTACGGATGCTAATTCTTTTTTGTCCCTTTTCACTATGTCCAACGTTGCATCAGTTATAGTCATTCTCGCCCCAATCAGCTCGGTTGTATTAGAATTTTATGTGTTGATAAGTGCTTCTTTTATGGTGATGAGGAGTGTGCTATCAAGAGTGAGCCTTATTTTATTGGTTGTCCTTATCATCACATATTTCCTCTTTATATCATAAGTGATCGCTTGTATATCGGTGACCTCATCAACCCGCTCAGGAATTTGTTGATCTCCCTAGGTCAGAGTGTTGCCTAGGCTTCCTGTTGTATAAATGTGTTCTATGACCGGCTCTTGTACTTATTTAGCAGGGGGGAAAAAATTATGTTCTGGTGACTCAACCTCCTACTGGGGTTCGTCAGCTGGTGGAGTCTCAGCTTTAGATAGGGAGAGGGGAAAAGGATCAGCATTTACTTAAGGATAGGATATTGATATGTCTATTTCTTATCATTGTGTTTCTTCTTCATGTTCACCAGAGCCCAAATCCTCCTTGGAGTTGTCCATCTTAGGTTGAATTCTTGATTGGTCGAGAAATTCAACATCCATCATGTTTCTGTCCTTGTTGTCTCCTTCTTGGGAAATTCAGGTCAAAGATTCAGAAGTTAGAGAAGATGTTTCCCATGGTTCTACCTCCTCCGTGATTAGCATTGGGGTTATGGGAAAAACCCCTGGGATTTCCTCGTCGTCATATATGGTAATTAGATCTATGAGGACATCAGGCACATATATCCCACTTGACGTTCTTGTTCCCCCCAGTTGTGTTGTAGTAGCAGTCGGTGACCTTTCATGTTGTGACATAATTCATGGCTTTTCTGGATGAGCAGTCTCGTCTAGTGGAGTTGACTCTGAACCATTTAGCTCTTCTCTAAGATCGATTTTATCGACCAGGATGATCCTTATGGGTTCTATCAAAGGGTTTATATGGGGTTCATTTTCTAACCTTTGTATCACTCTTTTGGGCTTCTTCTAGCAACAACATCCCTCTCATATGTGCCTATGTGGCTTATATTGCTTTGCTTTCTTCCCTAACCCTGAGGGCTTCTTGATTTTTTTTTTCTGTCATTTCAATCTACTCATTCATTGTCATGGCTTTAAATCTCATAATATTGGGATTAGATTTTACCTGGAGCGCCTCCTCCCTGTCGTACGCACCTTCTATAAATATTTCATCTTCAAACTTAGCATGGGAATATGGCCAGCAGGAAGACACCTATGATGCATGTTGGGGTACTAGGCCCTTTGGGTCATGTTCATGAAATCGTCATGTAGGGAATATATACTCCAACTGGCTCAAACGCTCTTGTATTTCTTGTGCAGTATCTTTCACCATGTAAAACCCTACATGAAAGCTATAAGGTACGAATGATCTCTTTTTGTCCTTTACCAGAGTGACATTATAGCCTTGCAGAATTTTTTGATAATAGATTTCTCCCACAATGAGTCGGTTTGGGACATGAGTGGGGAATAAATGTGGAGCACCAGTGGCCTACTTTGGAAATCATTTTCTTGGTTGTTGTCGTAAGCCTTGGGCATTATTTCTTAAAAAGAATGAAATAGACTCGAGCTATATATTCATCACATATGAGGGCATAAGATCTCTTGTACTTGTTCTCCCACAGAATGTTGAAATAGACATGCATGGGTATGTTAAGGTCCTAACCCGCACATAGGTAGATCAATGTATTCGGATGTAATAAAGGTCAATATTAATAAGACCTTTCAATAAAATAGAATAAGGCAGATGTAAGAAGACCTAA
>JZKD02S1889452.1:1119119-1195551 GCA_000966675.3 Picea glauca
TCGTATATCATTTCTGTGTATTGTGAAGATTATGCTGGATATTTTACTGTTATTCTGTTATTTCTAGCATTTCGTTTCTGTTCTGCATATTTTATATATCTGGTATCTTGCAGGGTAACTCTACAACATGCCAGCTCAGATTCATGCCTATGAAGACTTTCCTTGTGCAGATCACGTCCAATAAGTATGAAACCATGTGGAAAGTTGGCATTTCTCCATCCTTTGGCATCTAGGCTTGCAATATGTTGGTACTCAGTTTTTTCGAAATGATCACTCCTCAATTGAAGATGCTACCATATATTGCCACAGTGTATGCCAGGGGCATCCATGCTTCTGAAAACTTGGTGCAATCTCTTTCCCCGTATAATCGGCATATCAGGGCCATTAGATAAATATATGGCTCTCTAATATTGTCCATACCATACCAATCGTTGCTCATGTTTGTAAAAAATTTATCCTCTTTCCACCATGAGGCCATCAACCTGCTGGTGTCATGGAACTCATAGAATTTTACCAAAAAATAAGTATTTAACCTTTCCTCCAGGTCTCTGAGTTTGTAGTATTTCTAGACCTCTATTGGGAGAAAAGTCCCAACACATCCACCGTTGTCATCATTTACCATGCATTTTTTGGCATCCTTGTGGTCGATTATCCACCCCACACTTTCAATGCAAGGCAAGACCGGGGTTTGATAGGCTACCATGTGCAGGAAGGATCGTCGAATGTTTGGGAATAATTAGTCATCGAGAATTCTAACATCCGGGTCATTGTGTGGTATAAACTCTGGGTAATATTCCTAGTTCATTATGTTAAACAAATATCCCCACTACAGGAGCACCACTTTCGATCCAGTACATGCCTCTATGTTTTCGAATGCAGGAGGTTGGGAAAATTCCATTTTGGTAGACATTCGGACGACTAGCTCCACTTTAGTGGAAAAATCAAGCTTTCTAACATCGTCGGATGATTATCCTTCACTAACCTCTGCTTATTTCATTTTTGGTGCTCTCGGCGAGCTCCTGGTTGTTGGCTTCCTTGGAGGCATTTTTCTTGCACAAAGAACAAAATGAGATACCGACTTGTAGAAATGATACTGAAATATAGACAATTGTGACTGCCAAAATGATACAGATGATTCATACCTCCTCTTCCCATAAGCTTAACCTAGTTTAGAATTATGAAAACCGGTTGTGAGCTCTTGAAATGATTTCTCGCTCCTTCGACTGCTCCGACAATGAAAGACTTGGGTACTGAATGTTTCTTTTGAATTTTTCTTTACAATTTAAACATAGAGCATACTTACCTTGTCGCGTTAGTTCTTGAATTCATGGTGTAAATGCAGTCTACACAATACATCACCAAGATCTTAATCATGTTTGGGATTGAATGCAATCGCAGGTCTGAGCCAGAGATTTTGAAATTTCGAGTGTTTTCCTTTAAACGCGTTTGATTTATCCCATTTCAAAACTAGGTCCCCTACTTCAAAAAAAAAAACTTTGGCCTTATGTTTGTCAAACCATCTTTTAACTATTTGTTGATGAGTGGTGAACTTAGCTTTATCCTCTTCTCTTTGTTCATTCAGCATGAGAAAGTTATTAATCCTTTGTTGTAGAGAAGATGAGGGTTGACCTCTTGATGCCTGGGCGAGATGTAAATATGGAAGATATAATATGTTTGGAAGAATGGCTTATTTCCCGTATACCAGAACGTACAGAGAGTTTCCTATGGCTTCTTTAGGTGTTACTCTATTGACCCACAGGGCATTATGAAGTGAATTATGCCAATTCCTATGATTTCAACAATTGTCTTTTTTAAGATTCTTACCAATTTTTTGTTAGTTGACTCTGCTACCCCATTCCCTTACGGATAATAGTTTGCAGAGTATCTTATTATGATCCCCTTGTCAAGAGAGAATTTAGTCAAGCATATGGAAGAAAATTAGGCATCATTATCAAAAACGAGGATGGAGGGTAGTCCAAACCTCATTATCAGTTGTTGTTCTAGAAATTGTATTACTACCTTTTCATTAATGTGTGTGAGAGGGATAGTCTTCGTCCATATTGTAAAATAGTATGTAGCAGTCAAGATATATTTATGTTGTTTTGAAGAATTGGGAGTAATTTCTCCTATGACATATATTCCTCACTGATCAAATGGTATTGATATAGTCATCGGCTGGAGTGGAATGGTTGCTTTATTTTCCCTATTGGAACTCACTTGAAAAGTTTTACATTTCCTGGCATATGCGTGAGCATCCCTGAACAGAGTGGTCTAATAATAACCATCCCTTAACATTTTATGAGCCGTGGTTTCTCCTGAAAAACTCCCACCTACTAGGTCGTCATGGAGTTCTCTCAACACCTTTTCTACATCGTCTTGTTCAAGAAATCTAAGTAGTACTCCATCATAGTTTACGCAGAAAAGAACAGAATTTATGAGGCGATATTGAGTGGATTTTAACCTGAGGGATATCCTTTCTCTAGGGTTTAGATTTTCAGGACAAGGCCCATGATGCAGGACATTAAAAAAGGTTTCCATACCAGGATTCTCGCCTGGGAGGTATGTATAGGGCTTCGCCGTACCATAATGATAGCTCATTTTCCCAACCAAGGTCTTTTGCATTAATCAGATCTTGGGCCTCAGCAGCTAGTTTACATAATCATTTTCCTTTGACTATTTTGCCAAGTTTTATGTCTAGATCAAATTCCTGAATGACTGCCATCCAATTTCCCCTCATTTCTCCCATTTCATGTTGGGTGAATAAAGATCTGACTGCAGGGTGAGGGACTATGACTTTGGTGTGATTCTTCAGGATATAGGATCTAAAATTCTTGACTGCTTTATATACTGCATAAGCATGTTTGTCTATAGAAGGGTATTTTAGTTCAACTCCTTGAATATTGGTTCTCATAAAGGATATCGGTGCCTCATTTTTTTCACCATACTTTTGTGTAAGTATTGTAGCCAAGGATTGGTCAGAAGCAAAGGTATAAAGGAAAAAATTATTGCTAAAGTCAGGCCTCGCAGTACTAGTGCTTGGGATATTGCAGTGTCGATGTCATTAAAATATCCTCTCCTTTCTTCATCCCATTTAAAATCTGCATCCTTGCGAATAAATTTTTGTAAAGGTTTAACAGTTTCAGTGAAGTTAGGAGTAAAATTTCTCACAAAATTGATCTTCCTGAAAAAAGATTGCATGGCCTTTTTATTGTGAGGTAAAGGAAGTTGACCTATTGCTTTTATCCACTCAGGGTCAATGCTAATTCCTCCTTGACATATTATGTGACCTTATAATTTTCCTTCCTCTACACCAAAGATGGTTTTCTTGGGGTTCAAAGATATTCCATATTTCCTACACCTTTAAAAAATATGAGTCAAATGTTGAACGTGGTCTTCCTTGTTTTTTTAGTATACTATTATGTCATCTAAATAGACTACCACACACTTGTTAATAAATCCCAGAAAATCTACATCCATGGCCCTCTGGAAGGTTTCTTCTATGTTAATCAACCCAAAGGGCATGTGTTTATAAGCAAAGGTTCCCCACTTGGTTCAGAAGGTATTTTTTCATCGATCATCTTCTGAAACCAAGACCTGGTTATACCTCGAGAAACTGTCTAGGAGGGAAAAAAATTCAGAGCCAGATATTATTTGTAGGAGTTGTTCCATGGGTAGGACTGGGTAGTTATCTTTTTTGATGCTTTGTTAAGGTTTCTGAAATCCACACATAGGCAGATATCCCCATATTTTTTTCTGACAGACACCAAATTGGCTACCCAGGTAGAGTGTCTATCCTGAAAAATAATCTTGGCATCTAACAATTTCTTCAACTCTTGATACATCAAAGGTTCCATAGATGGGTGATACTTCCTAAGTTTTTTTTGGAAGGATTTTACTCTATATTTTAATGGGATTGTGTGTTGGATAATGCGAGTGTCATAAGTTTTTAATTCTCGGTAGGACCACACAAAGACATATTGATATTCTTTAAAAAGTTTGAGATCAGATTTCTTGTCTTCTTTGGACATTGTTTTACCTATATTTACATTCTTGTGGTTTTCGGGGGTTCCTAGATTTAAAGTCTCGTATATAGAACATGAGCTCCTTTTTTTTTCATTCTTTGACCCTCTAAATCTTTCCCTTAGGTCGAAAAGGTTCTCCAAATTGGCCACCCCTTTCGGTATCATGTGAAACCTTGGCTTTCTATCAGATTGATATGTTCCCTTCTTCTATTCGTGGAGATTTGATTATGTGAGTAGTTCTTGGAATATTTCGTCATCAATGGCCAAATCCTTAAAATTCTACTGGTTAGTCAGGAAATCTACAATCTGTTCATCTCCTTCAAATAATTTCCATTTAGAAATGTTGTTAGGAACCGATGACTTGTAGAGTAGTTCCACTGTGAACCTAGAGGCTTCATAATATTCTAGAGGAGATAATCTCGAGCCTGTGGTGGCTATGGAATCAACAAGAGTATTATTTGTCTTGGGAATAGCAATAATGTTAAAGGCCTCAAAAAAAATTATTAGTCTGTGTACCTCTTGCTGGAAATTTCTCAAGTGAGGTGAATCGCAATGGACAATATTATTCACTTTCCTAACGATAATTTCAGAGTCTCCAAAACTATCAATTCTTTAATGTTTAAGTCTATGGCTTTCTTCAATCGCTCAACAAGAGATTCATATTCAGTAGTGTTATTGGTGCATTCAAATTCTAATATGAAGGATAAGAACTTATGATTCCCCTTTGGATCAATGAGAATACATATTTCTCCCAACCCTTCTTGTGATTTAGACCCATCAAAATACAATGTCCAAACTTGTGAGAAAAATTTAGTAACTTCTTCATGCCTAGTTATTTTCTCACCTTAATCTTCCTTGTTTCTTACTCCCGATGGAGGATCTTGATACAAGATGCTTTCTTTTGTGGCTGCCAGTAGATTTACTTGAAAATTCATTTCACAGTTTTGACTGAGAGG
Organism: Picea glauca; assembly: GCA_000966675.3. NCBI lineage: Eukaryota > Viridiplantae > Streptophyta > Pinopsida > Pinales > Pinaceae > Picea > Picea glauca. The sequence goes on from JZKD02S1889452.1 coordinate 1,124,098, forward strand.
TACATCAGACAAGAGAGAGGAGAAATTGTCAAAATCAGAATCGCAGGAGTAGTTTCCTAACACCGGGAAATCTGTCAACGAGGGTTCGTTGAAAGCTTCTAAATCGGTAATAGTGTGTTTGAGATATCTTTCCCTATTGATTCTAATCATGTTTGTATGTCCTTTTAATGGAAACCATAGGTGAGCCCAATCTGTACTAAAGTATCCATTTAATTTCTCGGACCAATCTCGGCTAAGTAACCGTCCATAGGCCTATGGGATGTCTACTACGATTATGTCAATTACTTGAACAAATTTTGGGTGTGTAGCCATTATGATCATGACATATTAAGTTTCACAATAACCTTCACCTTAGTCTTATCTAGTTTTATAACGTTATAATATTAAAAGATAACTTAACAATAGATTCAACAACTCTTACTCAATACAGTAGCACTATCAAACTCGAAGACGGAAACAATCCCTCCTCAATCCAATCAAGTTGACGCTTTAGATGAAAAAAAATTATCTTCAGTTCTAAATAGAACTTCTTAATTAAAGTCACACAGAAATAATTCTTTTACAATTCTCAAAAAAAAAGTTCCATCCAAAAACCATCGACCCTTTGCATGAGGTCGATCCTCTTATTTATAAAGGATCACAAAGCTAAAAATAGTTGCTAAAAGTTGTGTTAAGTAAAACAAAAATGACAGGTGGCAGACTTTGTCTCCTCGTTCTCTTGAGATCATCCATTTTTTTTACTGTAGTGGATGATTTCTCTCATACTCCACCCACTTGAAGAAAAGGTCTTCGCATGTGTTTGCATAGGGAAACCTATGTTGATCCATCGGTGTGGAGAAGAATTCCTTTATCTCCATTGCTCGTTCTCGATACCTAATTAGCTTGACACTTAAGCATTGTAGAAATGCGAGGAATTTGATTGGGTGTTCCACGAACTTCTTTACTTGACCTGGATTCATACTTGAAATCTGTGATATCTCTGCCTCCCATGCTGAGTCTTGCTCTACATGTCATTTGACTATGTCATGCAGATCGGCGAAATTTTTTTGTGGTTCAAACTCTGGAAATTCAATATTTTCCATGTCCCGATTGATCTTCTCCCATATTTTCTCACATTCTCCCCACCTTTCATGTATCTTCTGTTTAGGTTTTTGGACCATGCTCACCCAATATTCAGTTGCCTCCCTAATTTGGAAGATGTTGTTATCCATTAGTACTTGAATATCATGCTCTTCCAAGTCTCGACCTTTCTGTACCGCATTGATATAGTCAATAAGCTCTAAGAACTGATGTGCCTTTTCATGCCATCTCTGCACGTATTTACATGTTTCTAGCCCCATGAGAGTATCCTATTGAAAATCAACTATGCATGTGGTGAAGAGATTTATTTCACTTGTGAATTATGAATATGTTTCTCTGAACTCACTCCTCGGGAATATTACTGCCTGCATAGAATCCTGATAATACTTTGCTAGATGGTGTACATGATCCATCTCCTTCTTTGTGGTTGCTAATTCTTTTTCATCCATGTTCACTAAGTCCATCATTGCATCAGTTATAGCAATTCCCTCCCCAATCAACTCAATTGTCTTAGCATTTTTTGTGTTGAGATGTGTTTCTTTTGTGGTGATGAGGAGTGTGTTATCAATCATGAGCCTCCTTTTCTTGGTTGTCCTTCTCATCACAAATTTCCTCTTTCTATCATTAGCAATCACTTGTATATTGGAGACCTCGTCCACTTTCTCATGAATCTGTTGATCTCCCCAAGTCAGAGTGTTTCCTAGGCTTCCTGTCGTATATATGTGTTATATGACCGGATCTTGTAGTTCTTTAGCAGGGGGAACTTATGTATGTCTTGGTGACTCGGCCTCCTGTTGGGGTTCATCGGCTAGTGGAGTCTTCGCTTTAGATGGGGAGAGGGGAAAAGGATCAGCACTTACTTGAGGATCGACTATTGAGATGTTGATTTTTGATCAATGTGTTTCTTCTTCCTGTTCACTAGAGCCCAACTCCTCCTTGGAGTTGTCCATCATAGGTTGAATTCCCTATTGGTTGATAAATAAAGCATCTAGAATATTTCCGGCCTTGTCATCACCTTCTTGTGGAATTGAGGTCAAAGCTTCGGGAGTTAGAGTCGATATTTACCCTAGTTCTCCCTCCTTTGTGATTAGTATTGGGGTTATGATCGAAACCCATGAGCTTTCCTCATCGTCATATATGGTAATTAGGTACATGAGAACATCATGAACATTTGTCCCACTTGACGTTCTTGTACCCCCCAGCTGCGTTGTAGCAGCAGTCGACGACCTTACCTGTTGTGACATAATTCCTAGGTTTTCTAGATGAGCGTTCTGTTAATTTTAATGACAAAAATCAGCAAGCTAACAATTTTTTCATACACTTAGAAACCTATAGATAATTGTTTTGCATGAACTCTAAAATGTATCAAACCCACATTAAGAAATTTCCATAAGTAGAAATACGCATTCCTATGCAGCGGAAATAAACACAATGAACAGGATTCAATCACCCATGAATAACTCAAAAATTTAGGCAATGCCAGGGAAAACCCCAATGTGGGGAAACCTAATGAGAGAGAGAGAGAGAGAGAGAGAGAGAGAGAGATTTTATTATTCAGCTTCAAGAAAGTACATATTAGCAACAAACTCACAATTTCTAGCCAAGACAAAATACCTCACAACACCAAAATTGTCCCCCACAAATTATGCCTTGAAAAACATGCCAAATCTATACGGTTGTACGGCCCACCCAGAAAAAAATATATTAAAAAAAAAAAAACATAGTATGTTGTACGGATTGATCAGTACAGCCCAGCTACACCAACAAAACACTCCAAACAACCTCAATTTTTGTTCCAACAAGTTTCCTCGAAAATCATGCTCTTTTTCCTTGTTGTATGGACTATACGGATCCGTATAGTACGGCCTCCAACAGCAGCAAATGATATCAGCCCACACACAAAATTTTCCCTTGGGATTTGTGTCCATTTTGTCCTGGGAAATGTGCACTCTAATCTGCCCACTTTCCTCTCTCAAGCTCTCTCATAAAATCTCTCTCAATCTCCTCCTCTTGTGTCTTGCACACTACCCAATGCATTCTTTTATAAATCTGAAAATGACCTTTTACCTCCCAAGTGTATTTTCACCTTCCAACCATAAATCCAAAGGCCAAGATCTAATCTTTTCATTTTCAAGATCAAGGGTCATGATTCATTCCCTCCAAAATTAATCACTTAAAATATTAAAGTACATTTCACTTTATTACATAAGTGCACTTTATGAAATAAAGACACTTTAAAATTAGAAGGTACACTTTATTAAAAAGTCACTTTAATAAAAGAACCACTTTACAACTTTATAAAAACCCATTACAAAGTGAAGTGCCTAGTAGTGTAAACATAAGGTTACATCCGCATACAAGATAAAACATGTGGAGTACCCCCCGAGCTAAAAATCTAACACTCCCTCTTAGCGAGGGATGTACTCGTTGCCATCTCCATCATCTAGTCCCATCACACTCTGCTCTGTAGGATCTCCCTCTGAAACTAGAGTTATCCTCAACACCTGCACAAAAACCAAACTAGAATATCTTCTCCTGGAAGCTACCTGGAACCCTGAGCTCCTTAGAGAATCCACTCCATCCTGAGCATCAGTTCAACCACACTGGTTGAGCCTCCTTCCAGTGCTCAGAAGAGACTCTCTCTCTTCTCTCGAAATGCAAGACTGGATGCTTGGTATCATTGCAGTCTCAAGAGCTTCCTCATGCTCCTCATCCGACATTGAATCGTACATTGAAGGTTGTCCTCGCAACATATACAACATGTTCACCCGATCAAAGATCAGTTGCAGTTCCACCGAGTCCACTCCCTCTTTGTAGATAAAGACATGTTCCATGTTGAACAATATGCAGTATCCTACATCCTCCAAGGCTGATCCTGAGAGCAAGTTAACCATCAACCCTGGAAAAAAGAGAACTCCATCAAGCTCCATGTATCCTCCATACTCGAGTTGGAATCTAACCCTTCCAACTCCACGTACATCTCTCACCATACCACCTTCATTTACCACCTATCGTTCAAGACCTATCTCTGTGATATTTAGGAATACTTGCTAGATTCTCGTCATGTGGCAAGAGGCTCCACTATCCACAATCCATCTGATATCACCTCCAAATCCTCTTCTATCGAAACTAGAAACTAGGGTAAACAAAGAAAATTATTTTTCATACTTGGAAGAAAATTCCTCTATGGTTGTTGTAGTAGTTGTCTCGGGCCCCTCTGGTTCCTTCTTCTTCTTCTTCCTCTCAGTAAAATGAAAATCAAGGTGCTCAAACTGGTTACAACAATAACATATGACTTTACTCAAGTCCCTCCCTGAACTTCCTTTCTTTTTGCTCTTTGCAGTAATAGCAACATTCTTATCAGATCCATCTGTCTTTTGTCCACTGCTCTGAGATCCTTCTCGGATCTCCTCCTTAGTGAAATCATCCCATAGTATACTCCAATATAGAATATACTCATGACCCACCACACACTTCATGAATACCTCACATTCCTTGGTGAAGCCTTTCAAGGCTATCCTCACCTGTTGAAATGGGTACTTCACACTGAGATTGGGNGTGAATCAGTGTCACAAAACATTGGAAATTTTTCCACTTTTCACAAATTAACTGAACAACAAATATTTGTTTCATTTTCTCAATCAATATATATATATAAGAATAAATCTTTTATTTATTAAATAACTTGAATGAATACATAAGATAAATCTTTGAATATCATCTTCATATAATTATGAGAGACCCAGCTCATTGTTACAAGACCCAGCTTGTAGTTCTCAGATCCAACTGAGAAATGAGGAATCCAACCCTCATAACAAGTCCCAGCTTGTTGATCTCAGATCCAACTGAGATGTCAGGAATCCAATCCTCATACAAGACCTAGCTTGTAAATCGGCACCAACCTGATAGAATGAACTTTCATTCAATCCATTATATATAAATATATATACTTCAATAAATTCAACTACCCACCTTCTCACCATTCCTTCTTGCTTATATAGTCTTTGAACTGGTGTGAATTCGAATCATCGTGTCTTTTGACATTTGAGCCATTGTACCTTTTCATTTAAATGATAATATTAATATTTAATTAATATCATTTTTCCTTTTATCCTTTATTCATAATTCTCATGAATTAACTCTCTTTTAATCATGACTATGTGTCGGTTCTTTTGTCTTCATGAGTTGATCATGGACATGGATCGACTCATCATATCGTTCTCATGTGTCTGTTGCATTATCTGTTCACCAATAGATCATATTTGATCTCTTATCGATTCTCTGCATTGTTTTGGTGTTAACTCTATGTCGAATTAAATCTGTATGAGGCCCTTCCTTCAAACCATTTTCATATGATCACAAGAGGAGAACCACGGGCTTACAAATTTAAGCACTACCTCACTTTACCCTTATTTCTCTACTCCATACGACCGTAGGTGGTGACCAGGCACTTGACTAAATAAGTTCTTGATCTCTTGTCAAGATCAACGGTCATGTTTAATCACATGATGAGATGGACGACTGATGGCACTTTGGAACATCGGCTATTCCACTTACATTATCCTTCCACTGTACTTGATCAATGGTCGAGAATGCTCTCGAAGTGTTCTTTGGATCGGATGACTCATGTCCACTTTGGGACTTCAAAACTTAGGTCATTTGTTGGTGGTGAAACTCCCAAAGTAAAACTCCTAGAGGGGCGTAACTTGCTAACGTCACTTGTTGACATGGCACGAGTCAAGTGGTTGCCACTTGTCACTCAGATTCATGATTTACACATACCTAATCTGTCGATTTCATTTTGACCCTTGTCATTATCTGACTGTGCCACGTGTCCTTGCTAACATGGTTTATTGACGTGGTCTGTCACATGTACTTGCTGACATAGATCTCCCGATGGCTCGCACGATTCCCAGAACCAAATCAATGGACATATTTGATCCTTACACTTATCCTTTTACTGCTTAATCCGATGGTTGGGACTTAATCAAGCATTGATATGTATGGAAACTATTTACATCACGACTTCGTGCATTGCATCTTTCAGTATCTGTAAATCTTCATACGACCTACGACTATGATCAGGCGCCTATCTAAAAGGGCACTTTGGAGATGCGGGATTCGAGTCTTTTCACTATATGATGCAGCCAATATTTCGATCTCTGAATTGACAAATTTAATGAAATGGGTGCTAGCTCCTCTTCCTAGGCCCGTCTCACATATGACCTCGGGCTATGACCCGGGACTCAATGCATGAGTACTTCGCAACTTCACGCTTCGCAAAGTTTGAACTTAGCTACTCACAATTTCTCTGAATTGAGAATATGAAAATTTGTTTATCTATTGCCATGTCCACGCCTTCCATCCAATGGCTAGGATCTCTTCGCAACTTTGGACTTCATAAATTTAACGCTCTCCTGTGTTCTTCTTTGCTTATCCTATCCTTCCACTTCAAAGTGATCCAACAGTCCTTCTTCTATCTTATCATATCCTTCCACTTTAGAATGATCCAACGGTTGTCAGGTATTCGAATATTCAAATTCTCAGCCCTTTTACCTCGCTTATCCTATCCTTCCACTTAAATTTATCCAACGGTCGTGAAGACTCTTGAAGCAGATCAACGATCAAGGATGCATGCGGGATCCTCAACTAGCACGACTTTTATGACTATCATCGAGTTCTGCTATGGAAACTATTGGTTGGTAGTGGAACTAATTCCAACCATAGATCTATTGTCGAGTGACGATCGACGGTCGATGTGGATTGTGGAACCACAACTTGCGAGTGCTTTAACATGTTACCAAAGCTCTGCAATTTATCCATGTCATTGATCTGGTGCTTGCGTATCAACGGTCTTGATTTGATCTGATCGTTGACTATTCCTCCAACGATCCTTTAAGCCTATGGTCACTCATATGACCGACGTATGTTACATGAGACGATCAACACCATCAATTTATTGATCAGACGGTTGCTGAGGCTTCTCACCTTTTCCTGTGCATCGATCGAATTCTCAGTCTTTCCATTGATCCTAACGACATTTCTACAATGTGCTCTTCCTTCTGAGCTTTGATATTCGTTTGTTAACCTTCCTGATCTTTAATCTTTTGCATATTTTCATATTGTTTGACATTCTCATCCTTTGCATACTTTCAATTCACTTTTGTTTCTGATATTTTAACTCTGCATACTGTTTGACATTCTCTGCTAACTGATATATAGTTGACATCAATGACAATTTCATCTATGATAAATCAACAATGGCAATTCATCATAACAACTTATCATCACATCATAATGACATCAACTGTTGACATCAATGACAACATATCAATGAGAATATGTCCAACATCACCAACTTTGAATCAGATATGACCTCTCCAAAAACATCTAGCTCATCTTTCACTTGAGCTACCCGGGTAAGATAAGAAGAAACACTCTCCTACTTACCCATCTTGGCATCATGCATATTATACTTCAAGGCCATCTTTCGATTCTCATTCTTCACCTCAAATAAGTTCTTAAGTGCATCCCACATCTCCTTAGTTGTCTTCTTCTCAGCCAAGTGTGGGATAAGGTGATACTTCACCCCATCTAGAATAATCCTCTGAGCCTTGGCCTCCTTGACCTCATGCAAATCCAAAGCAACAGGATCTGTTGCGGGAACCACAACAACAGAACTGACATAGTTCCAAATCTTTTTCTCCTTGAAAACAACTGACATTCAGACCTTCCACTGCAAATAGTTGGAGATGCCATCCAAATGATCTTCAAATCTAATGCATGTAGCCATATTCCATGTCACACCTCAAGGAAAACAATCACAAATTTTCCATCTTCAACCTTGCCCAAATATCTCACTATTCACTATCACTCAGAGAGAAAGATCTGATACCATGTAAATTTTTAATGACAAAAACAAGCAAGCTAACAATTCTTTCATACACTTAGCAAACTAGAGATAACTTTTTTGCATGATCTCTGAAATGTCTCAAACCCACATTCAGAAATTTCCATAAGCATAAATACACATTGCTAAGCAAATATGCAGCAGAAATAAACACAATGAACAACATTCAATCACCCATGAATAACTCAGAAATTTAGGCAAATGTCAGAGAAAAACCTAATGTGGGGAAACCCAATGAGAGAAAGAGAGAGAGATTTTATTATTCAGCTTCATGAAAGTACATATCAGCAGCAAACTCACAATTTCCAGCCAAGAGAACATACCTCACAGCACCAAAACTGTCCCCCGCAAATTCTACCTTTAAAAACGTGCGAAATCTGTATAGATGAACGGCCCAACAAGAAAACATCACCTTGAAAAACTTTCCCATGGTCTGTTGTACATCCCAATCAGTGCGGCCCAGTTGCAACAAGAAAACACTCCAAACAGCCTCGATTTTCATGCCAACAAGATGCTTTGAAAATCGTGCCCTCTTTCCTTGTTGTAGGGATTGTACGGATCCGTATAGTATGGCCTCCAACAGCAGCAAAAGATATCAGCACACACACAAAAACTTTCCCTTGGGATTTGTTCCCACTTTGTCTTGGGAAATGTGCCCTCTAAGCTACCCACTTTCCTCTCTCAAGCTCTCTCGAAAAATCTCTCTCAATATCCCCCTCTTGTGTCTTGCACAATACCCAATGCATTCTTTTATAAATATGAAAATGACCTTTTACCTCCCAAGTGTCTTTTCACCTTCCAACCCTAAATCCAAAGGCCAAGATCTAATTTTTCCCTTTTCAAGATCAAGGGTCATGATTCATTCCCTCCAAAATGAATCACTTAAAATATTAAAGTACATTTCACTTTATGAAATAAAGTCACTTTAAAATTAGAAGGTACACTTTATTAAAAAGTCACTTTAATAAAAGAACCACTTTACAACTTTATAAAAACCCATTACAAAGTTAAGTGCCTAGTAGTGTAAACATAAGGTTACATCTGCATACAAGACAAAACATGTGGAGTACCTCCCGAGCTAAAAAGCTAACACGATCTCCTCTAGTGGAGTTGACTTTGATCCATTTAGCTCTTCTCCAAGATCAATTGTGTCGATCGAGAAGACCCTTATGGGTTCTATCAAAGGGTTAAGTTGGGGGTCGTTTTCTAACCTTTGGATGACTCTTTGGGCTTTTTATAGCAACAACATCCCTCTCCTCTGTGCCTCTGTGGCTTCTATTGCTCTCCTTTCTTCCCTAACACTGAGGGCTTCTTGAGTTGTTTATTCTATCGTTTCAACCTGATCATCCATTGTCATGGCTTTAAATCTCATCATATTTGGGTTAGCTTTTCTTTGGAGCACCTCCTCCCAGTCCTGAGCACCTTCTGTAAATATTTTGTCTTCAAACTTATCATGGGCATACGGCCAATAGGAAGACACCTGTGACGCATGTTGGGGTACTAGGTCCTTTGGGTCATGTTTTTGAAATCGGTTTGTGGGAAATCTATACTCCAACTAGATCAAACCCTCTTATTTTTCGTGTGCAGTATCTTTCACCATGTAAAACCCTACATGAAATCCATAGGGTATGAATGCTCTCTTTTTGTCCTTTACCAGAGTGGCATTATAGCCTTGCAGAATGATTTGATAACAAATTTTTCCCACAATGAGTCGATTTAGGACATGAGTGGGGAGTAAATGTGGAGCACCAGTGGCCCCAAACACTCTGATATAGGTGGTGGTTTCTTCCAGGTACCAGTGACCTACTTTGGAAATCATTTTCTTAGTTGTTGTCGTAAGCCTTGGGAATTATTTATTAAAAAGAATGAAATAGAATTGAGATATAAATTCATCACATATGAGGGCATAAGACCTCTTGTACTTGTTCTCCCACAGAATTTTGAAATATACATGCACGGGTAGCTCTGCAACATGCCAACTCAGATTCATGCCTGTGAAGGAAATCCTTTCACAGATCACGTCCAATAAGTATGATGCCATGTGGAAAGTTGGTGTTTCTCCATCCTTTGGCGTCTGGTATTGCAATATGTTGGTGCTCAGTTGTTTCGAAATGATCACTCCCCAGTTGAAGTTGCTACCAGATATTTCCACAGTGTATGCCAGGGGAATCCATGCTTCTGAAAACTTGGTGCAATCCCTTTCCCCATATAATCAGCAGATCAGAGCCATCAGATAAATATATGGCTCTCTAAGATTGGTCGTATTGTACCATCCATTGCTTATGTTTGTAAACTTCTTATCCTCTTGCCACCATGAGGCCATCAACCTACTAGTGTCATGGAACTCATATAAGTTTACCACAAAATCGGTATTTAACCTTTCCTCCGGGTATATAAGTTTGTAGTATTTATGGACCTCTATTGGGATAAAAAGCCCAACACATATGTTATTGTCATCATTTACCATGCATTTTTTTCATCTATGTGGTCAATTATCCACCTCAAAGTTTCAATGCAAGATAAGACCAAGGTTTGGCAGGATACCATGTGTAGGCAGGATCGTCGAATGTTCAGGAATACTTGGTATTCAATCATTCTAACATTCAGGTCACTGTGTTGTATAAAATCTAGGTAATCTTCCAAGTTGATTATGTTAAGAAAATATCCCCACTGTGGGAGCACCACTTTCGATCCAGTACATGCCTCTGCGTCGTTGAATGCAAGAGGTTGAGAAAATGCCCTTTTGGTAGACATTTGGACGACTAAATCCACTTTAGTGTAAAAATCGAGTTGTCTAGAAGCGTCAGGCGAAGATCCTTCACCAACCTCTGCTTCTTTCAGTTTTGCTACTCTTGGCGAGCACCTGGTCATTGGCTTCCTTGGAGGCATTTTTTCTACACAAAGAACAAAATGAGATACCAACTTATAGAAATGATATCGAAATATAAACAATTGTGACTGTCAAAATTATACAGACAATTCATACCTCCTCTTCGCACAAGATTAACCTGGTTTAGAATCCTTAAAACCGACTGTGCGCTCTTGAAACGCTTTATCGCTCCTTCGAGTGCTTCGGGAATGAAAGACTTGGGTATTGAATGATGCATTCAAATTTGTATTTACAATTAAAACATAGAGCATACTTACCTTGTCGTTTCAGTTCTTGAATTCAGGGCGTAAATGCGGTCTGCACAATCCATCACCAAGATTCGAATCATGCTCGGGATTGAATGCAATCGCAGCCTAGCGGGGTACTACGTAGTTCATCGATGGTTTCAAACTCCTATTATTTGGTCATCTCATGGGTTAGTAACAAGTATTGATCAACACATTAATTGGTTTATTAAATAATAAAATCCGATCTTATTTTTTGTCGAAGATGTCCCATCATACCGCCGATGTCCATCAGTTTAAACAAGTGGATTGGCATCGGTGTTTTTCTTAGACAATGTTTGTTAATACCATTTTTTAGAAAAAATTATTATGCCGACTCGGACTTCCATACAGTGCTGACATAGAAATGCTAACCTGGAAGGGTGATCATGACACATGACATTTGATTTTGGCTCCTTCGTTAAAAAGTTTCTTCAAAATCAAGGATTTTCTTTAGGTATGGCCCTAAGAACCTCATCCTATCTTGTCGATGTCAATGACATGTTGAGGATCATCAATCGGCGAGTCTCTATGGTCATTGTTTCCTTATTTCATCCCTTGGATTTCGTCGATGCCGAAAATGTATTACCGATTAGCGATCGGTGATTGGTGGTGTGTCGAAGTAAATACTTTCCATAGTTTAAGTTTTCCTTCAGATATCACCGACCCCGAATGCATCGGTAATCGGTGATCGAAGGTTCATTAGGTGTGTCGATGTTACCGTTTTCCTTTTTGTACCTCCCTGATGCCGATGATACATCGATGAGATTTCAACAACTTCTTCGCAAGACATAATCAGTGATTGGTGCACCCAATCTTCCATTCTCCCGATGACGATGATACATCGGCAATCGGTGTTTTTCATTGTCATATGGTCGATTTTACTGCACAGATCGCATCGATGCCGATAATGGGCGCATTTCTCAAAATTTTAGTTGTGTATACTTAGTTGTAATGATAAGTGTAATTTAGAAGATAAGTTAATCTATTCAACAAATCCAAGCCAATCCGAATGTGATCGATGATAAAAAATAGGAACAGAAAACTTAGTGATCCCTACACAACTGACTCAATTCAAAAAGAGGGAAAAAAGACAAAGTGGTACCCAAAAGAAAAGAAAAAAATCACAAATCTTTTAGGGTGTGTTGAGTGCTCAATAGGTTGTTGATGTACTAAGACAAGTTGTACATTCCTAACTCTGTAGATTTAAAGAGACTCGCCATGGATGAACTTCATAAAAAAACCATATTCAAGGCACCCAGGGTATCAAAATATGATCACATCAACAAGAAATCTCTATTATTGGCCTGGAATGAAAAAGGAAATCGTAAAATATATTTCCAGATTCTTCGAGTGTCAACAAGTCAAGGTTGAACACAAACACCCTACAAATTTACTGCAACCAATGCCTACTCCAAAATGGAAGTGGGAAACCATATCAATTGATTTTATCACGGGACTACCAAGGACAACAAAACAACATAATGCAATTATGGTGGTGGTGGACAAGTTGATCAAAGTTTCTCACTTCATACATGTAAATTCAACCCACAAGGCGATTGACATTGCCAATATTTTTATGCAAAAAATTTTGAATTTGCATGGAGTTCCAAAAGTGGTCATCTCCTACCGAGATGAAAATTTTACTTCAAAATTTTGGAAAGAATTGTTTAAGGATTTGGAATGAAACTAGGTTATAGCATATCCTATCATCATCCCCAAACGGATGGGTAGATAGAAAAGACATTAGAATACATGCTTCACATGTATGTCATGAATAAACCCACTAGATGGGAGGACTACCTACCGTTGGTGGAATTTTCTTACAACAATGGCTATTAAGAGTAATAAAAGATGAGTCCTTTTGAGGCACTCTATGGTAGGAAGTGCATCACTTTGGTCAATTGGGATAATCTTATGGATGGAAGTATGCTTGGGGCCGAGATGTTGAGAGAGATGTGTTGGGTATGTGTTATATTCTTTACACAACTAGATCTAGTGTTTGTGTTATCTTGAGCGTGCGGGGGGTAGAGCAGGGTGCTCTAGCCCCCCCCCCCGACACTCTTCTACCCAAGGGGTCATAAGGGGGTGAAGCATCCATATCTAGGGGGTTTTCATTTTTTGCGTCTATTTTTTGGCAATTTTTAGACACATGGTTTTCGTCGATGGTTGTCTAATTTTGGTTAAGGAATTAGGGTTGTTGACTAATACGGGTCAATGGATTAGGGGTTTTGGGTGTCGCAAGATCCTATATATGTATTGTATTGTAAACAATGAAGATATGATGAATAAAATATTATAGGTGCAGCTCCAAACAGGTTGTTGGTTTTCCCGGTTTGGGTTTCCAAGGTAAAATATTTGTGTAATGTGTGTGTGTGTCATTGTATATTTTATGTTATTATTAAGAATCTATCTACAGTAGTTTATTGTACAAGGTTAAAATCTACAAGATGGAATAGGAGGTTATCAAAATCAAATAGAGGTTGAAGACAACTCAAGACAAACAAAAAGATACGTAGATAAGAGCAGAATACATAAAGAGTTAAAAGTGGGAGATCATGTATATCTATAAGCTAAACCCAAAAATAGTTATTTTAGAATGGGAGCTTGTGATACATTGGCACCCCAATATTGTGGACCTTTAGATATTATGGAAAGCGTAGGACCAGTAGCATACAAGCTTTCATTACCTCCTAATGTTAAAGCACATAATGTTTTCCATATCTATTTACTTAAAAAGTATCTACAAGATTCTAATCATATCATATGATATCAGATAAGTTACAAACAAACTATGTTCTCTTCTTAGCATTATGGCGGAATTAAACATGCTATCCATGAAATTATTCATTAGCAAAGAACATGGACCTTTATATTCATATGTGATTATATGCCAAGTGAATTAGAAGTTTTGTTGTCCATACTTTGGGATTCAAGGCATGTCAAGCTTAAAGTATTTAGGAGTTATATGGTTTGATTTTGGTTTTGGAACTAATATATATATATATAGACTTGAATATTTCCATGTGAAAATGAGTAATGCAGTAAGTGATCAATATAGTCGAAGCATGGCAAGGTATGAAATTTTGGGTTTTTCAAATTTTATGTTATGTATATGTGTTGGTTTGGAATTATATTAAAATATACATGGGAAATGGTTAATCAATGCATATGACATATTATATAAGGATTATGGTCATACCATTTGGTTTTTTCACATACAAATAATATGGCTATAAGTTTGGACCCATTAAACTTGGCATATTCGTGCGCTACATGAGATGGATGGTTATCATAGTGCATAAGCATGAGTTTAAAGGTTGAAATTATATGGTTTGATAAAATTTAATATGCAATCAATATGAATTGAAACTCGTTGATTTTTGGCATATGCATATGATATAATCGATGGTTGGAATATCAATGTAATGGGAATGATCTGGCCATGCATTGAATTTGAGAGGATGTGGTCATTAATGTCCACAGGCCCGCACTTTACCACCTTCGTTGGATAGGGTTATTGTCATCTCATTTGGTTTTTGGTCTGTGGAGAAAGAGCTACAGCTCGGCTTTGGAAACTAACCTCCTCCTATTCATTGCAACCAACTCGGCCCTCACAGCTCATATAAAAAATGATCTCTGGACAAGATATGTACTTGTCAACTTATAAACATCCTTTACAAAGACTTTGTTAGAAAATGAAGTATTTGTGGCCCTGGATTGGCCGGTAATGAGTGTGAAAGACTTGTTTTTCCCTGCCTTTCTCTCTTGAAAAGACAAATTGGTTGTAAGTTTGAATGAAATTTGTGGGTTTACTTGCAAAAATGAGTATGTTTACTCTTTGTTGTACACATTTCTTCTCCCAAGTTCATATTATCATTTTTCATTATTCCTGGAAGATGTTTAAAAAGAATGGGTCATGGGGAAAATGGGTTGAGCCCATTTCTATTATGGTTGATATTTTTTGAGTCTTGACTTGGGTTCGAACTTTAATTTGTAAATGGTTTATTCACTGTGGGAATGAATATATATGCAACCAGCATTGGGAGTACCCTTTGTCTCTTCGGTTCAAACCTTGATGGTATGAATGAATCTGTTTAATATGTATAGAGACTATACTCGTTATTTATCGACTCCATTTCCTCGTTCATTTTCTAGATCTGTTTTGTTTGAGATCTTGATTAACCTGGTAGAGTAATGGTTATTTCATATCTTGATTTATTATGAAAACAAAGCACATATCGTGCTCGACATTAACTCCATTCTTTGTGAAAATTGAGGATGTGTGCCCATTTGTTCATCTTTTGACTACAATACTAAGCATGTTGTTCTATTTTAACTTGCGTACCAACCTTTGCATTATTTTTAAACCAACATTCCCAAACAACCATGGTTATGAGAACTTGGTTTGCTAAAAAAGGTAATATTGGATAGGTTGTGTGGCAGTTGTCAACTTGTTATTCATGGAGCATTTGGTATTCAAGTACTATATGGAGTTTGAGAATAAATATATTTGGCAATAAAATTGGATAGAAGGCATGATAGCCAAGTCAAGGTTTAAGTTATTGATTTTGATTACATAAACTGGGTATTTAATCCCCTCATTGTTTTACCATTTTTCGTACATTACTCCCTATTATCCCAATCATATTTCATTGTAGTTACAAGTTCTTATTCCCCCTATGTATGTACTTTAAAATGTTTGTTAAGAGAAGATTTTAAAAGAGGATCTATTAGTAAACATGTATACGGCATTGATTTTACTTTCTAGTTTCAAGATGATATATGGGCAGTTTTGATATTTTGATTCGGTTGTTGTAAACTAAGATTATTATGCAACTTGGGAATGTAGTTTTGGGTGAAAGGAATAATATGGGAGTACATTGATTGTTTTGAGGAATTGTTTGAGAGTTTTCTCAAAGGAATTCTATATACATATTATTAGATCTATAATGAAAAAAATTGTGCAGTCCTATGAACAGAAATGATTGATTGTATATGAACATTGAACATAAATTTTTCAATCACTCATGTCATTTCATATCATTTTTTGCTATTTACACTTCCTTTAGCATTGTATCAATGTCATGTATATATTCATTTACATGCATTTCCCTTATTCAAAAAGATATAGATTGTTCATATGAAGAGAATTTTACAAAGTATATAGTTCAGATTTTGAAAACCAAAATAATGAGAAGGTTGTCTCTCCAATTATGGATTTTCTTCCTTATTTACATTATTCCTATTCACTTCTCCCTTGATTGCTTGAATTACTATGCCATTTTCAAAGTCGTAGCTAAATCATTTTAAACAAAATTGTAATAGATGTTTATTATGTTGTGTCTTGAATTTTACTTTAAGAATTTTTGCACTAATTGGAATGATGATGAAAATTAGATGAGTGTTTTCAGTCAAGGGAAAAACAGAGGTGGAAATAGAGGAAATATAGGTAAAAGGGGAAGATTTCCAAATGTATTTTAGCAACAGGGGGGACACAAGAGAATGAGGTTTTCCATATAATTTGATGTTTATTCTAAAGAGTTTATCCAGCTAGTACAAACTGGCTATATGAACCTTGGTGGGAAGCCAACATTGCCACAGCCTCCAACTCCTCCTAATCCTCCCCTACATCCACATCCTAGCATTACAGTTTTTCCTGAGCCCCCTATCATCCAATCAATGATGGTTGGGACAACAATCCTATAAATACTTCCTCTGGTATATCTCATTGGCTCGATAACCCTCTTCCTCCTCCCCCTCCTCTGCATTTTGTACTACATGCTTTATCTACTGCCTCCATGGCCAATCATCTCCCTGAAATTACAAGGTGCCTCCCAATGAAACCTAAATTGACAAAGTAAAGTAGTCTGCCAACTCACCTAGCTCAAAAGAATCTCAATCCTCCTCCATACATGCCAAACAACCTTCAACCAAAGCAAACAATAGTAAGAGAGATCAACTTCAGTGATATGCACCCCAATATAGTAAAGCTAGAATTGAAAAAGTCTTATTATGAGGACTTCCTCAATATGAGGTCAGATGTAGTGGAATGAAGAAAGGAAAGAGAGGAGTTATTCAAAAATAAATACCCTGATTTATTTTAATTTGCATTATGACATTATCACTTAGACAGTTGATGCACATTTTGGATGGACAACAAACATATGATATTATTTTGAGAACTTTAAATATCATGTCATTTTGATATTTTTGGGAGATACAAGTTTGTCGATTTGGTACGTTTTGAATGGGCCACTTATTTTGATATATTTCATGATGTTTATATATTCTTAGTATTTAATCATCTTTGGAGTTACAAGGAAAGTGTTGGAAATAAAGGAACAAAAACCTAACACAGCCCCACCTATTATTTAATAGTTATTACCCTTATTATAAATAAAGTTGTCTTATCCTAATTAAAGTTATTTAACTTTTCTAAACAAAAGGTGTTTGAACTACTCAAACTACTTTATGAACATATAAGAGAATGAGAGCAAGACAAAGAATGCATGAGAAAATAGAGAATTAAAATTTCTTATAAGGTTTTCTCTAGCCTCAGGTGAGATTATTATATGTTCATTCCATATTGAGTTTCATTAGAGTTGAGTTATCATGTTGATAGAAGGGTTATTCTAAAGGTGTCGAAAAAAGGACTAGGAAGCATTGATTTTTGACATGCTCCAAAGTCATTCATTCTTCTTGAATGTTTGTTTGGTTTTAGTTGGAAGTTTTGAATTATTTTCAATGCTAATTAATGTTAGTTTTGAAAAGTTCAAAACAATGATGCACTTGTAGCTTGGGTTGATCCAGTTCACTTTTATGTTCTAGTCTTCATTTTTTTTACACCAATTGTCTATGTATGAGTCAAATAACATCTTAGACTTCTAAGTGTAACAATGGTCCAAGCCATCACAAGGGTTTGAAAATATCAATTCAGTTGTAACTCAGTTTGAGTTTAATAAAGCTATTTGTTGATGTCTTCTCATTTATGAGACTTATTGTACACAGATTTTCATATTCTTGTTTTCTTGCATTTGTTTATTCACATATTTTCATAAATTTGTTTTGCAAATACACTTTTTACTTTGTTTCAATTTATATAAGAAACACAAAAAAATCATATTTATAAAATAGCATCAGATCCAAGAATGGAATTTATGGAGATCTGATTGAGATTTGTTATAGGCTATAAACCCAGGGTTATAATCCCATCTATCTCACTTAGACTGAGGACATTTGAAAATGTTTGAGTTAGGATTTTTCCATTCCTTGCATCAACAAGGGGGTCTTGGGGGTTCACTTTGTAAATAATTTTGAGCCACCCTTACCAAGACTTTTTTTCTAATATTTGAATTTGAAAAATGTTTCACTCACTTTCCTTCTAGCCAAAATCATCTAATGAGAAAAACCTGGTTGGTTGAAATGTCTCATTTCCACAATTATGGAAGCATGGGGTGTTGGTTGAGAAGTCCCTCAATAGAAAATGCATGGGATGGGCAAGACAAACTTCCCAAGTGTGATATGTCACGTGAGGATAATTTTCCCAATGCAATAAGAAAGTTCTTCAAGATGCAATGAGCCGATAAAGAAGAAAAACACCTCGGCAAGCGTGAAAACAAAAGGAAGTTCGTACAAGAGATTATGTGGATCTGTACGATTAATAGATAGGCATAGATGATGTGTCACTTGTATGGATGATGACATGGCAAGAGAGATGAGAACCCTTAGAAAAATTTAAAGGGCCATAACTTCCTACTCAGAGCTCGAAATTGAGCTAGAGTACAGTTGTTGGAAAGCTCTTGACAAGTAGAATGTCTTTGTAAGCTCATATTTGGCTTGAGAGTTGGACTTTAGGGGAGGAATTTTAATACCCTACCTCTTTAATGACACTTAGGTGGTGGTTGGGTATGTTACACCAAATTGTATAATGTTTAGACTTCTATGTAAGAAATTGTTGCTTTTGTTGGAAGAAAATATCCAAGGTTAGTACATGGGAATTGTAAACTACAATCTCTTTCTATCACCATGCATAGAAATGACAGTTATAAAGAGTTGTCATAAGTGGAAATAATAAGTGCAATATTTTTTTTTTTTGCAATACAAGAACCTAATAATGCCCTAATACACTCTCTCAAGTGTCTGAAAAGTATGTTAAGATTGGTCAAGATGAAACTCAAATCTTAAGCATATTTTTTTAAAACCACATTAGAACACTACTAAGAATGATGCTATCTTATAAGTGGAACTTATGGGTAATATACAAAATTGCATCAAAACCCGAGATATGTTATGTGCTTCAAGTTCATCTAGAAGAGGGATTGATCTTCCTCTACAAAACCACGTTACTTGTGTTGGCATGTTTTACAGGAAGTGCATGCTTGTCATTGATGGAAAGAATAGCAATGAACCAAACCTCAAGAACACAGAAGACGAGAAATGTCAAAAGAGATTGTGGTCCAAAAGTGCAGATGAGGTCCAAGAAACGAACTCATAGGAGGGGCAAAGGTCGAGACCTTTGAACACTTATAAAACCTTCGAAATCAGAGAGATCAAAAGATCAGGAGGAAGAGCGACAGTGGTCGTTGGATCACCAATCCCGAATACCCGATGATTGTTAGATCAGCATCCAGTGACCAAAGGAAGTGCAGAGGAGAAGTACAAATCTGATTCGTTGGATCTGAGCAGTGAGGATCAATAGTCGTTAGTTCCAGAAATAAATTCAATAAGGTTAAGCCTTTGATGAGCGTAGGAGAGAGGACTTGTCAAAGTACCAAAGTCCCAAAGCAAGCAGGGACCGTCCATCGTCAAGACTGATAGGTGGCACATGATCCTCAACTCCGTAGCAAATCACTGCAAGGATTTTTCAATTTGAGACTTGAAAAACCTGAAGTTCGGAGAGCCGGAGTAAACGACAGTCGTCAGATCAGTTTGAAGTGGAAGGACAGGATAAGCTATAAAAGGAGCCTCACAGAAAGATCGAGTCGTCAATCTGAGAACATGATCGATGAACAACGTTTAGTTTGGGTCTAAAAGTTGCGAGGAGGTTATTGTTCGAGGATTCTCACTTCGGAAGAATTGGCGATTTGAAAAGTTGAAATACCCAAAGTACTGAAGACTGAAAATCTCAAAGTGAATGAGGATCCACGTCAGCAAGGACATGTGGTGCAATCAGACAATGACAAGTGTCAACTTGACTCGGCACTTCAGGTACGTGAAAATCACAAATCCAAGTGACACATTGCAGCTACTAGGCTCATGACACATCATCAAGTGACGTAAGTAAGTGACATCAATCCGGGAGTTTTACTTGGGGAGTTTTACCACCAACAGATGCCCTAAGTCCCAAAGTCCTGAATGTCGAAGTCTCGAAGTGGATACAAGTCATCTGATCTGAAGATCACTTCAGATGCATTCTCAGTCGTTGATCTAGTATAGTGGAAGGACAGTGTAAGTGGAAGTGTTAACCGACAGCAAATAGTTTCCACAGCCTATGACTTATTCAGCAGGTGACCACTCCAGAGGAGAATGAAGCAGCGATCAGCTTAAAGTCCCGAAGTGTCGAAGTGACTTATGATCGTTGATCGTGCGGGAGGGTATGTGTCAATGGATCGTGAACTCCGGGTGAAGCTACTCCAGGAAAACATTAAAGAGAAAGGTTTGAGATTGTCGAAGGCCGAAGTCCCAGAGCAGAGGATAGTCGTTGGATTAAAGAGGAAAAGCGTCAGTGGATTGTCAGCTCCAGGAAAAAGCAAAGGAAGGATGAAATAAAGTTGAGATTTGAGATTTCTGAACCCCGAATACCCGAAGGGATTGTGACCATTGATCCAAAGAGGACACGCGTCATTGCATCATGGATTCTCAGTGAAATGCTCTCGGAGCAAGCAGATTTTGAGAATCGAAACTCCTGAAGCACGAAAGGAGAAATCGATCTCATCCTTTGGTTTGGAGAGCCACATGTCACCTAATCATTGAGACTGAGGATCATGCATGCACAGATGAAAGAAGGCAGGAAAGGAAGATCGATCGGAGTTGTTGATTGAAGGAGCACCGTCAATATCGTGAGATCGAAGGTCCCATCGCATTGCGGTGTCATAACATGCTTGGGTCTTAAGTTTTTGTGAGTGGGCCGCAATTGAAACCACGGTTTTGGAGAAAGGGTATGTGGAAGCTGGAGGTGGATTGAGGGTAGAAAAGTGGTTGATACCAAACCACTCTTGGACACGCCCGCAATCGTTCGCCTATGCAAGGTCGTAGCCCGAGGTCACATGTGATAGGGGGATAACATGAAGAGAGAATGCGCACGCAATCATTTGGTCACAAGAGACGATCGCCTAAGTTCATATAAAGAAATGGAGCTAGCACTCACAAGACCGAGTTCAGGAAGCACCTTTTGAACAGGCATTTGGTCACCGTCGGTGGTCACGTGAAGGAAGAGGCTTAGAATCCAAAGATGACTGGTTGTAACTGACAGAGAAGACGAAGAGTTGTGACTGCCAGAGAAGCGAAGGAATCTCAGGGTAACGCCCACTGATGATTAACACATTCATCATAACCACCAAAGAAGACAAAGAGTTGCTATGATGATCATGCAGAGGACTCGGCGTGTGAAAGACATGCAGAACAGAGAAGAGGTGGTAATCGAGATTGTGGGCGATGTTGGGGGAAGAGGAGACGCAGTGAACAACCCGAAGGGAAGAACAGTGGCACAATGAAGAGAATGCAGAGGCATAGCGCTTAGAATGCATAGGGTGCACAGAGCATAAAAGGCAGAGGAATAGAAAGCACAGCGGAGGCGAGCAGGGGGACACTTATGTAGGCAGAGCAGAGCAGTGTAACAGAACAGTGATGAGACTGGTAAGCCATCGATATTCATTGTATCACTGTAATAAATTTTAGTAAGTAGAGATTCATATTTCAAGGTGGTAGGGAGGTGCTAGGGAGGACTGTTATCCTCAGAGTTTCAAGTGGGTGCTTAAACACAGGAAGTTGTAGCTTCCATCTGGTTGCATCCAGAAAAATCAGGGTCATAGGGTGGTGCAAAGGAGAACTATTGTTCTTTGTTATACAGGTTGGTGCATGTGTGACTGGAAGTAGGTGCTTCCATCCAGTTGGTGCTGGAACACTCAGGGAGTTGGTGCTTCCTTCTAGTAGGTGCTAGAGAAACCAGAGAGTTGGTGCTCTTAGCAAGTTGTTGCTTGTAAAACAGAAGTTGTAGCCTCAAGAGGAGTTGGATCTTGTTATAACCCTAATCTGCACCAAACATGCTTACCTGGCAGCAGGCCATCTCAGATTCCTTCTTTTCCAAAACACTATTGAAAAAATCTTCTTAAAAACCCCTTTTATAAAGGCCCATGCGCCCTGCTCCATTACTGCACGTGTGTACACGCTAGCTAACCCAAGACAGTCTGCGTGTACCTACAAAAGCACAAAAAAAGGAAAGTTGTTGACAGAACACACAACTTTGGGTAAGTTAACTAAACCTTTCGGCCATGCATGGTCGGTCATTCGACCAAACACCTAGCTCCTTCTAACCTATAAAAGAAGGGGTAGGGGTCCCATTTGAAAAGAGGAGAATCATAGTAAAGAAACTATACCCGATTGAGAATTCCCTTTGTCCCAACCTTTAGCCATCCCTGTGCAAAGAGAAGTATAGAGAAAGGTAGTTGGAAGATAGTGGAAGAAGATCCCAGGACTAGGATCGAGGAGCAGTAGCCGACTTTATCATTGTAAGGTATCATTGTGAAGTTAATAAAAGAATTGTTTTTCCCGTCCCGCCATATGAGATTGTCATTATTGGAATATTGATTGTATGATTGATTAAATCTCTAACCCGATAGTTCATAGATCAAATGCATGTGGAGTTCTTTGTTTGTCTTTAGTGAATGCAGGTCATCATTGGGAGGAGAGTTGCAGTCAAAGAATGACCAAGCGCGAAAAGGGATCGACATCAAACACAAAAAATAAGGTACGTCAACTTAATCTCTTAAGCCTTGTATTTACATATGAGTAATGGGGTTTAGGCATGGGATGATGGTAAAAAGTAAGAATCTTTATGTCATTTATGCATGCATGATAAAACCCTTAGTGCTAGTCCATAGGAGGGATTTTCCACCCACAACATAATCGGTGACCGTACTGGGGATCTCTAGGGTTTCTGGGAATGTTTTTTCTTGGGTATTTTTAAGAACTGGTTTCATTTCTTGTTTTTAAAAGTTTCTGCAAAAGTCTGAGCTAACAAAGATTCTGGTCTTCAATACCAGTTATCTCTGTTTCTTTTCTTGACTACATTTTTTTTCAAGACCCACAGAGGTACACACGGCCTGTATAAGGTCTGCACGCGTGTACCTGTGCCCTACCTTCCCATAGCCTGTGTGTACACGCTAGTTGAGGAAGTGTTAGTCGCGTGTATGATTCAAGAAAATTTATTTTAGAGAGGCAGTCACCCTCTCCCCTGTCAGAAACAATCCTTCTCAGGGGTTTTATGGAACTCTTTCTAGTCTTAGTTGTTTGCAGTCTATAGCTTAGGTTTCACCTCAGATTGGTTTGTTCTATGAATTTTTCCTTGAATGGTTTTCTTTTTTCTGTTAAAGTAAGTGTCTGAGTCTTCAAGAGATCCTGGTTCTCAGTACCAGTAGTCTCTGCCTGGGCTGGATTGCTTGGCCTTTTATTTGTCTTAGATTTTCAGAGATACATGTGGCC
Source organism: Picea glauca (assembly GCA_000966675.3). NCBI lineage: Eukaryota > Viridiplantae > Streptophyta > Pinopsida > Pinales > Pinaceae > Picea > Picea glauca. Next base: position 1,147,943 of record JZKD02S1889452.1, read on the forward strand.
TATATAAGGCCATCACGCGTGTACACGTGCCCTGACTTTACACAGCTCGTGTACAAATGCTTGTTGCTGAACTGACAGCAAGTGTGCCTGTGGATAAAATTTTTGTTGAAGGTGGGGAAATCATCCTTTCATTTGACAAGAGATATACCTCTCAGGTTTTTGGGTCTCTGTCATAGTAGTCAATAACTTAGGTTTGATCACAGCAATAGCTTTCTTTTTCATCAAAATTTTTTCCTCAAAATTTTCTTTTTATAGGGTTTTTAGACAAGTGTGAGAGTCCAATTTTAATTTGCTTGTGTGTTATTTTTAAAGTGACTCTTTGCGATCTACGCTTAGGCCAGAAGTTTTCTTGGTTTTTACTTGTTGATATTTTTCCTTTTTGCTTTGTGATCATTCAAATAAAAAATAAAATATTTTATTTCTTTGTTTGGTTAAATAGTGTTGGTTTGCATTAGTAACCGGGGAAAAGTATTTTCTTTCATAAGTTCTTGACGGTTTACTTAAATCATAAGTAGCTCGTAGTTGAGTGAAATCCTGCTTTGAGTTTGTTGTTTAAAGATCTTAGAAAATTTGTAGTTTGAAAAGTTGTTTAAGATTTGAGTCAAGAAGAAGTTATTTTGTTTCCAAGCTTTCTGTTTATTTTTCTTTCGTCTTTCAAACATCACTAATTTCACTTTCATAACCTTTGACTTAAGACAAGCCATAAAAATTAACGCTAAATCTAAAATTCATTAGAATTTTTATGTTTGTAGGGTCAACCAACTAGTTTAGGGTTAGGGCCTTGAATTAGGTTGGAGAGGAAACTCTTCAAGGCCATGAAATCAAACATTGGAGTCTGAGTTAGGGAGTGTCAAAGTATAGTATCGTGAAAGTTATCTGGGACCCCCCTCTAACACAGGGGCTAAACACAAGGTCGCGTGCATAAAGGTAGCAGAGATAACCCCTCCAAATCCGAACCAAGCGTAGTGGGGAATGCATATAGAGGACTTGTCTTGGGATTCCATTGATCGCATTTTCCATGGAGCTTCATGGGTCTCGAATCTGTTCGAGGTCCTCAGTGGTCTTCCAGAATACTTTCTTTCGATACCCTTGATAGGTTTCAGGCTTGATACCCTGCTCATTGCGGTCCACCCGACTGTCGATTGTACCCACCTGGTGATTGTTCACGAGCTGGCAACCTAGCTGCCTTTATTTTAGGGACTTACACAAGTGACCCCAGGGGTATACTGCAGTACCTAGGGCAGACATTGGGCCATGTTTTGCAGAGTATACTTGAAGGATTCTTTTGTATTCGAGTTGCACTTGCACCAGTAATTTTCTCTAGTGTTGGTTGGTGTAATTGTTCTTCCAACTAGTTAGTCGTTTGCTTGATTTKCCTTTAGGAACTTTTAGTGTGTGCTCTGTGCTCCCTAGTTTTCCATAGTGAGTTAGTCAGTTGTGGCTTTGGGTCTCTGACCTAGGGTGGTAGACCGCCCACTCCGCCGGTTGAGAGGACTTTTCAGTCTTTTGCTTAGAAACATGGAGCCGCCTCTTTATAAGCGTTGTTTTGATAACACTGGTTCTTCAGAGTTAGTGCGTGAGACTTTTACGGACTTGAACGATCCCGCAAAGGGAGAACCTGTGCATAAGATATTCATGGCTAAATTTCCCGATATGATACCAACCAAGGAACCCCTTCACAAGGGGATTCTTGTACTTTTCCTTTCTTCGGAAACGTTGGTGTCCCTTTGATGGCCACTTTGTACATTCCTGGGTTGAATGTGGGATTACCGGTTTGGTTGGGTACCATTCCAAATGTCCCAAATGCTCTTGACACTTCTCAGTTAAGCACTTTATGTCATGGGCACTCTGTTGATGTTTCTTTGTCAGCAAAGTCTTCTCATCCTCCTTCTCCCACCTCTGGTGAAAGTACAGTTACTAGTAACTGGAAGTCTAAACAAAATAGAAAGAGGAAGAATAGGAAGAAGAAATCACCAACCTCTACGAGTTATGTTGGAGATAGGTCAACAACCTTTGCAAGTCACGTTGAAGACCAGCACCCAACCTCTGCAAGTTAAGTTGGGGGCACACACCCACCCTCTGCAAGTCATGTTGGGGGAAAAATTCTAGTCACTGCTAGTCATACTGGTAATAGGTTTGTAGCCTCTGCAAGTCTTGTTATCGACCCATCACTAACCTCTGCAATTCATGTTGGAGATGTGAAACCAACCACTGCTAGTCATGCTAGGGGAATTAATTCTGTTGAGAAACCTAGACGGATAGGACGTAAGCCTAAGTTCCCTTGTAAGATTTGCAAGGGAGATCACCTTACTCATTTGTTCCCTGGCATTCCAGAGGTACAAAGATTGTGGTCCCTGTCTGCAAGCTCTTCTGATTCTGAGTCTTTTGAGGTTTCCTCCCAGTCTATTCCACCATCGGTTGAGAAATTGATCACATTGATGTAGTCATCGGTTGATCCCACTCCTCTTTTTGGGGGTGAGGTGCCTTTAGACCTTGTACTCTCTCATCATATTCAACCATTGGTTGAGAAAGTGGTCATGTCGATGTATTCATCGGCTGGTCCCACTCCTCGTTTGGGGGGAGAGTTGCCTTTAGACCTTGTATTCTCTCAGCCTATTCAGCCATTGGTTGAGAAAGTGGTCATGTCGATGTAGTCATCGGTTGATCCCACTCCTCTTTTGGGGGGTGAGGTGCCTTTAGACCACGTAGTCTCGCAGCCTATCCAGCCATTGGTTGCAAAAGTGGTCATGTTGATGCATTCATCAGCTGATCCCACTCCTCTTTTGGGGGGTGAGGTGCCTTTAGACCATGTAGTCTCGCATCCTATTCAGCCATGGGTTGCGAAAGTGGTCATGCCGATGTAGTCATCGGCTGATACCAGTCCTATTTTGGGGGGTGAGGTGCCTTTAGACCATGTAGTCTCACAACCTATTCAGTCATTGGTTGAGAAAGTGGTCATGGTGATGCAGTCATCGGATGATCTCACTCTTCTTTTGGGGAGTGACGTGTCTACCGACTATGCTTTTAGCATTTTTGATTCAGTATTTTCAAAACAAAGGAGCATTCTGCTCGCTCCGAGCACACCCCCTCCAAGCCCTAGGATGGTTTCCTTTGATTGGAATGACTTTGTTGAGCCTCGTCTTCCTTCCTCCGCACCCTTTCAAACAAGGGTTGAAGTTAATTCAACAAACATTTATCGATGTATTGTGGATGAAGGAGCCTCTGCAAGTATTTTATCCTCCTCGGTTTGGAAAGTCTTGGGTTCTCCCAAGCTTGTGTCTGCTTCACATGAGTTGTTGGATTTTGATAGATGTCCTAGTGAATATTTGGGGGTTCTTCCTCAATTGCCTATCTCGTTAGGTGGGAACATTGTTTGTGTCGATGTTATAGTGGTGCAAGGCCCGTTAGATTTCAATATGCTTCTCAGGCGTGATTATGTATATGCTATGAACATTGTGGTATCTATGCTTTTTCGGGTGATGCATTTTGCCCACGATGGAAGCATTGTCACTATTGACCAGTTGGCATCTGATAATCACCATCCTAAATCAGCATTAGTTCAGGCTACCCCTTTATATGTTCCTAGTGTTCGTGTAGACTCCACCCCACCACGGGTTAATTATGTGGTGTCTTATCCTCGGTGTTCAATTTCTTCTGAGTCAGAACCTGTGCAAACATATTTCCCTTCTCGAGACTTGGAATCAACAATTGATCCATTGGTTTATCCAATGGGGGCATGGCAGCCCTTGCTTCCCTCTCTTGGTCCAAGTGAGCTTGAGTGTCCTTCTGAGTCTGATCTCATTGTTTGTAGATCCTCAAGCCCTCGTGATTGTGATTATTCACTGATAAACTCTGTCAGTCCTGGGCAGAACTTCCATCGTCATATGGAGTATGGTCTGTTTACTTCACCCTTTGGGACTGTCGACCCTCGTTTGTGTGATTTCTCAGATTTTGAATTTCCTTCAGATGAGGCTATCCTTGAAGCCATGACTATGGTTTCTATATCGCGGGAGGACTTACACCGTGGTTTGTGTTCTCTTCCCTTTTGGGAGACTTTCCAGGTTGACTATCGAAGAGACTCTTGGTCTGAGCCTAGCAGCGGGCTCTACCTGAACCAATTTCATACTTGAGTCATCGACCCCAACGGGTCTTCTTTTAAGCCCTTTTCAGACCCTCTAAACATGAAAATATTGCCGAGCAATCTTATGGCCTTTCACACTTGTTAAATTTAAATTTGAAGTCACGTCTATCCGGTGGTAGTTTACCCCTTTTTTAGTTTGGACGGTCAACTGTATGAACAAAGGTATACTCTAGAGGCTTCGGATCCCTAGAAGAGTATTCTCAGGTATACTTTTAACCCTTTTTCGGGCCTGGGGGACTAAATTTATGAAAAAGGAACCCCCACAGAGTCCATAGTTAAGCACTTTTCAAACTCCCTAAAATTGAAAAGATCGTCGAGTGACCTTATTCTTTGACACTCGTTAAAATGGTCCAGAAGAACATTCCTGATGGAGTCCATAGTTAAGTTTTTTTCAGACTCCTTAAAAATGAAAAAATTGTCGAGTGATCTTATCTTAATCACACTTGTTAAAATGGTTTTGAATAGACGTCTTGTCGGTGCTAGTTTACCCCTTTTTCGAACCGACTAGACTACCTTCGAAAAAGGTACCCCATTGGAGTCTCCTTTTACGTTTTTTCAGACTCTCTAAATATGAAAAACCACCGAGCTTACTTTCTTTAGGCTCGTAGAACTTATATCGAAGGACATTACCATTGTGTGTCTTATTAATCGCATTTGCATACCTGCGTCTCTGCTCTACTTCTGGCTCCATGTTGCTCTCAACTAAACCATCTAAATCTTGCCTTATACGCAAGGCCTGTAGCACTTTGCCTCTGCGTCCTGACATCTTTGGCCCAAGGAGGGATTTTTCCCGAGTGTCCTTTGAACATCAGTCTTGTTCTTACGCCTCGAACTTGTATGTTTGCGACACTCATCCCTCCTTTATAACGTAACATTTTTTTATTCTTTTTTCAAAATTATTGAAAAAGACGAAAAAAAAAATCAAATATACCCCAAAAAGAGGAAGGGAAAAGTATTTTCTTTGTATTGGCAGCACAATGAGTCGCCCTTGGATAAAGCACATCTTTCAGTTTGTTCGTCAAACCCTAGGATTTAATATGACCTTAGAAAGTTGTTTCTGCTACATTGAGTTGTGTCCTCCTCTGTTTGGTTATTCTTCCAAACATATGGAGAGTTTGTGTTGCCTCCTGCCTCATAAATTTATGTTAATGTCATGCTGCCTGAGTATCATCTTTTGTCGTGCTATTATACAAGGGAAGTTTTTCTAACCCTGAGTCGGCCCCTCTACAATTTGTCTATTTCCCTCATGCCTAGCCATCCTTAAAGTCCAATCAAGTCTTTGTTCAAAATCAATGAAGCCTTTAGTCTGATCATCAAGATTCTATAGTCCATGACCGATGAGTCATCGAAGACCTTTGGGTAGTGAAGTCATACACTCATATTACACTCCTACCCGAGTTTTGAAGATTTTGAAGTTGTTCCTCGAGCTCTGAAGAACTCATCTCCAGCCATCAGGCCTTATTAGCTTCTAGAAGATGGCTACTCTACATGTATATCTTTTTTATTTCGAGATGTAGCTCCATTGTGTATTGCTCACAGCTACAGTTTATATAGTTATATGACATGGATCTACAGTGTATTTGATTGGTAGCCATGATTTTATATCATCCCGAGCATGGGTATGCCCGCCTCGGTGAGACAATTATTATTTTGCATAAGGCACCTCCCGATTTCTAGTCCTTGGGCTCACTTGTTTGGAACGTTGGTAAACATTGTTAATGTATTTCGGTCATCAGATGCTCTTATGACCTCACACATTAGGGGGCATCTATTGTATCCCTAATTTGTACCAGACATACTTACCTGGCATTAGGCCATCTCAGATTCCTTATTTGCCAAAATACTACTAAACAACTCTTCTTAAAACCCCATTTTCTAAAGGCCCATGCGCCCTGCTCCATTACTGCACGCGTGTACATGCTAGCTGACCCAAGACGGCCTGTGTGTACCTACAAAAGAACAAAAAAATGAAAGTTGTTGACGGAACACACAGCTTTGGGTAAGTTAACTAAACCTTTTAGCCATGCATGGTCGGTCATTCGACCAAATACCTAGCTCCTTCTAACCTATAAAAGAAGGGGTAGGGGTCCCATTTGAAAAGAGGAGAATCATAGTAAAGAAACTATACCCGATTGAGCATTCCCCTTGTCCCAACCTTTATCCATCCTTGTGCAAAGAGAAGTATAGAGCAAAGTAGTTGGAAGGCAGTGGAAGAAGATCCCAAGACTAGGATCGAGGAGAAGTAGCCGACTTTATCATTGTAAGGTATCATTGTGAAGTTAATAAAAGAAYTGTTTTTCCCATCCCGCCATATGAGATTGTCATTATTGGAATATTGATTGTATGATTGATTAAATCTCTAACCCGTTAGTTCATAGATCAAATGCATGTGGAGTTCTTTGTTTGTCATTAGTGAATGCAAGTCAACATTGGGAGGAGAGTTGCAGTCAAAGAATGACTAAGTGCGAAAAGGGATCGACATCAAACACGAAAAATAAGGTACGTCAACTTAATCTCTTGAGCCTTGTATTTACATATGAGTAATGGGGCTTAGGCATGGGATGATGGTAAAAAGTAAGAATCTTTAGGTCATTTCTACATGTATGATAAAACCCTTAGTGCTAGTCTGTAGGAGGGATTTCTCACCCACAACAGAGCTCTTAAGAATGATAATGTACAGAAAATAAAGATTACTTATCATATCAGGAAGAAGAGGTTTTTCCCTTTATGGGTTTCCTCGGAAAATATCTGTCTCTGTATATTTCATGTGTGTGATTGATATTGAATATTCTATTGCTTACTTCCCTGCATTATTGTGATCATCATTGAGTGTTATGTAAAGAGTTTAAAATGGGAATAATTGTTTAAGCACAGTAACAATTGATTCACCCCCCCCCCCACTCTCAATTGTCCAACAATTGGTATCAGAGTGGGTTCCTTTTATCTAAGGGTAGTCCTAGAGCTTAAACATGACTATCCATGAAGGAACTTCAACCAATAAGGCTCCCCTTTTCAATGGAACAAACTTTGCCTTCTAGAAAGTTACGATGAGAACCTACATAATGGCCTTAGGTGCAGATGTCTGGGATGTGGTAGAGACTGGTTATGTAAAGCCAGTTATACTAGCTTCTAAGGATGACAAGCTAGAATTCAGCTTCAATGCTAAGGCTATGAATGTTATTCTGAGTGGGCTTGCAGAACCAAAATTTGTAAAAGTTATGCACTCAGAATCTGCCAAAGAAATGTAGGACAAACTCATCAGTAGTTATGAAGGTAATGAGAAGGTAAAGTATGCCAAGCTTCAAACCTACAAATTACAGTTTGAATAGTTAAAGATGAAAGAGGATGAAACTGTTGGGAATTACTTTCTGAGAATTGAAGAACAAGTAAATGCAATGATAGGACTTGGTGAAAAAATTGAGGATGTCTCTTTAGTTCAGAAAAAATTGAAATCTCTACCAGAGAGGTTAAACCCAAAGGTCTTTGCTATAGAAGAACTTAATGATATAAAAGATCTGTCTATTGACAAACTCGTAGGAACTCTGACTGCCTATGAAATGAGGATAGGTAAAGATAAACCCACCTCTAGAGAAGCACCATTTAAAGCAAATAAGAATGAGGATTCTGAGCCTGATGAAATTGAAGCAAAATTTGTGAGAAGACTAAAGAAAGGATCAGGCAAGTACCAAGGCAAATTTCCATTCAAATGTTTTAACTGTGGAAATATTGGTCACTTTGCATATAAGTGTCCACACAAGAAATAGGATCAGAATTATGAAGGTGAAAAGAAGTACAAACCCAAGAGATTCGGTAAAAAGAAAATTTTATGTGTAACAATGATGACTCTTTAGATGACACGGATAGTGACTCTTCCTATGAAGATAAGATTAATGACTTTATGCTTATGGCCAAAGAGGATTATGATAATAAAATCACAGGAAGTGATGTTGACAATGAAGAAGTTGTGGTTGACTTCGAAGGAGAACTGATCAGTGCTCTAGAAGAAATTGCTAGACTCATATCTAAGAAGAAAAAGAAAAAACAATTGTTGATACAGTTAGAGAAAGACAACAAAGAACTTGATGAAAACTTTGCCCTGCTAAAAGTGGAATTAGAAGAGGCAAAGAAAATAGAGGACATTCTGAAATAGCAGTTATCAAAAAATAAGGCAAGATATGAAGCCTTAGAAGAAGAGATAGTAAAAACCAAAAAAGAAATGGAGAAATTTAAACCATTGTATCTCAAAAATCTTCCAAGCATTAAAGCCACTGCAGAACTAAACGACATTCTGAGGAAACAGAGATCTCCTTTGTTGAAGTCTGGTTTAGGTTATGTAAATGGTTCAAGCAACAAACAGCCAGAAAGCAAAGAGCTAGTAAAGATGATCAAGTTCCAAGTCACCAGACAATCAGACAATGAGAGTACTTTGTCACCAAAAGATAATAAAGACAAGATGATCCGTCATCAAAAAAAATATATATCAGAAGATGGAGCAATAAATGTCAAGAAGAAGGCCATCTTTCAGGTAACAAAATTTCTTCCACGCTTATTGTTTTTACTGTTCTAATTTTGGTCATAAGATTGCAAATTGTCAAATTAAGTTTAGAGACATGCAAATGATGAGGTCAATAAATAAACAATCTTTACAACATAGAACTAAGCAGCCAATGAATAGACAACGTAGCACCAATCACTTTGACCTACTGAACAATGAGCTCGAATGTTATAATTGTCATAACTTCGGCCACAAAGATGCAAAATGTCATCTGAAGAAGTACAAGGCAGATCCAAGGATAAATCCTTTAGCTAGAAATGTCAGCACATGGAAAAAGAAAGATAGTGAAAAATGTGGTCTAGTACTTTCAGCTCAAAAACAAAAAGACCATTGTTATAGAGACAATGGATGTTCCAAGCACATGACTGGAGACAAGGATAATTTTTTGTCTATAAATAAAAGAAAAACAGGAAACGTAACCTTTGGAAATGAAGAACCAGGTAAAATCAAGGGTAAATGGATGGTGAGTTTGAGTAATGGTAAAGGAAAATCCCAGGATGTTCTGCTTATAGATGGGCTGAAACATAATTTTCCCAATGTAAGTCAAATGTGTGACACCCGGACAAGAAGAGTCAGGACAACAATCAACATCAAATCCTTCCTCCAGAATTACTCAAAAAAATCATCCTCAAAGTCAGATAATTGGTGAGAAAGACAAAGGTGTACAAACCATGAGAAGGATAATCAAAGACACCAAGCAATCACATATGGCCTTCATATCCATGGTGGAACCCAAGAACTTTAATGAAGCCAATAAAGACGTAAATTGGTTAAAATCAATGAATGAGGAACTGGACCAGATTGAAAAGAATGACACTTAGAAACTCGTTCCTAGGCCAGAAAATAAAAATGTAATAGGATCAAAATGGGTCTACAAAAATAAGATGAATGAGCAAGGAAATATTGTAAGAAATAAGGCTAGATTGGTCTACAAAGGATATGCTCAAATAGAAGGACTGGATTTTGATGAAACATTTGCACCCATAGCAAGATTAGCATCTATCAGAATGTTCCTTGCCTATGCTTGTCATAAACAGTTTAAAGTCTATCAAATGGATGTCAAGCCAGCTTTTCTAAATGGAGATCTAAAAGAATAAGTCTATATGGAACAACCGTAGGGTTTCCAACTATCAGATAACCCTGACTTTGTCTGCAAGCTGAAGAAAGCCTTATATGGGTTGAAACAAGCTCCTCGTGCCTAGTATTATAGACTAGATAAGTATCTTCAAGACAAAGGGTTCAAGAGAGGAACAATTGACAGCAATCTATATATCAAAATAGAGGGTAATGATTTGCTCATTGTATTGGTCTATGTAGATGACATCATCTTCGGAAGCAATAATTCTTCATTGGTACAATGGTTTGTTTCTGCCATGCAGTCTGAATTTGAAATGTCTATGATAGGGAAACCGTCATTTTTCCTTGGTCTGCAAATTACTCAGAGGTCTGAAGAATTATTTCTTTCTCAGGAGAAATATCTAAGAGAAATGTTGAAAAGGTTTCAAATGGAAGATTCCACACCTATGGTCACTAGATGCAAATTAAGCAAGGATGATGACTCACCTGGTGTTGATCAGAATTCATATAGGTCTATGACCGAGTTCGAGAAGCACCTTTGAACAAGCGTTTGGTCATCGTCGGTGATCACGTGAAGGAAGAGGCTTAGAAGCCAAAGACGACTGGTTGTAACTGACAGAGAAAACGAAGAGTTGTGACTGCCAAAGAAGCCAAGGAATCTCATGGTAACGCCCACTAATGATGAACACATTCAGCATAACCACCAGAGAAGACGAAGAGTTGTTATGACAATCATGCAGAGGACTTGGCGTGTGAAAGACATGCAGAACAGAGAAGAGGTGGTAATCGGGATTGTGGGCGATGTTGGGGGAAGAGGAGACGCAGTGAACAACCCGAAGGGCAGAACGGTGGCGCAATGAAGAGCATGTGAAAGCATAGCGCTTAGAATGCATATGGTGCATAGAGCATAAAAGGCAGAGGAACAAAAAGCGCAGGGGAGGCGAGCAGGAGGACACTTATGCAGGCAGAGCACAAAAGTATAGCAGAACAGTGATGAGACTGGTAAGCCATCGATATTCACTGTATCACTGTAGTAGATTTCAATAGGTAGAGATTTATATTTCAGGGTGGTAGGGAGGTGCTAGGGATGACTGTTGTCCTCAGAGTTTCAAGTGGGTGCTTGAACACAGGAGTTGTAGCTTCCATCTGGTTGCAGCCAGAAAAATCAGGGTGGTAGGGTGGTGCAAGGGAGAACTATTGTTCTCTGTTATACAAATTGGTGCCTACGTGACTGGAAGTTGGTGCTTCCATCCAGTTGGTAATGGAACACTCAGGGAGTTGGTGCTTCCTTCTAGTAGGTGCTAGAGAAACCAGAGAGTTGGTGCTCTCAGCAAGTTGTTGCTTGTAAAACAGAGGTTGTAGCCTCAAGAGGAGTTGGAGCTCATAAGAATGATAATGTACAGAAAATAAAGATTACTTATCATATCAAGAAGAAGAGGTTTTTCCCTTTATGGGTTTCCTCGGGAAATATCTGTCTCTGTATATTTCATGTGTGTGATTGATGTTGAATATTCTATTGCTTACTTCCCTGCATTATTGTGATCGTCATTGAGTGTTCTGTAAAGAGTTTAAAATGGGCATAATTGTTTAAGCACAGTAACAATTGATTCACCCCCCTCTCAGATGTCCAACAACTTGAAGAAAATATTTAAAGAAATCAAAAAGGTAATTACAATGTTGTTCCAAGGAATAAAGATTGTAATTTTATCATTCTACAATTTGAATATTGTAATGTATTAAATTGAAATGTCTAAGGTTGTTTGAAAGGATAATGAAATTAAATACCACGAGCAATACTAAAGATGGATCACTTTATAATTTGCATACTTATGTATGTAAATTATTTAAGGAAAAGCTTAGCAAACCCCTATAGAGCCCTCCTCAATGGTTGAGGAGCATCGAGATATTCCCTATGTGGAAAGTATCGAAGAGAAAAAGTCATGATTGCCTCTCTAATCAATCGTATCTTCATTGAGCCAAAGTGAAATGAGTGTGGGGGCTTGTGGCTAAGGTGGATAGTTCAAGGTGGGATTGGATTTGGATCACCTCAAGGTGCAAACATTTAAGAGAATGGCCACACAATCCCTAAAACGAGCCAAATCTTTGCATATCGCCTCATGCTTCATCAAAAAAGCGAAAATATCTATCTGAGCATTTGATTTTGCAACACCAAAGGCAAAAGTGTTTTCGTATGCAAACCACAAGCATGACCAAACCTCAAAACCATAGAGCCCTAGATGCAAAGTGAATAGTCTCCCGACACGAAAGGTATTTAGAGATACTTTCGTTACAATAGTTTCTTTGGTTATCATTTCCATCTCAAAAAGGATCAAGATTTAATTTTCCCTAGCAGCATCAAAACACTGTATCTCAAAAGGTTTCTAGCGTTTGGCCCAAAGGAGATTTCTTCCATTGTCCCAAACTGGGTAAGGTTACCCCATCTCCCCCTCAATGTAATGGGCATTGAGACCTTCAAAGCAATAGGGAACAAGCTTGGGAGATTTATAGATAAAACTGTGCCAAGAACAGGATTGCACACTTGTGTTCAAATCTATGTTGAATTAAATCTTGAAGGTCTCCCAAAGGCAATAGAACTTCAAATCGATAATTGGACTAATGCAACAATTGAATTGCAAGCAAGACTCATTCAGATGTAATCACTGCAATGAGTGGCCACTTCAACAAGAACTATGCAAAAAATTAACCTCTTCAGCCCCGGAAAAAAGAGGAATATTTTCAAAGATATATGGAAGCTTGAGCAGGAGACAAGAGAACTCCACTACAGCTCAACCCAAAAATGTTGTAAATGCAAGGCCAAGCCAAAATAGCTCCATAGCTTTGGAAACTATCCAAGAGGATGAAGCCCTTAATAGACAAAGTGCAACCAATGAATTCAACGGAAAAGTAAACCGTCCAACAAACACAATCTATTTAAGAAAATCCAAGAAAAGTCACTCAGGGGCACCCACAAGAGAAGTAGCAACCCAAACAAGTTAAAACTCCAGAGTATCCTTGTTACTCGATGGACCTATCAAAATAGAACATGGTTTTGGAATAAAGAGTAAACTCCCAGGAGAATATTAGAGAAAGAGGCAACGATGGTATGGTCCTCAATACCAGTGGAACACATGACTCCAATGCAAACATAACACTCCAGTAGGGGATCCTTCTCACTCTATGGACCCATCAAAACATACCAGTATAGACCCATCTAACTATGGTTCTACAAAGCGCCGAGAGGGATCGAATCGCATTAGGTGCAAACTTCTTTGACGTGACGCTTCTAAAAAAAATTTAAAGCCGACATAAGAATTTTTTTTTTTTAATTTCATTTTAGTTCATTTATTTAATATTGTTTGGGACAGACAGACAAATCCCTCCCAGCCGGGCTGTAGAAATGTGCCTCTCGGCACAAACATATTGTAGAAGAAACAGTAAACTCCAAGGAGAATATTAGAGATAAAGAGGCAACAAAGGTATGGCCCTCAATACCTGGGGAACAAAAGACATGCAATTCATATATTATGTTACAATAATCCTTCTGGATCCAGAGGCTGAATCTAGAAAGTAGATTGAGCATGTCCCTCTCATGAGAAGCAAAAAATCAAAAAAGGAATATTAGTGAGAGAGAAGCCCAAAGAAACAAAGTTGTGAGTTCACAATCTACACTGATTTTGTATATTTTCAAACAAGGAAAATTATTTGAAGCAACTACAAACCAGCAGTTGAAACATATGTTGTTTATATCTTATTATGTAATCAGTTTGTAAGTCGATATTTTTGTAGTTCTGGCAGAGAGAAATCCCATCACTATGAAAATTAGCCTGTTTCAGGAAAATTCAGATGGGGGTGTGTTATAAACCATCTTGAAATTAAAGTTAGAATTGCTCTTGAATCTTGTATAACAATCGTATGAGTAAAGCCTAGATCTTTTTTAATCAAATAGTGTATCCAGTGCTCTGGGAAATCAAGATGGATCACTTTATCCAATATAGTGTTGATGTGTGGCATATGACAAACAAGGCCAAATTGATTATAGCCAAACCTAGGCTGCGGGCTTTGAAGTTCCATTGCAAACACATGGGTTTTGTTGCTATCAGAGTGTCTTTCAAACACCTCTCCTAAGACGATTACAACTCAATCTAGCAGGAGTGATCACTCAAATATATTTTTTGTCTTGTGCTTTATTACATTTTTTCTTGACAGGTCAAAAATAGGAATGTGAAACTTATATGCAATATTGGCATAAGCCTGTCTGTATTAGGTCATTTTGACAATTCAACGACTTCTTCCATAGGAAGCTCTAGTGCAATGTTTGCACTCATTTTCAACGGGAGATGTGATTATCACTAGCAAGTCTGAGTATTTTTTCAAATGCGTTATTATGTGACCAAGGTTCTCCTTGTACACTAAGAGCATCTGTTGCTGCTCGTTTCTCTAAGAGCACCACATCACCGCTATCCTAGGGGAAGATCAACACTATATGACCAAAGATTCTATTCGACAGCCAGTAATAGTTCATAGGAATGAAGTTGATATCCTCCAGTTCAACAAGTCTCACTAGTACATATCTTTTCTTTTGTCTATTGGACCAACCAAAGTTTTTCTATTATTATTTGTTAGGCCATGTTATAGTGGTAAGTTAAAGCACTTACTGTGATGATAACCCAGGTTAATAATTCGCCAGATAAGCTCTCTGTGTTAATGAGGTTGCAGCGTATGAAGCTTGGTGCAAGTCCCAGGTGACTTCAAAAGAATAGATACACCTCAGTCATGGCATCTAAACCAAAGTTTGTCACTAGTTTTTAAAGATAACATAAACTGGAGGTCGAGCCCACTCTCAAGACGAGGGCGTCTTTCAGTGCCTAAAAAGTGTCGCTGAAAATTTAGGTTCAAGGTTCTATGCTATAACATCATCATCTATTACTTTCGTGAGAAATTTACAACCAAGCATAGTAATATAAATAGGTCATCTAGGCCTCGAGGGTTAGCTCAAGTGGTCTTGAGCCAGACATGATATCTCTCCCCCAGTGATCTCGATCTTAAGCTGGAGATGAAGGGTTTGCATTGATATATACATCTTGCGGTGTGCTTCGCTCAAGCAATACCGGAACATTAGGCTCTTACCGATCTATCAATCAATCTGTATAGTGTAGGGGAAATCCGGCATGTAGGTAGGTTCTCGGGCCTACAGCAAATGATTCAGGTTCATGAGAAGATTGAACTGACATGAGGGAAGCTCGGGGAAAACGATGAAGGAAAGGCATGTTTTAGGCGCCTTCTACGATCGAGTTGGAAGTCGATCCTAAGTTGGGGAGGTCATGGGTTCGACTCTCTTGATCCCCTCAGGGTGAGGCTACGTAATTAGGGCCGACGGTTTACCCCGTTTACCATCCATTGATCATGGTGAAGTACTCAGAGGGTTTTCCGCGAGGATCTCCTTTGAAAAAATATAATTAGGTCATCTAGCAGAAAGGTAAGCATGTAAAAATAGTAGCAATAATTTTCAATGCTACATAAAGAGGAGTTGTTTTATGGTTCACACCATTGCCACATTGCAGTTATTCGTATGATCCCCCAGTTGAACCTTCTGTAAAAAGAAAATATTCATAATGACATGTTCAACAAAAAAACACTGGACTGAATACCAAAATACCAGTATAGACCCATGATGCGGAGCATAGGGTTCGAAACATAACGGTTGTTTCAATCCGTGACTGGCGGGAGCACTTCGAGTGGAAATAAACCCGACTGCACACGACTGTGTCTTTTGTGGATCTAGCTTTTAAAAAGGCTGGGCCTGGGAAATGACAGGGCCTTTTTTTTTTTGGTGGTGGTTTTCTTTTTTGTTTTATGCCATTTTGTGGTTGTAGGTTGCAAATTTAATTCGTGAATATGTCTGAGGACCTGCGTGTCCTGTTTTGAAGACTGAAAGATTTTCTGAGTCATTTCGCTTAGAGTTTTTTTTAATGGAATAAAAGGATCCTAGTAAGTTTGAGTTGAGTTATGTCTTTGATGTATAGACTGGTTGTTGTTGTTGTGTTAAACTGTGCCTTTGTAGCCACATGATTCTCATGTATTTCTGCAGTAAGGAGTGACTGCATCAGATTGGTATCAGAGCACAACAATGGCTCAAAGGGGTGTCCATCTGAACTGGGGATGGAGAGGCAGGAGAAATGCCAGATGGAGAGTAACCCTTGATGAGGAACTACTCTGAAGATTAGAGGCCATCGAATCCAGATTGCCCTATGAAGAATCCGAGGAAGAACTGGAGGTTCCACGAGGTCGGGTCAGAGTTGTAGACCCCATGGAGATGCTTATTGAGGCAATAACCAAACAAGGGACCAAGGTTAAAGTCGAGGCCCCTGATTTCAAAGGTGAACTGAATCCAGAATTATTCATGGATTGGATTCAAGAGTTCGAGAAGTATTTTGATATAGAATGGATCGAGGAGACTAATCCACGAAGGACTAAAATAGCGGCATCCAAATTGAAGTCGCATGCTGCTCTATGGTGGGAGAATCTCCAGAACCTTAGAAAGAGACAAGGGAAAGAGAAGATCAAGTTGTGGCCAAAGATGTTGAAACTTCTGAAAGTTAAGTTCCTGCCTTCTGACTATCAACAGAGGCTTTTCAGAGATTACCAAAATTTAAGACAAAAGGACTTATCCATAGCTGCATTTATGGAAGAATTTTTGAAGTTGCAGATTAGAACTGATTTACAAGAAGATGATGAACATGCAGCGGCTAGGTATGTCAATGCTCTTAGGTTTCAACTCCAAGATGAATTAGCCCTGATCAAGGTGAGCTCTGTGGACGAAGCATATCAGTTAGCATTAAAGGCTGAAGAAAAATTGAATAGGCGGAACAAGGCAGCTATCAAGCGAGAGGCTAGTAATATGGATAAGGGTAGAGGAAGTTCTTCTAAACCGACAAGTGAAGCAGAATCCAGTAGTGAGTTGAAGCCTAACTTCCAAGGTAGAGAGACCCCTTGGAACAGGGGAAGGGGGCAGGCTTTTGTTGGGAGTTGGAGGCCCTTGAAGTGTTTTATATGCAGCGACCCCCATAAGGCAACAGATTGCCCACAAAACCCAAAAAGGGTGATGATGACTCAAGAAGAAGAGGGAGAATAACTCCTGCCGGAAGAAGTTGAGGCAGAGAAAGGTGAAAATCATGTTAAGGAGGACCTTGATATCTGGTAACAAAGTCACCCCTGAAGTGGATTGGAGTAGGAAAAGCGTGTTTTGTACCAAGTGTAAGTGCAGGGACAAGGTCTGCAAGGTAATTGTAGATGGAGTATCCACTGACAATCTAGTAAGTACAGAAATGGTAAGAAAATTACAACTTACCTACATTCCTAAACCTCATCCTTATAGTATTTCTTGGCTAAAAAAAGATCATAGTGTGTTGGTAAACCAAACTTGTCTAGTCGACTTTAAAATTGTGCCCTATGAAGACAAAGTGTGGTGTGATGTGGTTCCAATGGATGCATGCCATGTACTCTTAGGTAGACCATGGCAATATGATCAGGATGTAATTCACCATGGTAAGGAGAACACATATGAGTTTCGTCACGAGAATAAGCGCCATATCTTGAAGCCATTCAAGGAGGAGGGACTGGCTTAATCAACCGCCCTCTCCTTGAGTACCATGGGATGGAAGAGGCTTTCCAAGGAGTTGAGGAGGGGTGTTTGTTATCTATTATACCCCCGAGAACAGAAGTCATTGCAATAGCAAACAATCCCCCTAGAAGTGCAGAAATTACTTCAGCAATACCCTGATTTGACACCAGCAAGTCTACCAGGGGGTCTACCTCCCACAAGAGGTATTACACATCAAATTGACCTACTTTCGGGTGCCAAGCTTCCAAACCAAGTAGCTTACAGGATGACTCCCTTCGAAGATGAGGAGATGAGGAAGCAGATAATAGAATTGATAGAAAAAGGGTTCATTCGAGAAAGCATGAGTCCATGTGCTACCCCCGCCTTACTTTCTCCCAAGAAGGGAGGGAAGACATGGAGATTATGCATGGATTCTAGAGCTATTAACAAGATTACTGTGAAGTACCAATACCCACTACCAAGAATGGATGACTTGCTAGATTGTTTGTCYGGTGCCAAAGTTTTCTCCAAAATTGACCTCCGAAGTGGATACCACCAAATCAGAATTAGGGAAGGAGACGAGTGGAAGACTACTTTCAAAACAAAAGACGTCTTATTTGAATGGGTGGTGATGTCGTTCGGTCTATCCAATGCCCCGGCTACCTTCATGCAAACTATGAGCCATGTATTTAGATCACACATTGGGAAATTTATAATAATCTATTTTGATGATATTTTAGTTTTTAGTAAGACTATGGAGGAACATATAGAGCATTTGAAAGTAATACTTGACATCCTACAAACTGAGAGATTGTTTATCAACCCTGAGAAGAGCAAGTTCTGCAAGGATAAATTAATATTTTTGGGTAGTGAAGTTTAAGCAAATGGGTTGAGCATGGATCCTGAAAAGGTCAAGGCCATCCTTGAGTGGCCAATCCCCCAAAATATTACTGAAGTGAAGAGTTTTCATGGGCTAGTGAACTTTTATAAGAGGTTCATTAGAAATTTCAGTGGTATAAGCGCTCCTTTGACTGACTGCACCAGAGGAAAAATACTTAATTGGACCAAGGCTGCTACAGTAAGCTTTGAACAACTCAAGAAAAGAGTTATTGAGGCTCCTATTCTCACCCTACCAGACTTTGACAAACTTTTTACAATAGAATGTGATGCTTTTGGGGTTGCCATTGGAGGGGTTTTAAGCCAAGAAGGCCGGCCTATATCTTTTTTCAGTGAGAAACTAAATGAATCTAAACATAAATATAGCACGTACGATAAAGAGTTCTATGCAGCAGTCCAAGCCTTGAGATACTGGAGACATTACCTCCTGCATAGAGAATTTATTCTGATGACTGATAACCAAGCACTGAAATACATCAATTCCCAGAATAAGTTGTCCCACAAACATGCCAAATGGGCGTCTTTCTTGCAGGCTTACACTTTTGTTGTGCAACATAGAAGTGGTAAAACAAATGCGGTGGCAGATACTTTGAGTAGGAGGCGACACCTACTTGTAGTAATGAGTAATGTACCGATTGGATTTGAACAAATGAAAACAGAATACTCCAGCGATCCCTATTTTGACCAAATTATCACAATTTTGAGTTAGCAAGAACAGGATGATTCACTTTCAATTAAGGAATTCCGTTTGTTAGACGGATTTTTGTTTAAAGGTTCCCAACTGTGCATTCCCTTTGGATCCCGACGAGAAAAACTTGTGAGGGAAATGCACTCGAATGGGTTGGCTGGACACTTTGGAAGGGATAAAACCTTCGAACTAGTAAGCGAAAAATTATTTTGGCCTAATACTAGGAGGGACGTGAACAGATTTGTTGTTGCTTGTAGAGTTTGCCAAATAGCGAAAGGGGGACAGCAAAATACAAGCCTGTACATGCCCCTACCTGTCCCGAAGGAACCATGGACTGATATTTCCATGGATTTTGTTTTGGGACTGCCACGTACCCAAAGGGATCATGACTCAGTGTTTGTAGTGGTGGGCAGGTTTTCAAAGATGGCCCATTTCTTACCATGTACAAAGACGAATGATGCTAGTCAAATAGCACAACTGTTTTTTAAGGAGATTGTTTGTTTACACGGTCTTCCAAAAACTATAACGAGTGATCGGGACACCAAATTCTTAGGCCACTTCTGGAGAGTATTGTGGAGAAAATTAGACAACAGATTGCAATTCAGCTCTGCCTACCATCCCCAGACTGATGGTCAAACCGAGGTCGTCAATAGGAGCTTGGGAAACTTATTGCGTTGTTTAGTAGGTGACAAACCTCGCCAGTGGGACTTTGTCTTACCACAAGCAGAAATTGCCTATAATTCAAGCATCAACCGATCAATGGGAAAATCTGTGTTTCAAATTGTCTATGGAGCCAATCCCAAAGGGGTTGTTGACCTAGTGGACTTGGCTACAGATCCCTATCTCAGCAAGGATGCTACAGATTTTGTGGAGAATATTCAAGGAATACATCAACAAGTCTAGCAGAAGTTGCAGTCAATGACTCATCAGTACAAGGAAGATACTGACCGACATAGGAGAAGAAAAGTCTTTCAAGAAGGAGAAATGGTCATGGTACATTTGAGCAAGAAAAGGTACCCTAAGGGGACCTACAACAAAACTGAAACCCAGGAAATTTGGTCCTTGCAAGATTAAGAGAAGGATAAATGACAACGCCTCCCTAATGGATCTACCAGACGAATTAGACATCAGTCCTGTTTTCAACGTGGTTGATCTTTATTCGCTGTCGGTTGAGTCAAGCAAAGAGTCCAATGAAGACCAATCAATTAATGATCAGCATGAAAGAGGGGGACTGGAACAAACTTTTACCCAAGAAGAAGAGAGAAAATGTTGAACGTGTGTTAGACACGAAACTAACCGCTACACGCTCCAAGGCTTATAAGTTATATCTAGTTAAGTGGGAAGGACTGTCTGATTCCTACAACTCTTGGATCACAGAAGCAGAGTTACTTAAGCACAGTAGAGAGGTTACAGCAGGGGACCTGGAACCAGGAGGCTCTGAACTTTTAAAAGAAGAGGAGGATGATGCGGAGCATAGGATTCAAAACATAACGGCTGTTTCAATCCGTGACTAGCGGGAGCACTCCGAGTGGAAATAAACCCGACTGCACACTACTGCGTCTTTTGTGGATCTGGCTTTTAAAAAGGCTGGGGCTGGGAAATGACAGGGCCTTCTTTTTTTTGGTGGTGGTTTTCTTTTCTGTTTTATGCCATTTTGTGGCTGTAGGTTGCAAATGTAATTCGTGAATATATCTGAGGACCTGCATGTCCTGTTTTGAAGACTGAAAGCTTTTCTGAGTCATTTCTCTTAGAGTTTTTTTTAATGGAATAAAAGAATCCGAGTAAGTTTGAGTTGAGTTCTGTCTTTGAAGTATAGACTGGTTGTTGTTGTTGTGTTAAACTGTGCCTTTGTAGCCACAGGATTCTCGTGTATTTCTGCAGTAAGGAGTGACTGCATCAGACCCATCTAACTATGGTTCTACAAAGCGCCAAGAGGGATCAAATCCCTTGAGGTGCAAACCTCTTTGACGTGACGCCTCCAAAAAAAAATTATAGCCGACATAAGAAAAAATAATTAATTTCATTTTAGTTCATTTATTTAATATTGTTTGGGACAGACGGACACATCCCTCCCACCCAGGCTGTAGAAATGTGCCTCTCGGCACAATCAATAGCACCATTATATTTTTTGTAGTTTAATATATCAGCCATACCCAAAAACAAGAAAATTCAACTAATGCAACTTCAAAAAATATGTTGAAAAAATGGTTTAAAAATCTTCTTGCAACAGGGATTCACCAGAATAATATATATATATATATAAACAAAAAACATCATATCAGTCATGATCCTCAACTTGTAAGAAAAATAACTGGCTGTAAATGGTACCATCCAAAACCTTTCCAACTAATTATCCTTCAAACTACCTGATTGTGAATATTTGAACTGTTATTATTTTCCATATTGTATAGTTTGTTTACAATTACACAGTTTCTATATAACTAAGTGTTTAACACCCTATACACACACAATTATGTCAAAAGGAAGTGTTGTCTTGCATTCCCTGTAAAAATCTGGATAATAGCCCTTGAGATAAGGATATTGCCAAGTGTGGATTCAAAGCAAACCAGATTACTATGATAATCAGACAATTTTCAACCCTTTAATTTCTATTGGCAATATTACTTACACAACTCGAAGGATCACTTGGTCCTTGTATGAATGCTAACTGCTACTGAATCATGATTCACAACTACAGAAATAAACATGGAAATATGGCAGGCTACACAAGGTGAAATAGGTTGATAAGTACAGACCATGTATTAACGAGAAGATAACAAGCAATGACAAAATAATCCTGAATTCCTGCTATTGTACAGTATACAATCAGTTGTCCCAAAAATTGTGAATATAATCAAGCTCTATTGACACAGATATCTATGAAGGTTTCAACCACCTAACTGGCACAATCTGCCAGCTGGAAACCACTCTGACCAACTTGTGAAATCACACTCTCAACCATATCATTGGGCTATACCTTTTACAATTACGGGAGACAGCTCTATAGCACAATTTCAGCATGCAAGCTACCAACAAATGTTAAAGAACTGTATAAATTTTGCTTTATGTTTACAGGAAGCCAGGGTTTCCAAATGGGTTATTCTGATGAGAGCTTTGTGTAAAGGACCCAACACCTGGAGTATAATTTGTTTCAAATGGATCGCCAAAAGGGTTTTCAGATTGGGGCATCGCCATCATTGTTGGTGACAGTGGCATCATCTGCTGCGGCTGTTGATGAAGCACCATTGCTTGTTGCTGCTGGGCCATGGCTGCCATCTGAACATTGGGAGGTGGTGGAACATTGTTGGACATAGCAAATGGGTCATATAACCCTGATGACAGCATAGAGTTAGACTCAAAAGGATTGTTCCCATGTTGGTTGCTTCCATAGCCCCCTTGTCCACTGTATGCAGTTTGCCGAACCATTGCATCTTCATATAGACTATCCAATGTGAGCTTGTCAAAGCCACCAGCCTAGTTGCACAGGAAAAACAAAACTTAATGGTTGACCTTAAATAAATTAAAAAAGTCTGAACCTTGGCAAATTCAATAAACAAGACAATGAATGGCTAAGACCCAACAAGATAATAAATTGTATACAATATTTCAACTTCTATGGCGAAATACGCAAATGTCTATAATACAAYACAAATATCAGCAGAAAAAGGCGCACACAACTGAAATTATTCATTTGGATCTCATTCAAGAGCCTACATAACTTTATCAAGTCTGTCATTTAATCTGAAAAGGAAACAAGCRTTTACCTAATATCTYGCTGGGTCTTGGCAATTCATTGTCTTGTTATATACAATATTTCAACTTYTATGACCAAATATGCAAATGTCTATAATAYAACATAAAGATCAGCAAACAAAGGCACACATAACTGATGTTATGCATTCAGAATCCTTCCTAGGTATGGTTTGCCCGCTCCTGCTCACGATTAATAGCCTGCTCTTTTCGGTCMGAAAAGCAATGGTAGAAGAACTTCAAGTGTTGTATATCTCTCGGATATATCGCYGAGATATACAGGAGGCCGATATATTGTTTGGAATATGTCGCGACATATCCGATATATTGAATGTGTCGCGACACATTGTGAAAATATCACGAGATGATGGAAAATATCRGCCTGCTGGCGCAAAAAAAGGTGGAACTCAATTCTGCAGCAGATTTTTTGTCTAAGGCATTCAGTTGGATCCAAGATCATGGGTGCYGGTCAAATTGAAGGATGGARTCACTATGCCTGCTATGCCTGCAGTAYTTTMTTCATTAYATTATRGATGAACCTGGCCTRGTCTAAAACTAYGATCTCATCGCTGATTTTTTTACTTATTATATGYTGTATCWTCTCRTCACTGAGTTACAAGAATGCTTGCAGGCCTCTTTATATTAAAAGGAAGTTTATTTAATGAGACACAACCCATATGGGTTTTTCAAATGCAGTATGCATATGCACTGTGCAGAATGTAATTTTCTCTCTCTCCCAGATAGAAATTACAGGTTTTTCCAAGGAAAATTAAGGAACTGAAACATTTCCCGTCTATAAAAGAAAACAATTATGCAAAATATTCACACTTGAATGAAAATTTACAGAAATTGTCAATAATTGGTCTGTGTATGTGTTTCTAATAGATTGCAGACCAGCAAACCCAATGTGTTCAAAAGTATGCTAAAGAGGCCAAAACGGCATATTCCTTAGCAATGAGGATCTAAAAACAAGAGCAAGTTGTTGTGGCTAAATGGGCATTGGCAGATAGGCTGGAGGGGATGGATGTTTGAACATAGACAAGATGAGTCATCAAAGATCTGCTATGGCCCTCAAAGAGGCAATGAATAGTAAATACCATGTCTTTGTTAAAAAGAATACCACTCAAATTAATACGAGTCATGTGCAGAAGATCATGACCAATGTTGTATTTTCATATTTATGTAGCTACTAGCAATGTGTCTATTTGATGTTGTTATTGCTTTACATGTTTAAAAAATTGAAAAAAATGAGTGTTTTTTGTATTTTTTTGAGGTCTTCTGACATTTTCAGAGATATTCCGATATTTTCTGTTGATGTCACCAATAAGTTACATTCCGGACCCTTGCCGATACTTTCCCTGAGACGAGATATACAACATTGATTTAGATATCATGCAAGAGCCTACATAACTTCACCAAGTCTGTCATTTAAACTCAAAAGAAAACGAGCATTTACCCCAATGCCCAAAACACAAAAACAGTATAAATCAACTCACACTGTATTCACTTGGTCATTGAGAATTCTAACATTTGGGTCACTGTGTGGTATAAACTCTGGGTAATCTTCCTAGTTGATTATGCTTAACAAATATCCCCACTATGGGAGCACCACTTTCGATCTAGTACTTGCCTCTATGTTTTTGAATGCAGGAGGTTGGGAAAATGCCATTTTGGTAGACGTTCGGACGACTGGCTCCACTTTAGTGGCAAAATCAATCTTTCTAACAACGTCAAGTGAAGATCCTTCACTGACCTCCGCTTCTTTCATTTTTGGTGCTCTCGGCAAGCGCCTGGTCGTTGGCTTCCTAGGAGGCATTTTCCCTGCACAAAGAACAAAATGAGATACTGACTTGTAGAAATGACACTGAAATATAGAGAATTGTGACTACCAAAATGATACAGACGATTCATACCTCCTCTTCCCACAAGCTTAACCTAGTTTAGAATTCTAAAAACCGACTGTGAGCTCTTGAAATGCTTTCTCGCTCCTTCCACTGCTCCGGCAATGAAAGACTTGGGTACTGAATGTTGCGTTTGAATTTATCTTTACAATTTAAACATAGAGCACACTTACCTTGTCACGTTAGTTCTTGAATTCATGGCGTAAATGCGGTCTGCACAATCCATCACCAAGATCTGAATCATGCTCGGGATTGAATGCAATCGCAGGCCAACGACGCAGGAGCAGGGTACTACGTAGTTCATCGATAGTTTCAAACTCATATTATTTGGTCGGCACGTGGGTTAGTAATGTGTGTTGATCAACGCATTAATTAGTCTATTAAATAACAAAATCCAATCTTATTTTCCACCAAAGATGTCCCATCATACCGTCGATGTCCAATCAGTCCGTCGGTTTAAACAAGTGGATCGAAGTAGGCATTTTTCTTAGACAATGTCCATTAATACCTTTTTTTAGCAAAAGTTTCGATCATGATGTGGAAATGTTGACCTAGAAGGGTGATCATGACACGTGACGTTTGATTTTGGCTCCTTCGTTAACAAATTTCTTTGGAATCGGGGATTTTCTTTAGACATGGCCCTTGGAATCGATGACATGTTGAGGATTGACAATCAACGAGTTTCTATGGTCATCATTTCCTGATTTCATCCCTCGGAGTTCACTGATGCCGAAAACGTATTACCGATTGGTGATCGGCGATCGATGGTGTGTCGAAGTAAATACTTTCTGCAGTTTAAGGTTTCCTTTGGATATAACCGACCCCGAATGCATCGGCGATCGGAGGTTCGTTAGGTGTGTCAATGTTAGCATTTTCCTTTTCGTACCTCCCCGATGTCGATGATACATCGACGAGATTTCGACAACTTCTTCGCAAGACATAATCAATGATCGGCGCACCCACTCTTCCATTCTCCCGATGCCGATGATACATCGACGGTCGTCGTTTTTCGTTGTCGTATGTTTGATTTTACTGCGTAGATCGTGTCGATGTCGATAATGGGTGCATGGCTCAAAATTTTAGCTGTATATACTTAATTAAAATGCCAAGTGTACTTTAGAAGAGAAGTTAATCTATTCAACAAATCCAAACCAATCCGAATGTGATCGATGATAAAACATAGGAACGGAAAACTTAATGATCCCTACATGACTGACTCAATTCAGAAAGAGGGAAAAAAGACAAAGTGGTATCCAAAAGAGAACATTTTCACAAAGATTTTAGGGTGTGTTGAGTGCTCAACAAATGGCGATTCTTTAGGAGAAAATAGAATCTTTGCTCCTTCCTTCGGGCTTAGCTTGTGCAGAAGTTGGTTGAGAAACTTTATGGCTTTGCATTCAATAGATTATTTCCTATCAATGCGTACATAACTTCTCGGGTTCGTGAATCCGGATCTGCCTATGGATTTCAACCCTTTTCCACCTTCGTTCCTCTTGACCATGACCCACACCCTTCTTTGAAAAGAGTAGAGTAAGGCATCCACTGGATTGAGGCCATTTTTAGTTATTATTATTCCCTCACTACGGCATTTCTCTTCTGCCAGCGAGTGTCCATAGCCCCAACGGAGTCACCCCGACATCACAGACCGTTATCCGTTGTTAGCGAGCATCCATAGCCCCGACAGAGTTATCTGCATACCCTCTCAGACTTTGCACTCCTTTCAATATAGCTCATTTTCTTCTGGAAAAAATGCCATGAGTGAGTCAGAGAGGACCACGTCTGTTATCTGCAAGGAAAAACTGTTAAGGTGGAACCCTTCCTAACTTTTTCTAGAGGTACATGTGATCATTTCCAACTAGCCATATTTACCTTTCGGCTTTACCAGACCACTAGGCGAATATTTCATCACTTACCAAGATAGTATGCTTTACAAAGACAACATAAAGATCTCCTTTGAAAATTTGTATTTTCCCAGCGTCTCTTATGTTGCACATAAGCGTAAGTTAGGAGCAGAGTCTGATTCACCATATATATTAAATTCAACCACTTCCTTACAGAACACAACTTAATTACAAGAAAATATCGAGCAAAAGAAAAAAAAAGAAAAAGAAAGAGGAGTTTGCAATCGGCCTACCCTAAACCTACACACTTATCCTGATCAAAATATATGCTAAAAGAAAACATAAAAAAACACATTTTTTTTAAGAGAAGTATTGTTTTAAGGCTTGGCCATTCACCAAGAGGGTGTCGGGTCCCCCCCTCAGATTTTGCAACTGGTATGTGCCTGCCCCAATTTTCTCAGATACCTGGAAAGGTCTGAGCCAAAGATTTTGAAATTTCGAGTGTTTTCCTTTAGACTTGTTTGATTTATCCCATTTAAAAACTAGGTCCCCTACTTCAAAACTTTTTTCTATGACCTTATGTTTGTCAAACCATATTTTAATTGTTTGTTGATGAGCGGTGAAATTAGCTTTATCCTTTTCTCTTTCTTCGTCTAGCATGAGAAGGGTATCAATTCTTTGTTGTAGAGTAGATGAGGGTTGACCTCTTGATGCCTAGGCGAGCTATAAAGATGGAAGATATAATCTGTTTGGCAGAATGGCTTCTTTCCCATATATCAGAACGTACAGAGAGTTTCCTATGGCTTCTTTAGGTGTTACTCTATCGACCCATAGGGCATTATGAAGTGAACTATGCCAATTCCTTTGATTTTCAACAATTGTCTTTTTTAAGATTCTTACCAAATCTTTGTTGGTTGACTCTGCTACCCCATTCCCTTGCAGATAATAGTTTGCAGAGTATCTTATCATGATCCCCTTGGCAAGAGAGAATTTGTTCAAGCATATGGAAGAAAAGCAGGCATCATTGTCAAAAATGAGGGCGGAGGGTAGTCCAAACCTCGTTATCAGTTGTTGTTCTATAAATTGTATTACTACCTTTTCATTAATGTGTGTGAGAGGGATAGTCTCCATCCATATTGTAAAATAGTATGTAGCAGTCAAGATATATTTATGTTGTTTTGAAGAATTGGGAGTAATTTATCCTATGACACCTATTCCCCACTACTCCAATGGTCTGGTTATAGTCATCGGTTGGAGTGGAATGGTTTCTCTCTTTTCCCTACTGGCGCTCATTTGACAAGTTTTACATTTCTTGGCATATGTGTGAGCATCCCTGAACAGAGTGGGCCAATAATAACCATCCCTTGACATTTTATGAGCCGTGGTTTCTCCTACAAAATTCCCACCTACCGGGTCGTCGTGGAGTTCTCTCAGCACCTATTCTGCATCGTCTTGTTCAAGAAATATAAGCAATACTCCATCATAGTTTATGCGGAAAAGCACAGAATTCATGAGGCGATGTTGAGTGGATTTTAACCTGAGGGCTCTCCTTTCTCTAGGGTTTAGATTTTCGGGACAAAACCCATGATGCAGGAGATAAAAAAAGGTTTCCATACCAGTATTCTCGCTCGGGAGGTATGTATAGGGCTTCACCGCACCATAATGATAGCTTATTTTCCCAACCAAGGTCTTTTGCGTTAATCAAATATTGGGCCTCAGCAGCTAGTTTACATAATCCTTGTCCTTGGAGTATTTTTCCAGGTTTTATGTCTAGATCAAATTCCTGAACGAATGCCATCCAATTTCCCCTCATTTCTCCCATGTCCTATTCAGTGAATAAAGATTTGACTGCAGGGTGAGGAACTATGACTTTGGTGTGATTATTCAGGATATAGGATCTGAAATGCTTGGCTGCTTTATATACTGCATAAGCATGTTTGTCTATAGAAGGGTATTTTATTTGAACTCCTTGAAGATTGGTTCTCATAAAGGATATTGGTGCCTCATTTTTTTCATCAAACTTTTGGGTAAGTACTGCAGCCAAGAATTGGTTAGAAGCAAAGGTATAAAGGAAAAAATCATTGCTAAAGTTAGGGATTCGCAGCACTAGTGCCTGGGATATTGTAGTATTGATGTTATTAAAATCTCCTCTCCTTTGTTCATCCCATTTAAACTTTGCATCCTTGTGAATCATTTTTTGTAAAGGTTTAACAGTTTCGACGAAGTCAGGAGTAAACTTTCTCACAAAATTGATCTTCCTGAAAAAAGATTGGATGGCCTTTTTATTGTGAGGCAAAGGAAGTTGACCTATTGATTTTATTCGCTCAAGATCAATGCTAATTCCTCCTTGAGATATGGTGTGACCTAATAATTTTCCTTCCTCTACACCAAAGATGGTTTTCTTGGGGTTCAAAGATATTCCATATTTCCTACACCTTTCAAAAATCTGAGTCAAATGTTGAACGTGGTCTTCCTTGTTTTTTGAGTATATCGTTACATCATCTATATAAACTACCACACACTTGTTAATCAATCCCAAAAAATCTGCATCCATGGCCCTCTGGAAGGTTTCTCCTATGTTAATCAACCCAAAGGGCATGCATTTATAAGCAAAGGTTCCCCACTTGGTTTGGAAGGTATTTTTTAATCGGTCATCTTCTGAAACCAGGACCTGGTTATACCTCGAGAAACTGTCTAGGAGGGAAAAAAAATCAGAGTCGGATATTGTTTGTAGGATTTGTTCCATGTGTAGCACTGGGTAGTTATCTTTTTTTGATGCTCTGTTAAGGTTTCTGAAATCCACACACAGACAGATCTCCCCAAAAAAATTTCTAACAGGGACCAAATTGGCTACCCAGGCAGAGTGTCTAATCTGAAAAATAATCTTGGCATCTAACAATTTCTTCAACTCTTGATACATCAAAGGTTCCAAATATGGGTGTTACTTCCTGAGTTTTTGTTGGAAGGGTTTTACTCCATATTTTAATGGGATTGTGTGTTGGATAATGCGAGTGTCATAAGTTTGTAATTCTTAGTAGGACCACACAAAGACATATTGATATTCTTTAAAAAGTTTGAGATCAAATTTCTTGTCTTCTTTGGACATTGTTTTACCTGTATTTACATTCTTGTGGTTTTCAGGGGTTCCAAGGTTTATAGTCTCGTATATAGAACATGAGCTCCTTGCTTTTGCATTCTTTGACCCTCTACATCTTTCCCTTAGGTCGAAAAGGTTCTCCAAATTGGCCACCCCTTTCGGTATCATGTGAAACCTTGGTTTTTTATCAGAGTGATATGTTCCCTTCTTCTATTCGTGGAGATTTGATTTTGTGAGTAGTTCTTGGAATATTTCGTCATCAATGGCCAAATCCCTACAATTCTCCTTGTTAGTCAGGAAATCTACAATCTGTTCATCTCCTTCAAATACTTTCCATTTAGAAATGTTGTTAGGCACCGACGACTTGTAGAGAAGTTCCACTGTGAACCTAGAGGCTTCATAATCTTCTAAAGCAGATAATCTTGAGCCTGAGGTGGCTAAGGAATCAGCAAGAGTATTCTTTGTCCTAGGAACAACAGTAATGTTGAAGGCCTCAAAAAAATGTATTAGTCTGTGTACCTCTTGCTGGTAATTTCTCAAGTGAGGTGAATTGCAATGGACAATATTCTTCACTTTCCTAACGATAATTTCAGAGTCTCCAAAAACTATCAATTCTTTAATGTTTAGGTCTATGGCTTTCTTCAGTCGTTGAATTAGAGCTTCATATTCAACAGTGTTATTGGTGCATTCAAATTCTAATATGCAGGATAAGAACTTATGATTCCCCTTTTGATCAATGAGAATACATCCTACTCCCAACCCTTCTTGCGACTTAGACCCATCAAAATACAGCGTCCAAACTTGTGAGAAAAATTTAGTAACTTCTTCATGACTAGTTATTTTCTCACCTTCATCTTACTTGTTTGTTGCTCCCAATGGAGGATCCTGATAGAAGATGATTTCTTTTGCGGTTGCTAGTAGATTTACTTGAAAAATCATTTCATAGTCTTGAGTGAGAGGTACATCAGACAAGAGAGGGGAGAAATTGTTGAAATCAGAATCACAGGAGTAGTTTCCTAACACCGGGAAATTTGTCGATGAGGGTTCGTTGAAATCTTCTAAATTGGTAATAGTGTGTTTGAGATATCCTTTTCTATTGATCCTAACATGTTTGTATATCCTTTTAATGGAAACCAGAGGTGAGCTCAGTCTGTACTAAAGTATCCATTTAATTTCTTGGACCAATCTCGGCTAAGTAATCGTCCATAGGCCTCTAGGATCTCTACTACGATTATGTCAATTACTTGAACAAATTTTGGGTGTGTAGCCATTATGATCATGACATATTTAAGTTCCCCAATAACCTTCACCTTAGTCTTATCTAGTTTTATAACGTGTTTATCACTTTTGAGCGGGGTTGCGTATAATTTCTTGCAGATTGACAATGGCATGACTTTGGAGGATGCCCCTAAATCGACTAGGAAATTATGTAGGTTTTTGTTAAAGACTTCAAACGTTAAAAGGAAAGGAGGAACAAAAGGATTTCCTCTTTTGTCTAAAGAGAAAGCATTCACACTCGATTTATTTTTTAAATCTGTGGGGGATGGAACCTCACCTAGGTCAGTGCTTAAGGCCTATAACATAAAATATTTTTGTTGGGGAATCCTGCACATGTCCATGACAGACACGTTAGCCTTCATATTCTTCAAGTCCTCCACCACATTATAGTCTAGCTTAGGAGCTTCATGTGTGTGTATGTTAGTGGGATTCTTTTGAGAAGAAAATAGGGGTTTTGGACGATTGGTCGCTTGATTCCATCTAGATAACTGAGTAGTGGTGGTATTAGTTTGGACCGGTTGACTTTGACCTTGAGTCTGTACAACTAGGACTTCAGCGAGAGGTTCCTCCACTTTAGCGGCATCTTTGAAAGGCATCAGGTGGTTGGAATCCCCTAACAGCATGGTTGTCTCTTCCGGTGGCTCATGACTTTCCTAATCAATGCAGTTTATTGCCGAGCCACTGGGTTGTTCGCTTAGGGAGAATTCATTTAGGAATTGATTAACTATTAAATTCATAGCATGCACCCATTGAGGGAAGTCCCTTTCTGAATGATTCTCTTGGTGGTACGTGCAGAAATAGTCAGATGCTACAGTTTCTAAGTCAATGTTTAGGTTAGCTGGGGGAGGTTCTATAGATTTGAAAGGTGGATTTCTTTTAAAGAAGGATTTATAAGGTCTCTAATTTTGGTTTCCCTCCCCAGCACTCATTTTCATATATATGATCTCGTTGTAGATTGTTTTTATCATCCGCTACATGTTTTCTAGATCTCCTCCTTCTTTATCAAGACCTAGTTATGTTTGTTTTACCGGGGGTCTTGTTAACAAAAGTCCTCTCTTAGGTAGAGGTTGGGTTTCTTTCTTCGTCAGTGAGATCTGACCTTCTTTGCATCCTTTCATTTGGAATTCAATCGTTTTAGCCTCCTCAAAATTTTCAGTTAGGGTATGTTTGCCAGCCCTTTTTACAAACATGAAGATGGAAGCAGGGAGAGCGTTAATGTATACCTCAATCTACAACTCTTGGGTAGGTTTAGCTTTGGGTTGAAATTTTTTCAGGATAACGGTAAACCATTGGTTGAAATATTTAACCTTCTCTTTTGGACTCATGGTGGCGACGAAAAGTTCAGCCATTAAAGCTCCTGTGGTGGTTTCTTCTGCAAATTTGTCTAAGAAATATTTTTTAAACTTCGTCCAACTAGTTATGGATCCAACTGGCAAGTTAAAATACCAAGTCGAGGTTGAATTCTCAAAGGTATAGGGAAAAATCCTACACACTACATCCTCATGTTTCATGTTCATCAATCTTATAGCTAATATGAACTTTTTTATATGGTCCTCGAGCAATCTAGAGGTTTCGGGGTCAAATTTGGGGAGTAATTTTTCTGGATGTTGAGGTAGGTTATGCACCTATCCTAGGATTTCAAGAGCATCTCTGGCCAACCATGGTTGATTATCTTGAGGTTGATTTCCCCTTTCTTCAATGTTGTCATTATTATCCTCCATGTCTTCTAATTTAGAAGTCAAGCGATCTGAGTTAGACCCTTCATCATCAGATTCAAAATCATCAGGTTCATAGTAGTTATCAGTTGGTGTTTCAAAGATCATATTAAGGGTTTGTTCGATCTCAGTGAGGGAAAAATATATCAGGTCTTCTACCATGTGAACAAAAACAAAGTCGGGGATGTCAACAACTGTTTTGTTTACTTGTTTTCTACGAGGAAGTAAAGGAGCTAAAGGTAACACTCCAATTTGTCGGGCATAAGCTCTTGTGATTCTTCTAAACTGGTTCAACTCTTCATGGGGGAGAGCGTAAGGTATTTTAGGGAATAGGTGTTCTACTTCCTCGTGTTGAGGTAAGTTACTCGTTTCGGGAGTAATATATGTATGTGGGTTGTCTTGAGAATGAATAGCCATGCATGTGGGTTGTTTTGAATCTACAAGCTATGCGGGATATATTATCATAAATATTCTTAGCCATTCATTCGTTCAGGCCCACCTTTTTGCGCCAATTCTATTGAGGCCCATTTGTTTAACTCAACAGTAGGAACAAAACCCGCTTAAGAGGCCCAATTAAACTCGTAAGTGTTTGATGTGTGGAATGTTTCTCTAGATCTTTGATCCGACCGATTTAACGATGGGATTTACGAGTAACTGACAAGTGTATCTTTCTATGAAAAGTTTATCCTTCAGGTTAAGTGATTCTCTTTTTGTATTTGTGTACTCGTGAATAATCTAGGTAAGATAAAGATGATGGCATAAGACAATTCATAAAGGGAAATTAATAAAGACTTAACAATGTTGAGCTTAGGATAACCCTTATACCTCAATGTGTAGACAACGATAATCAAACCTATTTCAAGCTTAGAAATAATACTTTTACTTGTGAACATTCATCATTGACTAAGATAACAATTGTAGAAACGAAAACAAATACGTAACAAAGATGAGTGTAAGAAAATTACTTCTCTTAGCTCTATTATCAATCACATATCAACACGTCGATTTCTTTTTACCATCTAGAACAAAAGAACTATTATAATATTAAAAGATAACTTAACAATAGATACAACAAATCTTACTCAATACAGTAGCACTATCAAACTTGAAGACGAAAACAATCCCTCCTCGATCCAATCAAGTTGACGCTTTAGATGAAAAAAAATTGTCTTTGGTTCTAAACAAAACTTCTTAATTAAAGTCACACAAAAACAATTATTTTACAATTCTCAAAAAAAAATGGTATATCCAAAAACCATCGACCCTTTGCACGAGGTCGATCCTCTTATTTATAAAGGATCACTAAGCTAAAAATAGTTGCTAAAAGTTGTGTTAAGTAAAACAAAAATGACACATGGCAGACTTTGTCTCCTC
The DNA here is from genome assembly GCA_000966675.3 of Picea glauca. Classification (NCBI taxonomy): domain Eukaryota; kingdom Viridiplantae; phylum Streptophyta; class Pinopsida; order Pinales; family Pinaceae; genus Picea; species Picea glauca. The sequence continues at coordinate 1,181,857 of JZKD02S1889452.1, forward strand.
GTTCTCTTGAGATCGTCCAATTTTGTTACTGTAGTGGATGATTTCTCTCATACTCCACCCACTTGAAGAAAAGGTCTTTGCATGTGTTTGCATAGGGAAACCTACGTTGATCCATCGGTGTGGAGAAGACTTCATTTATCTCCATTGCTTGTTATCGATAACTGATGAGCTTGAAACTTAAGCATTGTAGAAATGCGAGGAATTTGATTGGGTGTTCCACGAACTTCGTTACTTGACCTGAAGTCATACTTGAAATCTGTGAGATCTATGCCTCCCATGTCGAGTCTTGCTTTGCATGTCATTTAACTATGTCATGCTGATCAGTGAAATTTTTTGGTGGTCCGAACTTCGGTAGGTCAATGTTTTCCATCTCCTGATTGATCTTCTCCCATATTTTCTCGCACTCTCCCCACCTTTCATGTATCTTTCGTTGAGGTTCCTGGACCATGCTCACCCAATATTCAATTGCCTCCCTAATTCGGAAGATGCTACTATCCATCAGTACTTGGATGTCGTGCTCTTCTGAGTCTCAACGTTTTTGTACTGCATTGATGTAGTCAATAAGCTCTAAGTCTTGATGTGTCTTTTCATACCGTCTCTGCAAACTATTTACAAGTTTCCAACCCCATGAGAGTATCCTATTGAAAATCAGCTATGCATGTGGTGAAGAGATTTCTTTCACTTGTGAATTGTGCATATGTTTCTCTAAACTCACTCCTCGGGAATACTACTGCCTGCGTAGAATCCTGATAATACTTCGCTAGATGGTGTACATGATACAACTCCTTCTTTGTGGTTTCTAATTCTTTTTCATCATTGTTCACTATGTCCAGCATTGCATCAGTTATAGCCATTCCCTCCCCAATCAGCTCAAGTGTATTAGCATTTTTTATGTTGAGATGTGTTTCTTTTGTGGTGATGAGGAGTGTTCTATCAAGCGTGAGCCTCCTTTTCTTGGTTGTCCTTCTCATTACAACTTTCCTCTTTCTATCATAAGTGATCGCTTGTATATCGGCGACCTCGTCCACTTTCTCATGAATCTGTTGATCTCCCCAAGTCAAAGTGTTTCCTAGGTTTCCTGCCATATATATGTGTTCTATGACCGACTCTTGTAGTTCTTTAGCAGGGGGAATTTATGTATGTCCTGGTGACTCGACCTCCTGTTGGGGTTCATCGGCTGGTGGAGTCTCAGATTTAGATGGGGAGAGGGGAAAAGTATCAACATTTACTTAAGGATCAGCTATTGGGATGTTGATTTTTGATCGATGTGTTTCTTCTTCCTGTTCACGAGAGCCCAACTCCTCCTTGGAGTTGTTCATCATAGGTTGAATTCTCTATTAGTTGATAAATTCATCATCTAGCATGTTTCCGGCCTTTTCGTCACCTTCTTGTGGAATTGAGGTCAAAGCTTCGGGAGTTAAAGCAGATGTTTCCCCTAGTTCTCCCTCCTCCGTGATTGGTACTAGGGTTATGAGAGAAACCCCTGAGCTTTCCTCATCGTCATATATGGTAATTAGGTATATGAGGACATCGGGAACATCTGTCCCACTTGACGTTCTTGTCCCCCCCAGCAGCGTTGTAGCAGCAGTCGACGACCTTACCTATTCTGACATAATTTCTGGGTTTTCTAGATGAGCGGTCTGTTAATTTTAATGACCAAAATCAGCAAGCGAACAATTTTGTCGTACACTTAGAAACCTAGAGATAATTCTTTTGCATGAACTCTAAAATGTCTCAAACCCACATTCAGAAATTTCAATAAGTAGAAATACACATTCCTCAGCAAATATGCAGTGGAAATAAACACAATGAACAACATTCAATCGCCCATGAATAACTCAGAAATTTAGGCAAATGCTAGGGAAAACCCCAATGTGGGGAAACCCAATGAGAGAGAGAGAGAGAGAGAGAGAGAGAGAGAGAGAGATTTTATTATTCAGCTTCAGGAAAGTACATATCAACAGCAAAATCACAATTTCCAGCCAAGACAAAATACCTCACAGCACCAAAATTGTCCCCCACAAATTATGCCTTGAAAAACGTGCCAAATCTGTATAGTTGTATGGCCCACCCAGAAAAAAGCAACTTAAAAAATGTTCCCACAGTCTGTTGTATGACCTGATCAGTACGGCCCAGTTGCACAAACAAAACACTCCAAACAGCCTCAATTTTCATGCCAACAAGTTGCCTTGAAAATCGTGCCCTCTTTCCTTGTTGTATGGACTGTACGGATCCATACAGTACGGCCTCCAACAGCAGCAAAATATATCAGCACACACACAAAAAATTTCCCTTGAGATTTGTGCCCACTTTGTCTTGGGAAATGTGCCCTCTAAGCTACCCACTTTCCTCTCTCAAGCTCTCTCAAAAAATCTCCCTCAATCTCCTCCTCTTGTGTCTTGCACACTACCCAATGCATTCTTTTATAAATCTGAATATGACCTTTTACCTCCCAAGTTTCTTTTCACCTTCCAACCATAAATCCAAAGGCCAAGATCTAATCTTTCCTTTTTCAAGATCAAGGGTCATGATTCATTCCCTCCAAAATGAATCACTTAAAATATTAAAGTACATTTCACTTTATTACATAAGTGCACTTTATGAAATAAAGTCACTTTAAAATTAGAAGGTACACTTTATTAAAAAGTCACTTTAATAAAAGAACCACTTTACAACTTTATAAAACCCCATTACAAAGTGAAGTGCCTGGTAGCGTAAACATAAGGTTACATCTGCATACAAGACAAAACATGTGGAGTACCTCCCGAGCTAAAAATCTAACACTCCCTCTTAGCGAGGGATGTACTCGCTGCCATCTCCATCATCTAGTCCCATCACACTGTGCTCTGTAGGAGCTCCCTCTGAACCTAGAGTTATCCTCAACACCTGCACAAAAACAAAACTAGAATATCTTCTCCTGGAAGCTACCTAGAACCCTGAGCCCCTTGGAGAATCCACTTCATCCTGAGCATTGGTTCAACCACACTAGTTGAGCCTCCTGCCAGTGCTCAGAAGATACTCTCTCTCTTCTCTCGAAATGCAAGATTGGATCCTTGGTACCACTGCAGTCTCAAGAGATTCCTCATGCTCTTCATCCGACGTTGAATCATACATTGAAGGTTGTCCTCGCAACATATACAACATGTTCACCCGATCACCGATCAGTTGCAGTTCCACCAAGTCTGCTCCCTTCTTGTAGATAAAGACATGTTCCCTCTTGAACAAGTATCCTACATCCTCCAAGGTTGAGCCTGAGAGCAAGTTAACCCTCAACCCTAGAACAAAGAGAACTCCATCAAGTTCCATGAATCCTCCATACTCGAGTTGGAATCTAACCCTTCCAACTCCATTTACAGCTCGCACCATACCACTTTCATTTACCACCTATCATTCGGGACCTATCTCTGTGATATTTAGGAATACTCGCCAGATTCTCGTCATGTGGAAAGAGGCTCCACTATCCACAATCCATCTGATATCACCTCCAACCTCCGCTACCGACATTGGAAACTAGGGTAAACAAAGAAAATTCCTTGTCATACTTGGAAGAAAATTCCTCCATGGTTGTTGTAGTAGTTGTCTCGGGCCCCTCTGGTTCCTTCTTCTTCTTCTTCCTCTTAGTAAAATGAAAATCAAGGTGCTCCAACTAGTTACAACAATAACATCTTACTTTACTCAAGTCCCTCCCGGAACTTCCTTTCTTCTTGCTCTTTGCAGTAATAGAAACATTCTCATCAACTCCATTTGTCTTTTGTCCACTGCTCTAAGATCCTTTCCGGATCTCCTCCTAAGTGAAATCATCCCACAGTCTACTCCAATCTAGAATATGCTCATGACCCACCGCACACTTCACGAAGACTTCACATTCTTTAGTGAAGCCTTGCAAGTCTATCCTCACTTGTTGAAATGGGTACTTGACACTAAGAGGGGGGGTGTGTGAATCAGTGTCACAAAACATTGGACAATTTTCCACTTTTCACAAATTAACTGAACAATAAATATTTATTTCATTTTCTCAATCAATATATATAAAAGAATAAATATTTTATTTATTAATATAATCTTCATATAATTATGAAAGACCCAACTCTATGTTACAAGACCCAGCTTGTAGTTCTCAGATCCAACTGAGAAATGAGGAATCCAACCCTCATAATAAGTCCAATCTTGTTGATCTCACATCCAACTTAGATGTGAGGAATCCAATCCTCATACAAAACCCAACTTGTAAACAGGCACCAACCTGATAGAATGAAATTTCATTCAATCCATTATATATAAATATATATAATTCAACAAATTCAACTACCCACCTCACCATTCCTTCTTGCTTATATAATCTTCGAGCTGGTGTGAATTCGAATCATCATGTCTTTTGACATATGAACCATTGTACCTTTTCATTTAAATGATAATATTAATCTTTATTTAATATCATTTTTCCTTTTATCCTTTATATTCATAATGCTCATGAATTAACTCTCTTTTAATCATGATTGTGTGTCGGTTCTTTTGTTTTCATGAGTTGATCACGGACATGGATCGACTCATCATATCGTTCTCATGCATCTGCTACATTCTCTATCCACCAACAAATCATATTTGATCTCTTATCAATTCTCTGCATTGTTCTGGTGTTAAATCTCTGTCGAATTAAATCTTTATGAGGCACTTCCATCAAACCATTTTAATATGATCACAGGCATAGAACCACGGGCTTACGAATTTAAGCATTGTCTCATTTTACCCTTATTTCTCTATTCCATACGACCGCGAGTGGTGACCAGGCACTTGACTAAATAAGTGTTTGATCTCTTGTCAAGATCAATGGTCACATTTTAATCGCATGATGAGATGGATGATTTTTGACACGTTGGGACATCGGCTATTCCACTTACGCTATCCTTCCACTGTACTTGATCAATGGTTGAGAATGCTCCTGAAGTGTTCTTTGGATCAGACGACTCATGTCCACTTCAGGACTTCGGCTTTTGGGACTTCGGAACTTAGGTCATTTGTTGGTGGTGAAACTCCCAAAGTAAAACTCTCAGAGTCACGTAACTTACTGACGTCACTTGTTGACATGGAACGGGTCGAGTGGCTACCACGTGTCACTTAGATTCATGATTTACACGTACCTGATATGTCGATTTCATCTTGACCCTTGTCATTATCTGACTGTGCCACATGTCCTTGTTGACGTGGTCTGTCACATGTAGTTGTTGACATAGATCTCTCGATGGCTGGCACGATTCCCAGAACCAAATCAACAGACATATTTGATCCTTACACTTATCCTTTTATTGCTTAATCTGGCGGTTGGGACTTAATCAAGCATTGAGATGGATGGCCACTATTTACATCACGACTTCATGCTTCGTGTATTTCAGTATCTATAAATCTTCATATGACCTACAACTGTGATCAGGCATCAGGCGCCTATCCAAAAGGGCACTTTGGAGATGCAGACTTCGAGTCTTTTCACTATATCATGCAACCAATCTTTCGATCTCCTAATTGACGAATTATAGGCAATGGGTGCTAGCTCCTCTTCCTAGGCCTGTCTCACATATGACCTCGGGCTATGACTTGGGACTCAACGCCTGAGTGCTTCACAACTTCACGCTTCGTGAAGTTTGAACTTAGCTCCTCACACTTTCTCCGAACTGTGAATCTGTGAATTTGTTTATCTATTGCCACGTCCCCGCCTTCCAACCAACGGCTAGGATCTCTTCGCAACTTCAGAATTCGTAAAGTCAATGCTCTCTTGCGTTCTTCTTTTCTTATCCTATCTTTCCACTTCAAAGTGATCCAACAGTCCTTCTACTAGCTTATCCTGTCCTTCCACTTTAGAATGATCCAACGGTTGTTGGGTATTTGAATATTCGAAGTCTCAGCCCTTTTACCTCGCTTATCCTATCCTTCCACTTAAAGTGATCTAACGGTCATGAAGACTCTCGAAGCAGATCAAGGATGGATGCGGGATCCTCAACTCGCACGGCTTTTATGACTATCGTCGAGTTCTGCTATGGAAACTGCTCGTTGGTAGTGGAACTAATTCCAACCGTAGATCTATTTTCGAGTGACAATCAACGGTCAATGTGGATTATGGAACCACAACTTGCGAGTGGTTTAATTTGTTACCAAAGCTCCGCAATTTATCCCTATCATTGATTTGATGCTTGCGTATCAACGGTCTTGATTTGATCTGATCATTGACTATTCCTCCAACGATCCTTTAAGCCTACGGTCACTCATATGACCGAAGTTTGTTACATGAGATGATCAACACCGTCAATTTCTTGATCAGACAGTTGTTGAAGCTTCTCACCTTTTCCTGTGCATTGATCGACTTCTCAGTCTTTCCATCGATCCCGACGACATTTCTACAATGTGCTCTTCCTTCTGAGCTTTGATATTCGTTCTCTAACCTTCCTAATATTTAATCTTTTGCATACTATCATATTGTTTGACATTCTCATCCTTTGCATACTTTCAATGCGCTTTTCTTCATGAGATTTTAACTCTGCATAATGTTTGACATTCTCTGCTAACTGATATATTGTTGACATCAATGAAAATTTCATCTATGATAAATCAACAATGACAATTCATCATAACAACTTATCATCACATCATAATGACATCAACTATTGACATCAATGACAATATGTCCAACATCACCAACTATGAATCGGATATGACCTCTCCAACAACATCCAGCTCATCTTTCACTTGAGCTACCCAAGTAAGATAAGAAGAAACACTCTCCTCTTTACCCATCTTGGTATCATGCAGCTTATTCTTCAAGGCCATCTTTTGGTTCTCATTCTTCACCTCAAATAAGTTCTTAAGTGCATCCCACATCTCCTTGGATGTCTTCTTCTCAGCCAAGTGTGGGATAAGGTGACCCTTCACCCCATCTAGAATAATCCTCTGAGCCTTACCCTCCTTGACCTCATGAAAATCCAAAGCAACAGGATATGTTGCGGGAACCACAACAACATAACTGACATAGTTCCAAATCTTGTGCTCCTTGAGAAGAGCTGACATTCGGACCTTCCACTACAAATAGTTGGATATGTCATCCAACTGATCTTTAGATCTAATGCATGTAGCCATATTCCATGTCACATCTCAAGGAAAACAATCACAAATTTTCCCTCTTCAACCTTACCCAAATATCTCATTGTTCATTGTCACTCAGAGACAAAGCTCTGATACCATGTAGATTTTTAATGACAAAAACAAGCAAGCTAACAATTGTTTCATACACTTAGCAAACTAGAGATAATTGTTTTGCATGATCTCTTAAATGTCTCAAACCCACATTAAGAAATTTCCATAAGTAAAAATACACATTGCTAAGCAAATATGCAGTGAAAATAAACACAATGAAAAACATTGAATCACCTATGAATAACTCAGAAATTTAGGCAAATGTCATGGAAAACCCTAATGTGGGGAAACCCAATGAGAGAAAGAGAGAGAGATTTTATTATGCAGCTTCATGAAAGTACATATCAACAGCAAACTCACAACTTCCAACCAAGAGAAAATACCTCACAGCACCAAAACTGTCCCCCACAAATTTTGCCTTGAAAAACATGCCAAATTCATATAGATGTACAACCCACCCAGAAAATATCACCTTGAAAAATGTGTCCACATTATGTTGTACGTCCTAATCATTACAACCCAGCTGCAGCAAGAAAACACTCCAAATAGCTTCGATTTTTGTGCCAACAAGTGTCCTTGAAAATTGTGCCCTCTTTCCTTGTTGTAGGGATTGTACGGATCTGTATAGTATGGCCTCCAACAACAACAAAAGATATCAGCACACACACAGAAATTTTCCCTTAGGATTTGTGCCCACTTTGTCTTGGCAAATGTGCCCTCTAAGTTGCCCACTTTCCTCTCTCAAGCTCTCTCGAAAAATCTCTCTCAATCTCCTCCTCTTGTGTCTTGCACAATACCCAATGCATTCTTTTACAAATCTGAAAATGACCTTTTACCTCCCAAGTGTGTTTTCACCTTCCAACCCTAAATCCAAAGGCCAAGATCTAATCTTGCCTTTTTCAAGATCAAGGGTCATGATTCATTCGCTCCAAAATGAATCACTTAAAATATTAAATTACATTTCACTTTATGAAATAAAGTCACTTTAAAATTAGAAGGTACACTTTATTAAAAATTCACTTTAATAAAAGAACCACTTTAAAACTTTATAAAAACCCATTACAAAGTTAAGTGCCTAGTAGTGTAAACATAAGGTTACATCTGCATACAAGACAAAACATGTGGAGTACTTCCCGAGCTAAAAAGCTAACACAATCTCCTCTAGTGGAGTTGACTTTGAGCCATTTAGCTCTTCTCCAAGATCGATTGTGTCAACCGAGATGACCCTTATGGGTTCTATCGAAGGGTTGAGTTGGGGGTCACTTTCTAACCTTTGGATGACTCTTTGAGCTTCTTCTAGCAACAACATCCCTCTCCTCTATGCCTATCTGGCTTCTATTGCTTTGTTTTCTTCCCTAACACTGAGGGCTTATTGAGGTGTCTATTCTATCGTTTCAACCTGCTCATCCATTGTCATGGCTTTAAATCTCGTCATATTTGGGTTAGATTTTCTTTGGAGCACCTCCTCCCAGTCCTAAGCATCTTCTGTAAATATTTTGTCTTCAAACTTATCATGGGCATACGGCCAGCAAGAAGACACATGTGACGCATGCAGGGGTACTAGGCCCTTTGGGTCATGTTTGTGAAATTGGTTTGTGGGAAATAAATACTTCAACTGGATCAAACCCTCTTGTTTTGCTTGTGCAGTATCTTTCACCATGTAAAACCCTACATGAAATCCATAGGGTATGAATGCTCTCTTTTTGTCCTATACCAAAGTGGCATTATAACCTTGGAGAATGGTTTGATAACAAATTTCTCCCACAATGAGTCAGTTTAGGACATGAGTGGGGAGTAAATGTGGAGCGCCAGTGGCCCCAAACACTCTGATATAGGTGGTGGTTTCTTCCATGTACCAGTGGCCTACTTTGGAAATCATTTTCTTAGCTGATTCTGTAAGCCTTGGGAATTCTTTCTTAAAAAGAATGGAATAGACTTTAGATATAAATTCATCACATATGAGGGCATAATATCTCTTGTACCTGTTCTCCCACGGAATGTTGAAATATACATGCAAGGGTAGATCTGCAACATGTCAACTCATATTCATGCCTGCGAAGACAATCCTTGCACAAATCATGTCCAATAAGTATGACGCCATGTGGAAAGATGGTGTTTCTCCATCCTTTGGTGTCTGGTCTTGCAATATGTTGGTCCTCAGTTGTTTCGAAATGATCACTCCCCAGTTGAATTTGCTACCGAAGATTTCCACAGTGTATTCTAGGGGCATCCATGCTTCCGAAAACTTGGCGCAATCCCTTTCCCCATATAATCAACAGATCAAAGCCATCATATATATATATATATGGCTCTCTAATATTGGTTGTATTGTACCATCCATTGCTCATGTTTGTAAACTTCTTATCCTCTTTCCACCTTGAGGCCATCAACCTGTTGGTGTCATGGAAMTCATATAATTTTACCACAAAATCGGTATTTAACCTTTCCTATGGGTCTCTAAGTTTGTATATTTATGGACCTCTATTGGGATAAAAACCCCAACACATTCATTATTGTCATCATTTACCACGCATTTTTCCGCATCTGTTTGATCGATTATCCACCTCAAAGTTTCAATGCAAGGTAAGACTGGGGTTCGGCAAGATACCATGTGCAGGAAGGATCGTCGAATGTTCAAGAATACTTGGTATTCAAGCATTCTAACATTCAGGTCACTGTGTGGTATAAAATCTAGGTAATCTTCCCAGCTAATTCTTTTAAGAAAATATCCCCATTGTGGGAGCACCACTTTCGATCCAGTACTTGCCTATGTGTTGTTGAATGCAGGAGGTTGAGAAAACCCCCTTTTGGTATACATTTGGATGACTAGCTCCACTTTAGTGGAAAAATCGAGTTGTCTAGCAGCGTCGAGCGAAGATCCTTCACCGACCTCTGCTTCTTCGAGTTTCAGTGCTCTCGGCGAGCGCCTGGTCGTTGGCTTCCTTGGAGGCATTTTTCCTGCACAAAGAACAAAATAAGATACCGAATTGCAAAAATGATATTGAAATATGGAAAATTGTGACTGTCGAAATTATACAGACGATTCATACCTCATCTTCCCACAATCTTAACCTAGTTTAGAATTCTGAAAACTGACTGTGCTCTCTTGAAACGCTTTCTCACTCCTTCGACTGCTCTGGGAATGAAAGACTTGGGTATTGAATGATGCATTCGAATTTGTATTTACAATTAAAACATAGAGCATACTTACCTTGTCGTGTTAGTTCTTGAATTCAGGGCGTAAATGTGGTCTGCACAATCCATCACCAAGATCTGAATCATGCTCGGGATTGAATGCAATCGCAGATTGGAGGGGTACTACGTAGTTTATTGGCGGTTTCAAACTCCTATTATTTGGTCAGAGCATGGGTTAGTAATGTGTGTTATCAATGCATTAATTGGTCTATTAAGTAACAAAATCCGATCTTGTTTTCCGTCGAAGATGTCCCATCATACCGTCGATGTCCTATCAGTCCATCGATTTAAACAAGTGGATGGGCGTCGGCGTTTTTCTTAGACAATCTCTGTTAATACCTTTTTCTAGAAAAATTTATTATGTCAACCCGGACTTTCGTATAGTGCTGACATGGAAATGTTGACCTGGAAGGGTGATCATGACACGTGACGTTTGATTTTGGCTCCTTCGTTAAAAAAATTCTTCGAAATCAGGGATTTTCTTTAGGCATGGCCCTAGGAACCTCAGACTATCCTACCGATGCAGATGACATGTTGAGGATCATCGATCGGCAAGTCTCTATGGTCATCGTTTCCTGATTTCATCCCTCGAAGTTCGTCGATGCCGAAAACGTATTACCGATTAGCGATCGACGATCAGTGGTGTGTCGAAGTAAAGACTTTTCGCAGTGTAAGGTTTCCTTTGGATATCACCGACCCCGAATGCATCATCAATCATCGATCAAAGGTTCATTAGGTGTGTCGATGTTACCGTTTTCCTTTTCGTACCTCCCCGATGTTGATGATACATCGATGAGATTTTTACAACTTCTTCGCAAGACATAATCATTGATCGGCGCACCCACTCTTACATTCTCGCAATGACGATGATACATCGACGATCGGTGTTTGTCGTTGTCATATGGTCGATTTTACTGCGCAGATCGCATCGATGCCGATAATGGGTGCATTGCTAAAAATTTTAGTTGTGTATACTTACTTTAAATGCCAAGTGTACTTTACAAGAGAAGTTAATCTATTCAACAAATCCAAACCAATTTAAATGTGATCAATGATAGAACATAGGAACGGAAAACTTAATGGTCCCTACACAACTGACTCAATTCAAAAAGAGGGAAAAAAGACAAAGTGGTACCCAAAAGAGAAAAAAAAATCACAAAGATTTTAGGGTGTGTTGAGTGCTCAATAGGTTGTTGATGTACTACGAAGAGTTGTACATTCCTAACTCTGTATATTTAAAGAGAGTTTCCATAGATGAACTTCATAAGAAATCATATTCAAGGCACCCAGAGTATCAAAAAATGATCACATCAACAAGAAAGCTCTATTATTGGCCTAGAATGAAAAAGGAAATTGCAAAATATATTTCCAGATGCCTCAAGTGTCAACAAGTCAAGGTTGAACACAAACACCCTACAAATCTATTGCAACCAATGCCTACTCCAGAATGGGAGTGGGAAACCATATCAATCGATTTTATCACGAGACTACCAAGGACAACAAAACAACATAATGCAATTATGGTGGTGGTTGACAAGTTGATCAAAGTTTCTCACTCCATACCTGTAAAGTCAACCCACAAGGCGATTGGCATTGCCAATATTTCTATGCAAGAAGTTTTCAGATTGCATGGAGTTCCAAAAGTGGTCATCTCCTACCGAGATGAAAATTTTACTTCAAAATTTTGGAAAGCATTGTTTAAGGATTTGGAATGAAACTAGCTTATAGCATATCCTATCATCCCCAAACGGATGGGTAGATAGAAAATACATTAGAATACATGCTTCACATGTATGTCATGAATAAACCCACTAGATGGGAGGACTACCTACCATTGGCGGAATTTTCTTACAACAATGGCTATCAAGAGTAATCAAAGATGAGTCCTTTTGAGGCACTCTATGGTAGGAAGTGCATCACTTTGGTCAATTGGGATAATCTGATAGATGGAATTATGGTTGGGGTTGAGATGTTGAGAGAGATGTGTTGGGTATGTGTTATATTCTTTACACAACTAGATCTAGCGCAGAGTGCGCTAGCCCCACCCCCCCCACTCAGGGGGTCATAAGGGGGTGAAGCAACCCTATCTAGGGGGTTTGCATTTTTTGCGTCTGTTTTTTGGTAATTTTTTGACACATGGTTTTCGTCGATGGTTGTCTAATTTTGGTTAAGAAATTAGGGTTGTTGACAAATATGGGTCAATGGATTAGGGGTTTTGGGTGTCGTGAGATCCTATATGTATTGTATCATAAACAATGAATATATGATGAATAAAATATTAGAGGTGCAGCTCCAAACAATATGTTGGTTTTCCCGGTTTGGGTTTCCAAGGTAAAATATTTGTGTAATGTTTGTGTGTGTGTCATAGTATATTTTTTGTTTTTATTAAGAATCTATCTACAGTAGTTTATTGTACAAGGTTAAAATCTACAAGATGGAATAGAAGGTTATCAAAATCAAATAGAGGTTGAAGACAACTCAAGACAAACAAAAAAGATACGTAGATAAGAGTAGAACACATAAAGAGTTAAAAGTGGGAGATCATGTATATCTATGAGATAAACCAAAAATAGTTATTTGAGAATGGGAGCTTGTGGTAAATTGGCACCCCAATATTGTGGACCTTTAGAGATTATGGAAAGCGTAGGACCAATAGCCTACTGGATTTCATTACTTCCTAATGTTGAAACACATAATGTTTTCCATATCTATTTACTCAAAAAGTATGTACATGATTCTAATCATATTATTGATTGGATTGTGATCCAGGTGGAACCAGAGGAAGAGTTCTGGACAAAACCCATATGTATACTAGACATGAAGGGAATGTTTCTCTGGAACTAGCCATCGCCCAAGTAAAGGTGCAATGGAATCACTTTGGGTCAGATGAAGCTACATGGAAATTGGAGGATTCCATGAGAGCAGCATACCCAATTTTATTCTCAACTTAAAGACAATATTGTAAATAGCAGAACACCAAGGACGATGTTCCTTCAAGGGGGAGGGAATTGTAACATCCTCGTTTTTACCCCCTATTTAAAATGTAATTAATTATGTTTAGCATAGTTTATGACAGCATGAATATTTCATTATTGTGCCAAGTTAAACTAGAAAAATCAAGGACAATGTATATGTATCTTATATTAATTAATGAGAAATGTCAAGCAATTGGTTGAGGGCATGAACATCTGCAAGGATGATGATACCATGATTGGGGAATGGTGAGGGGTGTTGACTCATAATTCGTCACCTATCATAAAATCTCGCAAAGAATATTGAAGCTTATATATATTTAAAAATATCAATATATATATATATATA
>JZKD02S1889452.1:1195615-1205748 GCA_000966675.3 Picea glauca
TAATAGGTGGGGTCCCCTAGGAAAAAACATGGAGTGATTATTTCCTAGCATTACATTTCCCTCAGCATATTGGCATATCATCAGTTTCAGTTGAGGCATCATTTCAGTTATGGTGCTAAGATTAATGGTTTAATAATTCCAATTTTTTTATGGTGTTTTATGAATGAATATGTTTGGATCATGCAAACTATTTGTTTGCATTGCTAGTAAGAGTGATGTATGGTGGTTTTTGAAAGCATCAAACTATGATCAAAATGATATCAGATAAGTTACAATCAAACTATGTTCTCTTCTTAGCATTATGGCGGAATTAAACATGCTATCCATGAAATTATTCATTAGCAAAGAACATGGCCCTTTATATTCATATGTGATTATATGCCAAGTGAATTAGAAGTTTTGTTGTTCATAATTTGGCATTCAAGGCATGTCAAGCTTAAAGTCTTTAGGATTTATATGGTTTGATTTTGATTTTGGACCTAACATACATATATATATATATATATATATATATATATATATATATATATATATATATATATATATATACATGGATATTTCTATGCGAAAATGAGAGATACAATAAGTGATCAATATAGTCGAAGCATATCACGGGAAAGAATTTTGGGTTTTTCAAATTTTATGTATATGTGTTGGTTTGGAATTATACTAAAACATACATTGGAAATGATTAATCAATGCATATGACATATGATATAAGGATTATGGTCATACCATTTGGTTTTTTTACATACAAATAATATGGGTATAAGTTTGGACCCATTAAACTTGGCATATTTGTGCGCTACATGAGATGGATGGTTATCATAGTGCATAAGCATGAGTTTAAAGGTTGAAATTATATGGTTTGATAACATTTAATATGCAATCAATATGAATTGAAACTCGTTGATTTCTGGCATATGCATATGATATAATCGTGGTTGGAATATCAACGTAATGGGAATGATTTGGCCATGCATTGAATTTGAGAGGATGTGGTCATTAATGTCCACAGGCCCACGCTTTACCACCTTCATTGGATAGGGTTATTGTCATCTCATTTGGTTTTTGGTCTGTGGAGAAAGAGCTACAACTCGGCTTTGGAAACTAACCTCCTCCTATTCGTTGCAACCAACTCGTCCCTCACATCTCGTATAAAAAATGATCTCTAGACAAGGTATGTACTCATCAGCTTATAAACATCGTTTTCAAAGAATTTGTTAGAAAATGAAGTATTTGTGGCCCTGGATTGGCTAGTAATGAGTGTGAAAGACTTTTTTTCCCTACCTTTCTCTCTTGAAAAGACAATATGCTTGTAAGTTTGAATGAAATTTGTGGGTTTACTTGCAAAAATGAGTATGTTTACTCTTTGTTGTACATGTTTCTTCTCCCAAGTTCATATTATCATTTTTCATTATTCCTGGAAGATGTCTAAAATTAATGGGTCGTGGGGAAAATGGGTTGAACCCATTTCTATTATGGTTGATATTTTTTGAGTCTTGACTTGGGTTCGAACTTCAATTTGTAAATGGTTTGTTCACTGTGGGAATGAATATATATGCAACCAGCATTGGGAGTACCCTTTGTCTCTTTGGTTCGAACCTTGATGGTATGAATGAATTTTTTTAAGCTTTATAGAGACTATACTCGTTATAAATCGATTCCATTTCCTCGTTCATTTTCTAGCTCTGTTTTGTTCGAGATCTTGATTAGCCTGGCAAAGTAATGGTTATTTCATATCTTGATTTACTATGAAAAAAAAAGCACATATCGTGCTCGACATTAACTCCATTCTTTGTGAAAAATTGAGGATGTGCACCCATTTGTTCATCTTTTGACTACAATACTAAGCATGTTGTTCTATTTTGATTTGCTTACCAACCTTTGCATTATTTTTAAACCAACATTTCCAAACAACCATGGTTATGAGAACTTGGTTTGCTAAAAAATGTAATATTGGATAGGTTGTGTGACAGTTGTCAACTTGTTATTCATGGGGCATTTGATATTCAAGTACTATATGGAGTTTGAGAATAAATATATTTGGCAATAAAATTGGATAGAAGGCATGATAGCCAAGTGAAGGTTTAAGTTATTGATTTTGATTACATAAACTGGGTATTTATTCCCCTCATTGTTTTACCATTTTTTCGTACATTACTCACGATTATCCCAATCATATTTCATTGTAGTTATAAGTTCTTATTCCCCCTATGTATGTAGTTTAAAATGTTTGTTAAGTGAAGCTTTTAAAAGAGGATCTATTAGTAAACATGTATACGGCATTGATTTTACTTTCTAGTTTCAAGATGATATATGGGCAGTTTTGATATTTTGATTTGGTTGTTGTAAACTAAGATTATTATGCAAATTGGGAATGTTGTTTTGGGTGAAAGAAATAATCTGGGAGTACATTGATTGTTTTGAAGAATTGTTTGAGAGTTTTCTAAAAGGAATTCTATATACATATTATTAGATCTATAATGAAAAAAATTGTGCAGTCCCATGAACATAAATGATTGATTGTATATGAACATTGAACATAAATTTTTCAATCACTCATGTCATTTCATATCATTTTTCAATATTTACACTCCCTTTAGCATTGTATCAATGCCATGTATATATTCATTTGCATACATTTCCCTTATTCAAAAAGATATAGATTGTTCATATGAAGAGAATTTTACAAAGTATATAGTTCAGATTTTGAAAACCAAAATAATGAGAAGGTTATCTCTCAAATTATGGATTTTATTCCTTGTTTACATTATTCCTATTCACTTCTCCCTTGATTGCTTGAATTACTATGCCATTTTCAAAGACATAGCTAAATCATTTTAAACAAAATTATAATAGATGTTTATTATGTTGTGTCTTGTATATTACTTTAAGAATTTTTGCACTAATTGGACTGATGATGAAAATTAGATGAGTTTTTTCAGTCAAGGGAAAAACAGAGGTGGAAATAGAGGAAATATAGGTAAAAGGGGAAGATTGTCAAACGTATTTTAGCAACAAGAGGGACACAAGAGAATGAGGTTTTCCATATAATTTGATGTTTATTCTAAAGAGTTTATTCAGCTAGTACAAATTGGCTATATGAACCTTGGTGGGAAGTCAACATTGCCACAACCTCCAGCTCCTCCTAATCCTCCCCTACAGCCACATCCTAGCATTACAGTTTTTCGTGAGCCCCATGTGCAGCTAGCCAATGATGGTTGGGAAAACAATCATATAAATCATTCCTCTGCTATAGGTCATTGGCTCAATAACCCTCTTCCTCCTCCCCTTCCTCTACATTTTGTACCACATGTTTCCTCTACCGCCTCCATGGCCAATCATCTCCCAAAAATTACAAGGTGCCTCCCAATGAAACCTAAATTGACAAAGTAAAGTAGTTTGCCAACTCACCTAGATCAAAAGCATCTCAATCCTCCTCCATACATGCCAAGCCTTCAACCAAAGCAAACAATAGTAAGAGAGATCAACTTCAGTGATATGCACCCCAAGATGGTAAAGCTAGAATTGAAAAAGTCTTATTATGAAGACTTCCTCAATATGAGGCTAGATGTAGTGGAATGAAGAAAGGAAAGAGAGGAGTTATTCAAAAAGAAATACCCTATTTTATTTTAATTTGTATTATGACATTATCACTTAGAGAGTTGATGCACATTTTGGATGGACAACAAACATATGATATTATTTTGAGAACTTTAAATATCATGTCATTTTGATATTTTTGGGAGATACAAGTTTGTCGATTTGATATGTTTTGAATGGACCATTTATTTTGATATATTTCATGATGTTGATATATTCTTAGTATTTAATCATTTTTGGAGTTACAAGGAAAGTGTTGGAAATAAAGGAACGAAAACCTAACACGACCCCACGTATTATTTAATAGTTATTACCCTTATTATAAATAAAGTTGTCTTATCCTAATTAAAGTTATTTAACTTTTCTAAACAAAAGGTGTTTGAACTACTCAAACTACTTTATGAACATATAAGAGAATGAGAGAAAGACAAAGAATGCATGAGAAAATAGAGAAGTAAAATTTCTTATAAGGTTTTCTCTAGCCTCGGGTGAGATTATTATATGTTCATTCCATATTGAGTTTCATTAGAGTTGAGTTATCGTGTTGATAGCACGGTTATTTTGAAGGTGTCGAAGAAAGGACTAGGAAGCATTGATTGTTGACATGCTCCAAGGTCATTCATTCTTTTTGAATGTTTGTTTGGTTTTAGTTGGAAGTTTTAAATTCTTTTCAATGCTAATTAATGCTAGTTTTGAAAAGTTTAAAACAATGATGCACTTGTAGCTTGGGTTGATCCAGTTCGCTTTTATGTTCTAGTCTTCATCTTTTTTACACCAGTTGTCTATGTATGAGTCAAATAACATCTTAGACTTCTAAGTGTAACAATGGTCCAAGCCATCGCAAGGGTTTGAAAAGATCAATTCAGTTGTAACTCATTTTGAGTTTAATAACGCTATTTGTTGATGTCTTCTCATTTATGAGACTTATTGTACACAGATTTTCATATTCATGTTTTCTTGCATTTGTTTATTCACATATTTTCGTAAATTTGTTTTGCAAATACACTTTTCACTTTGTTTCAATTTATATAAGAAACGCAAAAATTTCATATTTATAAAATAGCATCAGATCCAAGAATGACATTTTTGGATATCTGATTGAGATTTTTTATAGGCTATAAACCCAGGGTTATAATCCATCTATCTCACTTAGACTGAGGAGATTTGAAAATGTTTGAGTTAGGATTTTTCCATTCCTTGCATCAACAAGGGGGTCTTGGGGGTTCACTTTGTAAATAATTATGAGCCACCCTTACCAAGACTTTTTTGCTAATATTTGAATTTGAAAAATGTTTCACTCACTTTCCTTCTAGCCGAAATCATCTAATGAGAAAAACCTAGTTGTTTGAAATCTCTCATTTCCACAATTATGGAAGCATGGGGTGGTGGTTGAGAAGTCCCTCAATAGAAAATGCATGGGATGGGAAAGAATACCTAGCTTATAATTCGTGGATGATCCATGCTGGATGGGAAAGAGAGATAATCATGATCTTGTGCAAGCACGCATGAATGGGTAATGAGACAGACTTTGCATGTAGAGAAAAACAAAGAGAACTAGGATTGAGTTGAGCGTTTTGACAAAGGAAAAATTGATCAAATTTCCCTTGATTTGAGCCCTACAATTAGCGTGGGAGATGATTTGGATTGTTGGGAAGAGGGGCAAGAAATTATGGTCTTGTTGGGCACACGATAGACATTGTAAGGAGGATTTCCCTAAGGGAATGTAGAGCAGCGAAGGGAAATCTCACTCTCGTGTTGTCAAGTTAGCAAGAAAGTGGTCTAGAATTGTGAGGGTCCTAAAATTGATTCGGAGCTTCCCTGTGAATTCACTCTTGGAGAACTTGGGAAATTACCCTTACTAGTTGTGACCTTTTCCCAAAATGTTCCCTTGTAGTATCATGCTCTAGCTAGGGGGTGGCCAGTTGTAGAAAGAAATATGCATTTGAGCCTACGGTTGGGTGGAAAAGTGCCCACCCCCAGTCAGTTTGTTGAGAAGCTTCTATTTAAAATAAGTGTTCTTATCATGCTCAGAAATTTTACTTACAACTTGGTTTATGGTGTTTTATAAACTATAATTCCATTTGGTTGTGAAAGGTAATTAGTTGTAGTAAATTATATGGAAAGGAAATTTTACATGCCTAAATAAGAATCAATCTATATTTGTTGTCTGGGAGATTTAAATTGAGTTTCTTATGTATGCCTCTCATATGGTTCATCTCAATCTGGATATCCTTACAATGATAGTTTTGATGTGATGGAATGAGACAATCATATGTTGCTATAAGCCATTGCTTTTTAAATACTAGCAAGACATTTTGATTATGGTATGAGTACTTCCCTATCATTGTTGTATAGTTTGTGAATCTATGTAGATTGAGTTTAGATTTTAGGAAGGGCCTTTATGGTCCAATATTGTGAGAAATTTTCTTGACATAATAAACCTTATACCCACTATGAGCCTACCTCATGATTCTTGCTATGACTTATACCTATGATATTGTTTCCAAGCAATGATTCTAGTTTGATTGTAAGCGTTGGTACAATAAATCTCTAAATGATATGGCATGAATGATAATAATTTCTTATTGGGGGCATGATGCTACATTAGGTTAGGGGCTTAGTTAAGATGATAATCAGAGAATGGTTGGCCTCAGTTGCAGTGGCCAGAATAACCTAATTTAGTCATATGCAGCTTGAATGTTATGAGAATATCTCTTTATTGTCCCATACATGAAACGAATTGTTGTAGATGAAGATTTTTTTTGGAAATATATGTATGGTCGATTGGCATGTGAAGGTCCCTTTTATTCTAATAACTATTATTATAAAGGTTGTGTGCTTATTGTGTGACCCTCCATTCTACATAGATATTGAGGAGGTTGTTGCCAAGCCTTTCAAATAGTTTACAGAGGCATGATGTCAATGGTATGAGGTTAATAATTTTGAGGGTAATATGGACTTCTACAATTCTGGTGTGAGTCAAAAGAATCTAAGGTGCAATAGAGTTCTCTTGTAAATTTGTAAAAGAGTGTTTCCTTAAAGGAATCTTGCCTTGGGTTGTAGCTTGACTTGATGGAACTAGAGAAGTCTCGAAGCAAGCAGGGACCGTCCATCGTCAAGACTGACAGGTGACACACGATCCTCAACTCCGAAGCAAATCACTTCAAGGATTTTTCAGTTTGAGACTTGAAAAACCCGAAGTCCAAAGAGTCAGAGTAAACGAAAATTGTCAGATAAGTTTGAAGTGGAAGGATAGGATAAGCTAGAAAAGGAGCATCGCAAAAAGATCGAGTCGTCAATCTGAGAACATGATCGACGAACAACGTTTAGTTCGGGTCTAAAAGTTGCAAGGAGGTTATTGTTCGGGGATTCTCACTTCGGAAGAATTCAGGATTTGAAAAATCGAAATACTCGAAGTACCGAAGGCCGAAAGTCTCAAAGTGAATGAGGATCCATGTCAGCAAGGACACGTGGCACAATCAGACAATGACAAGTGTCAAGTTGATTAGGCACTTTAGGTACGTGCAAATCACAAATCCGAGTGACATGTGGCAGCTACTAGGCTCATGACATGTCATCAAGTGACGTAAGTAAGTGACGTCACTCTGGGAGTTTTACTTTGGGACTTTTACCACCAGTAAATGCACTAAGTCCAGAAGTCCTGAATGTCGAAGTCCCAAATTCAATACGATTCGTCTGATCTAAAGATCACTTTGGATGCATTCTAACCATTGATCTAGTACAGTGGAAGGAAAGTGTAAGTGGAAGTGTTAACCGACAGCAAGAGGTTTCCACCGCCTATGACTTATTCAGCAGGTGGCCACTCCGGAGGAGAATGAAGCAGTGACAGCTTAAAGTCTCAAAGTGTTGAAGTCACTTATGATCGTTGATCGTGCAGGAGGGTACGTGTCAATGGATTGTGAACTCCAGGCAAAACTACTCCAAGAAAACGCGAAGGAGAAAGGTTTGAGATTTTCGAAGGCAAAAGTCCCGTATCGGAGGATAGTCGTTGGATTAAAGAGGACACACGTCAGTGGATTGTCAGCTACGGGAAAAAGCAAAGGAAAGGATGAAAGAAAGTTGATATTTGAGATTGTCGAACCCCGAATACCCGAAGGGATTGTGACCGTCGATCCAAAGAGAACACGCATCGTTGGATCGTGGACTCCAGGTGAAATGCTCCGGGAGAAAGAGGAGTTTGAGAATCGAAACTCTCAAAGCCCAAAAGGAGAAATTGATCTCGTTCGTTGGTTTGGAGGGCCACATGTCACCTGATCATTGAGACTAAGGATCATCCATGCACATATGAAAGAAGGCAGGAAAGGAAGATAGATTGGAGTCACTGATCGAAGGAGCACCGCCAATATTGTGACATCAATGGTCCCATTGCATTGCGGGGTCAAAACATGCTCGGGTCTTAATTTTTCATGAGCGGGCCGCAATTGAAAACATGGCAGCTTGAGGTGGATTGCAGGGAGAAAAGAGGTTGAACCCAAACCACTCTTGGACGCGCCCGCAATCGTTCGCCTACGCAAGGCCGTAGCCCAAGGTCACATGTGACAGGGGGTTAACATGAAGAGAACGTGCGCACGCAATCGTTTGGTCACGAGAGACCATCGCCCAAGGTCATATCAAGAAATGGAGCTAGCACTCACAAGACCGAGTTCGGGAAGCACCTTTTGAATAGGCGTTTGGTCATCATCGGTGGTCATGTGAAGGAAGAGGCTTAGAAGCCAAAGAAGAAAAAGACGACTGGTTGTAACTGACAGAGAAGACGAAGAGTTGCGACTACCAGAGAATACAAGGAATCTCAGGGTAACGCCCATTGATGATTAAGACATTCAACGTAACTACCAGAGAAGATGAATATTTGCTATGATGATCATGCAGAGGACTCGGCGTGTGAAAGACATGCAGAACAAAGAAGAGGTGGTAATCAGGATTGTGGGTGATGTTGGGGGAAGAGAAGATGCGGTGAACAACCCGAAGGGCAGAACGGTGGCGCAGTGAAGAGCATGTGGAGGCATAGCGCTTAGAATGCATATGGTGCACAGAGCATAAAAGGCAGAGGAACAGAAGGCGCAGGGGAGGCGAGAAGGAGGACACTTATCCAGGCAGAGCAGAGCAATGTAGCAGAACAGTGATGACACTGGTAAGCCATCGATATTCATTATATCATTGTAATAGATTTCAGTAAGCAGAGATTTATATTTCAGGGTGGTAGGGAGTTTCTAGGGAGGACTGTTGTCCTCGTAGTTTCAAGTGGGTGCTTGAACACAGAAAGTTGTAGCTTCCATCTGGTTGCACCTAGAAAAATCAGGGTGGTAGGGTGGTAGGGTGGTGCAAGGGAGAACTATTATTCTCTGTTATACAAGTTGGTGCATGTGTGACTGGAAGTAGGTGCTTCCATCCAGTTGGTGTTGGAACACTCGGGGAGTTGGTTCTTCCTTCTAGTAGGTGCTAAAGAAACCAGAGAGTTGGTGCTCTTAGAAAGTTTTTGCTTGTAAAACAGAGGTTGTAGCCTCGAGGAGTTGGAGCTCATAAGAATGATAATGTACAGAAAATAAAGATTACTTATCATATCAAGAAGAAGAGGTTTTTCCCTTTATGGGTTTCCTAGGGAAATATATGTCTCTGTATATTTCATGTGTGTGATTGATGTTGAATATTCTATTGCTTACTTCCCTGCATTATTGTGATCGTCATTGAGTGTTTTGTAAAGAGTTTAAAATGGGAATAATTGTTTAAGCACAGTAACAACTGATTCACACACCCCCCCCCCTCTCAGTTGTCCAACAATTGGTATCAAAGCGGGTTCCTTTTATCTAAGGGTAGATCCTAGAGCTTAAACATGACTAGCCATGAAGGAACTTCAACCAATAAGGCCCTCCTTTTCAATGGAACAAACTTCGCCTTCTGGAAAGTTACGATGAGAACCTACATAATGGTCTTAGGTGCAGATGTTTGGGATGTGGTAGACACTGGTTATGTAAAGCTAGTTGTAATAGCTTCTAATGATGACAAGCTAGAATTAAGATTCAATGCTAAGGCTATGAATGTTATTTTGAGTGGGCTTGCAGAAACAGAATTTGTAAAAGTTATACACTTAGAATCTGCCAAAGAAATGTAGGACAAACTCATCAGTAGTTATGAAGGTAATGAGAAGGTAAAGGATGTCAAGCTTCAAACCTACAGATTACAGTTTGAACAGTTAAAGATGAAAGAGGATGAAACTGTTGGGAAGTACTTTATGAGAGTTGAAGAACAAGTAAATGAAATGATAGGACCTGGTGAAAAAATTGAGTATGTCTCTTTAGTTCAGAAAATTTAGAAATCTCTACCAGATAGGTTCAACCCAAAGGTCTCTATTATAGAAGAACTTGACGATCTAAAAGATCTGTCTATTGACCAACTGTTCGACAACACAAGTATTCCAACAGAGGACGAACACCTTCAGTAACCACTCACATAACCAGATCAAATATCAACACACCGATGTTTTCACGTGGTAAAACCCCTACGGGGAA
>JZKD02S1889452.1:1223543-1269042 GCA_000966675.3 Picea glauca
TCTAAAAACAAGAGCAAGTTGTTGTGGCTAAATGGGCATTGGCAGATAGGCTGGAGGGGATGGATGTTTGAACATAGACAAGATGAGTCATCAAAGATCTGCTATGGCCCTCAAATGGGCAATGAATAGTAAATACCATGTCTCTGTTAAAAAGAATACCACTCAAATCAATACGAGTCATGTGCAGAAGATCATGACCAATGTTGTATTTTCATATTGTTGTAGTTTCATATTTATGTAGCTACTAGCAATGTGTCTATTTGATGTTGTTATTGCTTTACATGTTTAAAAAATTGAAAAAAATGAGTGTTTTTTGTATTTTTTATCCTGATATTTTCCGCCGATGTCACCGATAAGTTACATTCCGGACCCTCGCCGATACTTTCCCCGAGACGAGATATACAGCATTGATTCAGATATCATGCAAGAACCTACATAACTTCACCAAGTCTGTCATTTAAACTCAAAAGAAAACGAGCATTTACCCCAATGCCCAAAACACAAAAACAGTATAAATCATCTCACACTGGATTCACTCCCAATACATATCACTTGTGCTTGGAAAAAGCATGACTCTATGTGGTCCATTTGATATGGTATCACAGATGACAAGGGGAGAAACAAAACCAAGCCAGCCAATAAAAATGAACACTCAATTCTGAAAAAATTTATATATTTATACATGTAAGATGGTGACTAGTTAGACCTACCACCATTAATGGTCATATTGTAACAATTTAGTTATGGCAAATAAACAAATGATGGGTGTGCCTCTGTCAAAGAAATAAGCAGCTTGACACATGGATAGGTGAGGTGTCAAGCTAAAAGTAAGTAGGTTTCTCGGACTTTATATACAGTGAACCCTTATTTGAATTTAGGATTTTGTATCCCTTCATTAATGCAAGATGCTTTACACTTTATGCTTATTCCACTTCACTTGTTTCTAATTTGTTGTGTCTTCTATTCTGGCTCTAACAACATGGTATCAGAGCAGCAAAATCAAGGAATCAATGGGTAACATCTCTCTCAAGCTATTTCAAAATCCAAGAGTCAGATCTAAAGTTTTCTGTGCATTTTTCCATTTTGCACCTGAATTGTTAGTTGCGTTGAGGAAAACAAGTTGTGTGCTGGGAGGGCTGCATTTTTATTAAGCATTCCATGATCCTGTATGGCTGTGTAGTAAACACAAGTTTAGCCGTTGCTGTAGTGCAATTGTTATGTGAGACGGTTCAACTCAAGATGTCTTGTATTTTGTTTGGTGTGGCATTCCCCATCTAGCGTTTCCATGGTAGCTACAATCGAGTTGGTTCGGCCTGTTAACGCCTTCCATCAGCCTATATGAATATTATTTGGCCAAGGTCAAATTGTTTTGGCCTGTTGATGCCTTTCATCAGCCTATATGAATATGATTTTGCTACGTGATTAGATCCAGTGAAAGCAACTGCCATATTTTTTTCTCTGCATTATGGCAGCACCAATGTATCATGAGAGCACTGCCATATGGCTACATTGAGGATCTATGAAAATTATTGATTTGTTGCTGTTCATCATCTTTTCTCTAGCTCCAGTCGGCAGCACCATTGTATGAAACCCTTGTTTTACTAATGCCCATTTCAAAACGTTTGACCTGGCTCTCTACAGTTCCTGGTAGTGCAAATGGCCCCTGTCCCAGCATTCTGCAGTCAACTGATTCGATCAGAGAACTGTGATTCCTTACCTCAAGCAGTAACAGCTAGGTCTGACGGCAGTGAATTCACTCAACAGTCAACATTGGGTTTCATTATTTAAAAAAAAAAATTCCCCAAGCTCTCAACTTCTTTGTACAACCTTTTCAAATCTGCACCCATGTTAAAAAGGGACTGATCATGTTCATAATACTATTCAAGGGGCATAAATCTATTTTGGGCATAAGTCCTCATCATTTCTACTATACATTTCGATCATCTTCCAGTGTCATCTAGAAGGGGCTATAACAACTTTTAGGGGATATCAGCAATATAAGGGGCTAAAATTGTATTTTGGGCAAAATAAATATATAGACACAATGTCTGTTATCAAAGAGCAAAAATTATCTTTAAAACATGTTAAAATCAGTTGTGTGCTACATGTGAGGGTGGAGCAAAAGGTGGTGATTTAAGGTGTTGTGTTGGTGTGTGCTTGATGTCCTGTAGTGAATCAGAAACATTGTTTTAAGTTAGGGTGGAGGGGGACTTTAGGCAGGCGTCTATTGGCCCAAGGCTGAAAAAATTGGCAACGGGGATAGGGAGTATTTTCTCTTATTCATAAAGTTGAATGGGTAAAATTACAATATATGGCAGCATACAATTAACACTGCCCTGTAATAAAAATGTAGGACCTTAAGCCTGTAGGGAGTGATGGTCATAAAAGCCCAAAAACAGTTTGCTTCCAAGGAGTCTCGGGATTCTAACATTTGCTGTAGCTGATGATATAATTCCTCGCACTAATGGTGAAAAAGATGCCCATATTGCTTGGGAGAAGTTAAAATCGATGTATGAAGCAACTAACTGGACAGAGGTTTTTCATCATAAAAATGAGGCGGGCAGGTTGATGTTGACGGAAGGAGATGGGCTGACAAATCATTTGAGTAAAGTAAAAGGGGCTTTGCAGAGCAATTAAAGGTTATTGGTGTGAGAATGAAAGATGAGGAACTGATTATTATTGCCTTGAACAGTCTGCCGAAATATTACGAAGGGTTTTCCTCCACCATCAACATCACAATGAAATCCAATGTTGTTACATTTGGATACTTGATTGGACTCTTGTTGTAGGTGGAACAAGTTCATTTGAAGTTTGACGAAGGATTAACTTTAGAAGAAGCATTTGGAACCAAGAGTAAGGGCAAGATATGTAAGAAGAAAGTGCCTCCCATGGCAAGAAGTCAAAGAAGATTTGCTACTATTGTGGGAAACCAGGTCACTTTGAGAGGGACTGTAAGATCATAGAGGGATTTAGCTCAAAAGAAACACTGCAATTTTGCAGCAGCAGATGGTGAAGATGATCACAGAGAGGCATCTATGATTTGAGCTTCTCAAGACGACATCATGGAATGAGAATGCATGCACCCCAACGCAATAGTCATAGATGACAAGAGTGTTAGTTTTTGGGGTAGCCCGGATAGGTACTTCCGCATTGGCAGTGCCTAGCATGCAAAGGTATCCGAGTGATGCTCTCTAGATCTTTAACTTTATAATTGCATTTATAAAGTTAATGTGGCTTTTATTTAATGACTAAAGTGACTTTTTAATAAATTTGAGTGACTTAAGTGATTTAAGTCATCTCAACGAGAGATTAAGTCACAATCATAGATCTTGGGAAGGCAAGATCTAATCTTGACCATTGAGATCTTAGGGTTAGGGATTTGGTCATTAAGAGATTATAAAAGCAAATCTAAGGACGGTGAGAGGCACACCTTGAGCTAAGAGCTGAGAGCTGAAAAGGGCGATTTGGCTGAGGAAGAGGGTGAATTTGCAGCTGGAGGAAAGGTGATTTTGTACGGCCGAAAAAGCAAGGCCGGAAAAAGCTAGGCCGGAAAAGTTGAACGAAAAAAAGCAGGGCCTAAAAACGTTGGACCGAAAAAGCATGGCCGAAAAAGCTATGCGGAAAAAGCAGGGCTGTACAGGTTGAGTTTGTTGGGCTGTAAGAAATTTCTGAATTAGTTGTTGTAATTATTTTCTTCCTCCAAGCCAATAAAATCCTCTCATTCGTTGGTTTTCACTTCGGAGTTTTTCCAAGGGCATTGACCAGAAATATCTGTGTTCAAATGTGTGCATTGTTTATGATTCCGCTATGCATTTTTTTGGTTAAAACTATTGGCATAAAATTTATTATTGTTGGGTTTCAAGAAATTAACATGGTACCAGAGCTAGGACTCTGAAGAGTGGCACTGAAGACTTTGGCACAAGGATTTGCAGGGATTGCAAGGGCTTTGCTCGAAAAAAGGAAGGGAAACATATTGTTGGTCAGTTGGACGAGGATGGCTACCGAATTGAGGTTTGAGGACAGGTTGGATGGGGCTACAAATTTTAGCCCATGAAAAGAACGGATTGTGTTGCTATTAGAGGAAAACGAAATTTGGGACATTGTGGAGAAAACCTAGGTTGTTTCCACAAATACAGCGCTTTTGCCGGCCTTCAATAAGAAAAATGTGAAAGCCAAAAGGATGCTCTTGGATGTCGTGAAGGACCATATCATACCTCATGTGTCTAGAAAGAAAAATGCCTATGAGATGTGGGAGGCTCTGAAAAATCTTTATCAAAGTGGAAACCAAAACAGGAAGATGGTGTCGAGGGAGAAACTCAGGAGCACCAAGATGTCCAACACTGACACAATGGTATCGTATCTCACCAGGATATCACAGGTTCATGATGAGTTAACGACTGATGGAGAGGTAGTCAAAGATGAACTTGTGAGGACAGCTCTGAATGGGCTCTCAGAGAAGTGGGCTCCATTCGAGAAGGGAGTTGTGGCACGAAAACATCTCCTTGACTAGCAAAGGTTGTGGGATGACTTCTCTCGAGAGGAAGCTCTTCAAGGCAGTCAA
Organism: Picea glauca; assembly: GCA_000966675.3. Lineage (NCBI taxonomy): Eukaryota > Viridiplantae > Streptophyta > Pinopsida > Pinales > Pinaceae > Picea > Picea glauca. The sequence continues at coordinate 1,228,105 of JZKD02S1889452.1, forward strand.
ACTAAGGGTGATGAAGACGAGGAGAATGTTGCTCTTCATGCAAAGCGGGGTAGGGGAGATGGAAAGAAGGACAAGAGAAAAGTGAAATGTTTTGCATGTCATAAGACTGGCCACTATGCAAGCCAATGTCTAAACAAGAAGGGCAAGAAGGAGACACAAGTAGCAACATCAATATCAACTGAGATTGATGATTTTGCTGAGAAGATCGAGAAGCAACTTTCTCTTGTGTCTTGTATTTCAGGCAGTGGTAGTGGAGAGTTTGGGGACATTGGAGCATGGATTGTGGATAGTGGATCATCTCGCCATATGACAGTAATGAGGTCGATGTTCCTTAGTGTTTCAAAGACGGATTCAAATGTCATGTGGATTGTGGGATTAGTACCATGCATGTGGTGAAGGGGGTTGGATGTGTGAGATTCCAACTAGAGTCAAGAGGATCTCTAGAGGTGGCAGAGGTGTTGTTTGTTCCAGAGCAGAAGGTAGGCTTGCTCTCAATATCAGCTTTGGAGGATGAGGGATATGGAGTTGTGTTCGAGCATGGACATGTGTTCATATATCCAGAGGGAGCTATCCTAGACACAGCAGCAGTGCTTGGTGTCAAACAGGGGAGGTTATACAAGTTGTTGGGATAGCATGTGTGTAAGTCCAACGGGATCTTGGATTCAAGATCAATGTCAATGACAGGTGGTTGTGAGGCTACTTCTAGTACTGTCAAGAATCTCAGCTGGTATGAGATGACATTGTTGGATACTCAAGGGTGTTAGGAGACTCCTAATGGCATGATGAGGAGGAACAAATCTTTAGCCCAAGATCTAGTGCAGGTGGCAGGGAAGCTTTACGATTTAGAGGGAGTAGCCACAACAACAGATGGAGTGATGGGGTTGGAGACAGATCCAGGTGGAGGTTCTAGAAGTACCTTTCTCTCTAAGCAATAGATTGGCTATCCTAGTCTACTTCTCGTCCACCTTCCTTAAGTTATCATCTACCTTTTTCAAGGTCTCAGTAATTTCGGCCTATCCTCTACGGGTTATGTCATAGTTCTCTTGTAGGTGGATGACCAATTTACTTTCTGTTTGGTTTATGGATTTATTGAACTCTCTTGCTAAGTAGGCCAAGCCCTGGGATTCACCTTCCTCACTTGAACCTTCCATTTCGACCTCTGTTTCACTTTGCCTGTTTCTTCTTTCTACCCATGTAAATACCATTGTACCTATGCATGCGCTAATCCTCACAGGTTGAGAGGATCAGAGCTCTGATACCACTATAATGATCCCAAGCCAATTTGTTTTGCTTGAAACCACTAACTACCACTGATGTGTTTATTGATTATTTGATGTGCAGGTGGCTACTGAAGTTTCTGCCTTAGGGTTTGTTTCAATTATTCAGACAAGGTTCATATAAGATCTACCCAATACATGCAAGATCACAACAATACTCAAGATATGGAAAACACAAGCATAAATTTGACCCTTATTATGAAAAAGCATGAACATGATACAATATAGAGCAGATCTGGAATAGTCCTCAGATGGCTCCAATAAATAAATGATATGAGCTGCTACAAAATGCTCCCGACAATACAAAATAAGCCTCCAAAGGCTGAATACAAAGTGAAGACCCAAGGTGCCAACAACAAGTGAAAGCCCAACCCCCCAGGGCTGCTGGTACGTCCTGCTAGATGATAAGGGACCAATATTTCAGCCCAGCTGAAGGAGATGCCCAAAACGTGCCAAACTCCACCAAAATGTAGATCGGGTCCAGGGAAACTCCGCCCGGAAGTCTGAAGCTCAAATACTCAATCCTCCTCCTCCAATGGCTGAAACCCTAATACAATTTGCGCCCTCCTGAAGCCCTGAATAGCTTAATAATTCGTTCTAAAGGAAGAACACCTCCAAAACCCCTGAAACTCTCTAGGATGATAGATCGGGCTATGATAACCCCTTAGGAGAAGTTCCAGGTCCAGATTCTAGGTAGAACTCCCTAGATCTGAGAAAGACTAAGTCACAAGACGTCCTCCTTGCCTCAAGGCCGTCCCAATCTGTAACTGAAGATCTAATGGTGATAACTATTCAAGAAAACCTCCAAAATGATGGTCAAGGACCTGCAAATAGAACCCAAGTGTCGGAATACCCCCAGGCTCTCCTGATTGGATGGATCGAACTCCTCTTCAAGATATGGTGCGCCCCTGCTGGAAATCCCTGAACAGTACGGACCTGCTGCTCTCCTGAATCGATAGGTGGATCTGTGATGAATGTAGAATGGTGTGGGTGGAGTATTTCATCCCCGAGACCAAGCTTGGAACAAGGTGAGTGGATCTTTCACCACTAAGTTGTTCACAAGGGTTTGTAACAGCAAAACCCTCAAACTGTATGCTCAAGAGCAATAACAAGCAATTACCAAAATCCAGAATGCCCAAGAGATGCGCCCTAGCCTTCTCTTTATACTTTTTCTTCTATTTTCCTGTTGAGTTACATTAACTCCTAGAGTTAACCCTAACTCAACCTCCAGCGCTTCTATTTCTTCATTGAGTTATCTTTTAATTCTTTTTTTCCCTTTTTGTCAAGTCAACTTAAGAATATAACCTTAGTTTGGTTGACCCTTTCCCTCAGTGTGAGACTATGGCCTAGTGGGGACACCTAGACCACTAAGTCTTCCAAACCTCTTCATCAAGAGGTGCGGGACATTACAATTTACGTGGTAAAACCCCAATGTGAGAAAACATCCACGAAAGTTGGTCTTTGTATTCTTGAGGCAAACTCCAATCTTACAAGGCAAGATAACACTTAACCATATAGATGATTTGGCCTCAGGACCCATAGGGTCTAGGCGAAAGATCAATACCATAAACTACTCACACTCTATCTCACACACTCTTACACATCTAAAGGGCCTCTTTCACCTCTATTATATACGAGAGAGTGAAAGGAAAACGAATCCCATGATACATATGCGATAAACCCTTTTTAAAATATAGAGAGTTATCGAAGAATAACATTACAAAATTCCATAGCCATATAATCTAAGACCACTAGGAAATCATTAACACATTCTAACAATTGACAACCTCAATTTGATCATCCATTTGAAGGTGGAAAACAATTAAGGAATTAATTTGAGTACCTGATAATTTCCATGGGGATTTCCAAAAATCTCCAGTAAATCTTGAGTCTCCATCTGAGATGACGTTGCTTGGAAGACCAAAATTGACGCTACTAGGAAGACCAAAATTGCACCAAGCATTGTCAAACAAAAGTTGGATTAATTGAGTTGCATTTACTGTTTGGGCATAAGGAATGAACTTAGCCATCTTTCTACAGTAATCCATAATGACAGAAATGCAATCACTATGTTGGATTAACATCGAATATATACTGACATATCCATCAAAATGATTTCTCATGAACAATGAGACATAGGCAAAAGAAAAAATAAACCTGGGATGAGAAGGAACCTTGTCTCTATTTCACCCTTAGAGAACAAAGACTACAAGGTTGCTTTCTCTGATGGAAAGGTTCTTGCATGGAACAAGAACTCTAGTATGGATTATGCTCTGGTAATTGGTGTTCGAGAGGACAGATTGTACAGATTGATTGTCCGACCAGTTCAGGCCTTGATACATGATTCTATCAATTTGAGTGAACTATGGCATAGGAGACTTGCTCATTTACATTATAGAGCTCTTCTTGCTCTGGGGAAGATGGTGACAAGCCTTCCAAAAATCCATGTTGAACACGATGGCATTTATAGAGGTTGTGCTCTTGGCAAGAATGCCAAGGGGTCCTTTCCGAGCAACAACAATAGATCCAAGGGGATCTTAGACTTGGTTCATGCAAATTTATGTGGACCCATGACAGTTGCTTCCTTGAGTGGATACTTATACTATGTGATCTTCATTGATGACCACTTTCGGAAGACTTGGATTTACTTCTTGAAGACCAAGGATGGAGTCCTTTCGAGATTTCAGGAGTACAGAGCACAGGTTGAAAACCTGACCAGAAAGAAGATCAAAGTGTTGAGATCAGATAATGGAGGAGAATACACCTCCCAGGATTTCAGTGATTTCTGCATTGAGGCAAGGATCAAGAGGGAGTACATTGTTCCTTACAACCCTGTTAACCCCTAGATTTTCACCCTTGAAAGTCTCGAGGGTTAAGAGTCAGCACGCAGCACTTTGGTTGGCATACTGAGATTTTTCCAAGGTTTTTAGCACTTATGTTGAGCAAGAGGTTGTTTCACACACGAGGCAGGTACATGATCAATACAAGGTTGCTTAGATCAAGAGTCACGGTCTACTTGGTTTCCATGCATTTCTGAGAGAGAGATGTATACAGGTGTTGCTACTTTTTAGGAGGCACGATTTGAGTGGGTCTCCTAGCAGTTTGGGGCAATTCAGAGTGTACAATATGAGTCCTTGCAGGATTCTAGGCCCAATGACACTTTTCGGGCAAATCAGTCAATTCGGATTCCGAGAGTGCAGTATTTTGTCAAGTGTGGTGCAATCAGCTCTCTTGGAAGCTTTATCAATAAAGAAGTGTGTGTTTTTCATTCAAACCTCTTTTCTTGGCAATATTATGGTAAATTTGTAATCTGATATGTCATTTTCTGAACTGTTTATCATGGTTAATTTCAATCATTTTGAATAGTTTTCATCTTCTTTCTAGTCTATCTTCACTGTGCTAACCCTGCAGGTTCCCTCCAAACGTATAAGATTGATTTTTCCATTGTTTTGAACCGCTTTCACACGCTGTCCAAGACAAAACAGCTCGCTGATTTTTTAGTTTTAACGCAGAAATCAGACCTTAGATCAGCGAGCAAGGCGCTTCATTGTGCCTAGGGACTCCCCCCAGAGGCTAGCAAGCACTAGCCCAAACGGAGAGGGGTTTAGCCCGTGACATCTGGGGCTATTTCTCCTATAATTAGCCAAGTTTTTACCACTGTCATAACAGGTTTATCAGCTCAGATTGGAGGGTAGAAATTTTTGCTAACAAACCCTCAACAGAATGGGGTCGCAGAGAGGAAGAACAGATCTATTATTGAGGCAATCAAGGCGATGATTCATGATCAACATTTACCTATGTTTCTGTGGGCAGAAGCATCCATGACTATAGTGTATGTTCAGAACAGATGTCCTCATAAGACTTTAAGGAACATGACTCCAGAGGAGGCCTTCACCGAAGTGAAGCCTAAGGTAGGACACTTCAGGATATTTGGGTATCCAGTATACATTCATATACCCAAAGAGAAAAGGACCAAGCTAGACCCTTCAAGTAGAAAGGGTACATTTGTGGGGTACAATAAGTCTTCGAAGGCATACCAGATCTACATCCCTGGTCAGAGACAGATTGAGGTCAGCAGAGATGTTACCTTTGAGGAGGAGGTAGCCTTCATGAGATCTAGAGGATCTCACATGGAAATTGATAGTGAGAAACAAGAATATATGGTGCCTTCTCCCCCTCACCCTCTAGCATCTCAGAGGGAGACAGTTGAGCCTATTGATCACATTGATCATGTAGCTCCAGTTGATGTTCCCAGAGATATTGTACTAGGCCAGAAGATACCTACATAGGCTCATTAGACTTTGCGGGAGGCAGAAGGACATGCAACTCCTCATGGTACCTTCCAAGAGAGCAAGAGACCTCAGAGATATTCGTGCTATACCGCAGCTATGAGCCACATCATTGAATGTGAGCCTTCATGTTATGTGGACGCATCTAGTCAACTAGTATGGAGAGATGCCATGATAGAGGAGTATCGGTCCATCATGAAGAATGATGTGTGGGATATTGTTCTAAGACCTTAAGGGAAGTCTGTAGTGACTTCCAAGTGGATCTATAAGATCAAACATACAGCTGACGAGAGCATCGAGAAGCACAAAGAAATATTTGTTGCTAGAGGATTCTCTCAAGTGGTGGGAATAAATTATGACGAGACATTTTCTCATGTTGCTCGATACACTTCTATCCGGACGAATTTCCCTTGCAGCATCCATGGGTTGGAAACTACATTAGATGGATGTGAAGACCGCCTTTCTCAATGGAGTGATTGAGGAAGAAGTATACATCGAGCAACCAGATGGTTTCATCATACATGAGAAGGAGTCTCATGTGTGTAGGTTGAAGAAGGCCCTGTATGGACTCAAGCATGCACCTCAAGCTTGGTATGCGAGGATTGATGGACACCTAATGAGTTTAGGCTTCAGCAAAAGTGTTGTTGATCCCAACCTGTACTACAAGACTGTTAATGGTGAGTCCCTGATTCTGGTCCTCTACGTTGATGATTTATTCCTCACTGATACAGAGAGCCTTATTGTTGAATGCAAATATGCATTGACCTCTGAGTTTGAGATGAAGGACCTTGGTATGATGCACTACTTCTTGGGACTAGAGGTGTGGCAGAGAACTAATGAGATCTTCCTAAGTCATGGGAAGTACACAGTTGATATATTGAAAAAGTTTGAGATGTTGAATTGTAAACCCATGCCTACACCAATGGTGACGAATCTGAAGAAACTAAGTGTGTCTTCTTCCGATTCTGACGAGTTTGATCCAACCCTGTACAAACAACTGATTGGATCATTGATGTATCTGGTTAACACCAGACCAAATATTTGTTATGCAGTGAGTGCACTTAGCCAATTTATGAGTCAACCGAGACAAACACACTGCATTGTTGTGAAGCATGTGTTGAGATACCTGTGAGGAACAATTGGACATGGTCTGAGATATACTTCCTGTAACATACCCAGCCACCCACGGGTCGGGCTACGCCACTTAATCCGACTGCAACACACCCAGACACCCACAGGCGAGGCACGCTGCAGTCCAGGGACTCACTTCATAGTGAGTTATCTCAATTCGAATCACTTCTAAGTTAATTAAGAGGAATGAAAATCACATGCATAAGACAAGATCCCTGCTACAGCATAAAGCAGTAAACAACGTGCCATGCACAACAAATAACCAGTACACAGGCACATCAAAAGTACATTACTCAGAGATAATTAAATACATAGTGGAATTAATCATTACACGGAAAGCACTTATCTTTGCAAGTAAACGTCCACCAACTGGCTGTAGACCAAGGACGTTCCTCCCAACCATAGACATTGTTGTTCTTTAACTCTCAACAATAGGTCACCCCTGAGCCAAGGCTATGAATCCACAAGGACGAGTCCTAGGCCAAATCTAAAAACACACAACAGTTGGCTAACTAGCCCTCAGGTTTCCCAACCTCATAGCAAATCTGAGTTTCCAGCACAACCCAAAGAAATGAACACCTTTCTCTGCCATGCAGTCCCTCAAGCTGTCCCACCTCTCTCTATCCAAATTGCCATCAAGTTGTGGACAGTTCTATCCAAATTGCCATCAATCTCATGCACAAGGGCATCCACTCCCTCCTGGAATGATCAGTAAATTATATTACAGCCATTTAGCAATGGCTCTCCTCTTCTAGCCATTCATTTTCATGCTCATCCCAAGAGCACACGAAATAGCCCCGAATGAGTGAGGACAAAGGAAGAAGAAGAAAAAGAAGAAGGGGAAGAAGACGAAAAACCCCCCCACAACATCCCCCAAGGGATGTTTAAATTACATGAAAACAAGAGCCACATGGCCTCCCTTCCAAGAAGCTCATGTAACCCCTTTTCTCCATAAAATCAATTATGGGTAAAATAAAATAATAATAAAAAGACTTAGCCCCTCAAGCCCCCTCTCTCGTGGAATCATAGCCCCCTATCTCTTTTGTCCTTGTTCGTCTTGAAGCCAGTGGTGTATTTTATTAATGTATATATATGTATTACATTCCCTGGGCACTTTGGGCCCCTTTTCAAGTTTACCGTCTCACCAGCCTAAGTCACATTTACATAATACATTATAGTTCATGATGGTTAGAACTGGGATGTTACATCCCCCTCCCCTTATTTTGGAACTGTCATCAATGCACAACACCATTCCAATGTTATTAACGTTACAAATCCAAGCCCTCTGGCCTTAATCCACATAGGCAATCCAACCCAATCTTATATACATAGGCACTCTGGCCTAAAATTAAACATGTATCCATGGGCATTCTGACCCAAAACATGTATAATGATCTTCAGAATTTATATTTCTGACAGCAGTTCCAACCAGCAAGCTCTCCTTCCCTCTCAACCCTGCAAAACCCAAAGAAATGAACCCCTTTCTCTACCATGCAGTCCCTCAGGTTGTTCCACTTCTCTCCACAGCTCCAATGCACTCGACCAGGAAGTTTCAGAGTTGCGGCTTCCAGAACTTCAGTTGCAGCAAGTCCATTGGACTTTCTTCATTCCATGCTTTTGTCATTCAACTGCTCCAGCATCACCTTCTTCTTTTCTCTCATAGTCTGGTACCTTTCTAGATCCTCGACATTCATCGTTTTCCTACAACATTTCAAATCAGTGAGCATGTCAATTCACAATTTTGTGCATAAAGTCTTTATTTAAAAGTAAATTTTTCATAATCCAGTGCAATACTTATCTGTGTGGTTCATGGAGCTGCATCCATATGGTTGTCTTGTTATCTTGGCTCACTGTTTTCCCTTGATATACACATTGTGTGCATGATCCCAATCAATAGTTTACAAGAGCTATCAAAGACTCCTCTTCCTTGCGGTCACTCACCTTCCTAGCCCGGGTTCAGGCATTCCCTTCTCTACTATACAGTCCCTCACGCGATCCCTCTTGCTTGGCCAAGGCTTTCTTGCACAAGAAAATTTCTAGAGACTTTATCAGGTCTTTCAGCCGAAGCGACTCTCTGGTTGTGTTACCATTCTTTGGATTGGGAGGTGCCGAGGCAAAGGAGTGGAATAGATGCATTAGACTCCTGGTCTCAAACTTCATTATGATGTGCGACATGGAGTAAGATACATCATGTTGGTCCAAAAATGCCAAAACCAGAGAGTACATGGCCAAATTTGGTTACAACGTCTGGATGGAAGACTCTGTTGTAGGAGAAAAAAAATTGTGGTGGAAATGGTTGTGGAAAATTAATGCTCCCATAAAAAATAAGATTACTCTATGGTTGGCCTTAAACAACAAATTGCTTACCTGAGATGTTGGCATTAAGCGAGGGTGGATTGGACCAAATATGTGTTCCTTGTGCAAAAATCAGGAAGAATTTGTTTCACTTATTCATTTCATGTGTTTATGCAGAAAAGGTCATGAAGATAGTGCAGTCCGAGCTCAAGCCCACGTCCCAATGGAACAAGACCAGCCTGGAAGATTGTTTAAAGGACTACCTTGCGGACAAAGTTGTTAAAAAGTTCCAAGGTATGCCAAGCTTCTTGGTTTCTAGTATATGGCGGTCTTGGAATTCCAGTATTTTCCGAGACTTAGCCATTCCTCCCGAAGTATCAGCTGGAATAATTCTGAGACTATCCAATGAGTTTAAGTCGGACCTGCATGTCAAAGACCCAAGGCTTCCATCTATGTCATAGGTGGACTTCAAAGTGCCATGGGGCTTCTTCGACAGGGCATGCCTGGGCCACCCCCAATGTGTGGAGTCGGGATAGTTCTGTTCTTGAGTCATAATCATTATCTCCATATTCCATATGCACCCAGGAATGGCACAAATAATAGGGCAGAATTTATCGCCCTGAGGACTCTACTGGAAATTGCAATAATGAAAGTTCAAAGAAGTGAAGAAGCTACAGGTCATGGGAGATTCCAAACTTGTCATTGACTGGGTCAATCAGAAGTTTACAGTGTCAAATGTAAGGCTTCAGTCCCTCCTTCGGGACATCAAATCATCCATCATTTCCTTTGAATGGATTTCTTTCAACCACATACTCCGTGAACTAAAAGTCAAAGCGGATGAATTGTCAAAAGAGGCCTTGTCTCTTCCTGTTGGCGCCATGGGACTATATGAATTCCTGGACGGGGAGGATACTAACTCCACGGAATTCCAATTCTAACTCTGTTTTTACTCTGGAAAAAGTTTTGAAATCTCTGTAAATTAATGCAAAACAGTAAAGTCAGAAGTATAGTCATTACATATGTAAATTTTTGAACAGGATGATAGGAAGTATAGACAGTCTTGCTGAATTGTAAAATTCTCAGCTTTGAAAGCTTTTTGGTTTTTTAGTTTTTGGTATTTACAGCCGGGTGTATAGACAGGAAGGTATAGTCAGGAACAAGCTGAAGTGGTCTCCTATTTGAGACAGGAACATGTATATTTCTCTATGGAATACAAAGACGTTTTTCAAAGGAAAAAAAATAGTAAAATAATAATAAAATAACATTAAATCGACATAATATCTTAATTGCAAATCCAAATGCACTTTACAACCTGATATGGATGAGATGTGTAAACTAAAGTAATACTAATAAACTGAAATAAAAGAAAAGTTGAGATCCATAATGTAAAAGTGAAAAAAATTGGACCATAATAATAAAAAAGAATACAAAAAAGACATGGCATAAACTAAATCAGCATAGATCCATTTTACCCCTGATCTTTTAAGCACACAAATTTACTATTCCATTTTCTTTTAATTCCAAATTTACTATTCCATTTTCTTCACGTCAAGGTCTGCTTCTATTGTAGCTGCCAAATCCGATGTTTCAAAAACCCTTAGCGATTTTATAATTATTTCTCTCGTTTCCTGTAATAATTTTCATTTAGTTTTGTGGAATTCCAATACTTCATGGGAATTTGTGTCCATGACTTCAGGACCTAAGCTTAATGGACGGACTGTGCAGTGATTGACAGCCAGAGGATTGAATAGCTCAAATACCATTGTAATAGACAAAAGTCTATGTTTGTATTAAAATGTATTGTAGACAGATGTATTATAAAACATATATATATATATAATGAATTTAGTGCCCCATGTTACAATGAGAGCCCTGCTTATATAGTAGGCAAGGTGCCCTTTCACATGAAGAGTCGTGTCTCTTTGATAAGACACATCCTTACATCTTTTCATAATATAATTATATATTATTATGTTTGTTACAAAGAGACAGGGACATAATGAAGACATGAATACATGATCGAAAATTCATCAAGAACATGTCAAGAAGAGTTGGCACCAGAAGTTGAGGCCGAAAGATGGGGGGTGAAGAAGAAGAAGTCTCCATATCCAAGTCCTCAATCACCATGAAGGGGTCAATCCACTATTTGAGCAGATCGTCTGGAGAGTACCAAAGGCTGAGGGGGGTCTACTGTGTAATCCTAGGAGGGATCTTGGGGGGAGCTCTAGATCAAGAAGGCCCATCACTCCTAATAGTGATAGTCAAGGGGGGAAGAATCTCTGGAAGGATGACTGGTTGCTCAACAGAGCCTCGAGATTAGTACATTGTGCAGAGGGAATCTATCTGTGTCTGTCTCTGGGCCCTCCTGGAGCTACTCTCACTGTGGGTCTAGTGAGGTCTACCATCTAGCACGTTGTCTAGAAGAAGAACTTCTCAAAAGTCTTGTAGAGCCCACATAGAGGGGTTGGTAAGAGATCCAGGGTCTAAACAGAAATCAAAATCCAAAATGACCACTATTTCTGCTCAATCTGAAGAGGTTTGAAGGATTCCTTTAAGTTAGCCTGTGCAGATTCTATGGATTTTGGTTGGCAAGAGTTCAATGAAAATGTGATGGGAAGGACAATAGCTGGGGACTAGGATGACCAATTGGAGGTAGAAGTCAAAAGGGTTGTAGAAGGCCAAGATGCAAATCAATTCAGTTTTTGGAACACTGAATAACAATCAAGAGAAGACATTACTTGTCGAATGCAAATCTCTTAAATAGAAGCACCTTGGCCAAAGCAATGTATCCTTCCAAAGATTCATCTTGCTTTACATGGCAGCCTCTTTCAAAGCAATTTCAATACAGAAGATGATAAATGAAATAGAATCCACACTCCTATTAAGCCACGATTTGAAACGTTACGCGAAACAGCCCAGTCTACCACAAGATCTCCTTTGGACTCCCACTTATACTCTCATGGCTATCATTTAAGCTTGATTCTAATTAGGTTCCAGTAGTTTATCTATATTGTACAGTGGTTTAATCCTTCAAAGTTAGCTTATTTTCTCATTTGCAAAGCATGAAACATTATTTTCTGATCCATGTGATTTATATCTATGGAACATGTTGAGAAAGAATCTTTCATGCTATAATCTCACACAATGGTGCCAAGAATGCCAAGTATGCCTAAATGAGTTACCACCATCACACATATTGCTCCTTGCATAACTTCCTCCAACACAGTATATGAATGCTTATCAAACTGTTGGGAAACATTGTTTGAACTTTGGTTGGTCCACAAAAAGCAGATCTGAGGGAAATAATACAGTGAATTAGAATATATGATACATCCAAAAAGAGATAAAAGGATTAAGCGTGCTTGATATTTGGCAGCTAGCAGGAGAATTGCATAAAGCAGTGCAAGAAAGATCTTGTGTGGGGTAATGCTTATCAAGTAATCAATTGTGTAAGGATAGGAGAAATTAGCTCCTTGACACAATACTGCCAACACTAGCAGCAGCAATGTTAAAAGATTATTTTCTACAGAAGCATTTGGAAAGCGAGCAAAGGATGTAAACTTCAGTCCGGTGTAACAGACTACTTTTAAGCTGAAGGCATTAAGTCAAACCCAAGCTTCAAAACATATCACAGTACATTAAGACTTGCAAATTCTAGTGCATCTGTACAGATAGAATAGCAACAGTAACCTTACCAATTTACTATCAATCTGACTCGAATTGTTATTGGTGGGCGTAGTGACCAGGGCCAATTCCCAACCAGTACCATCCAGTGCCATGCCTGGCATTAGATTAGAATCATGGGATGTTTGGGCACCTAAGCAAAAGTAGAACAGAGAAACAGACCATGCTTAATTAGCACATTGTAACAGACGCTCCACCATCCACAATAAAATGTTTCATTATTTCAACAGATATAGCATCCACAAATCCAAAGAGAACTAAAACTAGTATCTAAGTAAAGAACTTACCAGATGTAACAATAGCCAAAGCCAAGGCATTTCTTTCCTCCAGTGCCGAGGGATCAGGGTTCATCTCAGTTAGACCCTACACAAAGAAAATTAAATTGATGCATTGAAATAGTGATCCATAAATTACAAAAATCAAACCCAAATGGAAATAAGAAAAAAAAAAATTGTATATTTGGTACATAGTATATACCAGTAAATCACCAGTCTCTTCTGCAGAAGATATCGGTACAATAGCACTTTCATGCAGAGGAGGTTCAACCTCTGGAGCTTCTTTTTCTTCTTCTTTTTGGTCCTCTGAAGGAGACACTTCTTCAGACCTATAGGTCAGAAGATATTTCTCCTGAAATTCCTGATATAGATAACATTTTTGATCAGGACACTGAAATTCTACCAGGATTGGAAACTTAGGCTATATCTGAAACTAAAAGCCACTACTATTAATAAACAGTCTGTAAATTACTAAATTCTCATCTCACTGAATCAAAATAAATACTAAAGCGACCACTGTTGCTGAAGACAGTCTACTAAAGGTGTTTGTGCTATAATACCAAATTAGTATCACATACAAGATTTAGATTTTTAAATAATCTTGAGGTCCCAACCAGAGCCAAACATCTTCATCAAACACAATTCCACGTTTATCATATGCAATCCTGGTATAAGTCTTTACAATCTCAGAAAAGCATGTTATGGAACGTCCTAAGACATGAATGTAAGCTACAAGCAGATTCTCCTCAAAACTCCCTAGCAATTGAATGTGCCTTCAAATGGAAGGACGATAGATCAAAAATATGACAGTAATAACAAGAGTAGATTGTGATGGAAAGAGAAAACACCAGAAAGACAATATCTTGAATCCTGCCATTGATGGAGTTAATTTAAACTCCTCAACAAACTATAATAACACTGTTTCTTTAACCAATTTAAGTGAAAAAATAAAAACTCAGAAGATAACATATCACACTGTTATATGCATTTTAATAATAATTATGTATATCCTGCAAAAAATCATGTTTTTTTATGACATACTTTAGAAAAGCAATGTGTGTCATCCATTCTAATGTACATTCATTCATTTAAGCATCCCTATAGAAGTCACCTGAAACTTGGAAACTGTTTTGGTTTCCAAACCAGGTACAAGTTCTAGAAATGACACTCACAAGATTTTGAGAAATGTGGAAATAGCACACACACACACACACACACACACACACACACATATATAGGAAACATTCAGCCCCAAGGTTAGATCAACTGATAGATGCTCTTGTGCTAATAAGTCCACAGAGGTCTCTGGGGTTACCAGCCACCTATGCAGCTGGCAGTCAATCCATCTTCCATCCAGAAATTCCAGGGAAGAAGGGGAGCTCTGCGAGATCTGGCATGGCACCAGCACCCCCATTCTTAACTCAAGTGTGTGAGGCTGGGGTGAGATTATTTCCTTGGAAAAATATACAGGAAGCTTTCTTTAAAAATAAAACAATTTACAATGAACTAAATATACTAATACAACTATTCAAACACTAAGGAATTGAGAATATAGAAGACAATGAGTACACAACCAAAATTTGTCTTGATATATTACCGCTCATGTGGATGTAAGACTCTTTGTAGAAAATATTACAGACTGCATATCCATTTCCTACTTCCCACTCGTGCGAAGGTTGCAAAAATTCTGCCATACCCAAAAGACCTCATGACCAGCACCAACATTTTCATGGTGGTCCGAGGTTGCTTCTGTGGGTATATGTAAAATGAAATCAAAAGAGAAAGGAATAAGTTGAGAATATGCAGAAACCCCTTCTCCAAGAGTTAAGGGAGCTCACAAACATGCAAAAACACTCTCCACCTGCAAAAAACACCTTGCACCTTTCAAAGTATGCTCCCCAAACCTACAATAACACTTTCAAAGATTCCTGTACCCTCCAAGGCTCAAGCTACTCAAAAATGAAACTGCGTCAAGAAAAAGGCCTCAAATCTCTTGGTCTGAAATTTGCTGCGGCCTCATTGTTTGCTCTTGCTTGTTTACGGTGCGGCCTCCTTGGATTGTTCTTGATGATTTTAGGTGTGGCCTTCTTGGTCTGGGGTTCTGCTGGTATGTGGTGCGGCTCCCTCCTTTGTTTCTGGTATAGGGTGCAGCTCCCTCATTGGTTGCCTGTATAGTGCTGTGGCTCTCTTGTTCTAGTCATTAAAAGTGGCGCGGCCTGATTGGGATTGCCACCGAGAGTTTATCCTTCCTATCTATTGCTGCCACCAACCCCTAAGGGTATTTTTCCAGCCTACCACTGTCTATTTGCTGGTACTGTCACCTGCACTTTGTGCTGCCGCTGTCTCCTTGCTACTGTTGCTATTGTCTCACTGCTGGTACACCTATTTGCTGCTGTTGTCCTATTTCTAGTGCTGCCTCTGTTCCTTTTATGGTGAACTGTGTTTGCTGGCCTTAATAGGTTTTGTTGGGCAGCCCTCTAACTGTTGTTATTACTATAGCAGTTTTTTTTGTTTTGGGCAGTTTTTGCCAAGGCTGTTAGTGGCTTCCTTTTTGGACAGTGGTGCCCCTGCTTCAGCCTTGCTTGTTTTTCTGATATCTCCCTAAAGTTCTTCGTGGCAAATTTGTCTAAAGGTCCATGATGAGATCTACCCGAGGATTTGATACATGACCCTTAAATCTTTTTCTGAGCATACAGAAAAGAGGACAACAGAAAGCACATGGGAATTCTGTTCCTTGTTTTTGCTAAGGTAATATTCAGATCCATTATATTATTTCTGTTATTGGTTATTGGTTTTACATCTGAATATTTCTGTTATTGGTTTTACATCAGAATTTGTGAATTTATTGTTGATCCAAAACTACAGTAGGAAATAAAATATTAAAGGATATTTCTGTTTCTTGCTTGCCCTTAAATTTCTAACAATTATAAAACCCTAATCTATGGAAAATGAAGACACTTTAACCTCTAATTCATTTCTAAACCTACCTACAAATTAACATATCATTCTTATTCTATTGCAAGATAATGTGTTATAAAAAAACTATATATATACTGCATTTGCCCCCATGTACCTGTTTGAGGGGGCTTGTATATAAAACAAATAAAATCGGTAGGCATGAAGAGGACAGTAGAATTTATAGCCAATGAGATAAGACTGGTCGATTCAAGGTTTTGGAAATGTCTAAATTTTGATATATCAAACCTGTTTATGCAATATAAGTCAGAAAAAACAGAACCGGAAATGGTTTAAACCACCAAGAAAGCACAAAACATAGCATTCCAACAATCCAATGTTTAAAGCAAGTTACACATCTACCAGATTTAACTCACAATGCAACTCTAATGTGTAAAGTCAAATTTGAATTAAGATAAGATGAATTCAATAACTATAAACATAACTGAAAATTGAGATAAGATATTAGTGTGGAATCTAACAGAACATTATTTCTTACCAGCGCCTCTCTTGCTACAGGAACCATGCGAGGGGCATCTCGAATATATTCTTCCATCGTTGCTAGAAATGACTGAGGTGGCTGCATCAGAGATTGAAATGCAATGAGTCTATGTAGTTCAGAACATGCATTAAACTATGTTTCCATACAGTTTGGTAATATCTGACAAATACAAATCTGTTCCCATCTAGCTTTACAGAGAATGTTTCGTATGGTTCACATACCTGAGCCAATACTGGGAACTGGAAGTTCCGGGCAAGTTCTAGGCCTTTGCAAACTTCATAAAATTCAGAAAGACTCTCGGCCTGCATGCAAATCCTACACCCATTATAATGATGAAAGTTGAAAAGTCATCTACTGATTCTTCTGTTTATAAGATGCATGACATGTCTGACTAATTCTTTTTTGCAGTTGCACTCCACTGTCACACATCATGCTTTTATTTGACAATGAGAAACTTAACTGTAGCCTAATAGAAAACAGTCAAATATCTATAACTAATCAGGCAGCACATATAACCCTTACAGCCCGAATATTGACCAATAGACCAATTTGATGAATTTGATGAATATAACAAAAATTAGACAAAAAAGAAGTTCACATAAAATAGACCAGAAACACCAGATACCTGTTGACCAGCCCTCCTATAAATATCAAGGGCTTTGACAGCTTCGTGCCTTGGCATCTCAAAAAACTAAGATCAAATATAGGTATCAATTAAAACATTATCCTCAAGAAGAAATCTGCACGCATCTTGTATGAAGATAATATTGAAAACTAAAGATAAATGAGACCATAAAATGCAATCAATCATACCTTGTCCACCAGATTGATAATACCATCATTGATTGCACAATAAATTTTAAAGCTTTCCTTCAAGACCTACAGACAAAATGAATAAGCAACTAAACAGCAATATAAAAATGCATAGCAAATGTAAAACCATGGCCTTAAACTGCTTCATTTCTGATTACTTGCAAGTCGTGTAGTTAATTCACTCGGATAATATGCATGGCTAATTTAATCTCAGAAAATTCAACCAACCAGATTTAAAATGCAAATTCAACCAACTCTTGAATTCCTATTTTTCACGTTGCTAAAAAATGACAAACAACTCCCAGTTAGTGACAAGTACTGGCATTTTAAAATTCTCTCTCATACTCTGTTCTTGTCATCCAGATATCAGTCAAGACTATAAAAAACATATTTTCATCAATCCAAAAATGTAGATCATAGGATCATCAGCAAACAAAGAGAATGAACTAAAGTCTTACCAATGCCAAGGCATATTGAATGACATAGTTGCCAATAGCTGCTCCCTCAGGCTGAAAATAATGGCTTAAATGTAATTAAAGCAATCAAAGCAAGAAAAGTTTGAGAAACATTCATAAGAAGAATGCAAATTTTAAAAGCAGCACAGAAGAAATAGTGCAGTTACTGATGGATTCCACCAATTGTTAAGAAATAAACACTATCACTTAATACCTGGCAGCCGAGAAGACGATAGAGAAATTGTTGCAAGGCAGGCAAATGCTCTAGCAAATCCTCAGTATCCAAGTCTCTTGTTCTGCTATGACCCTGTGAACAATGGCAAAACAAGGTATACATAGTCAACATGATCAAAAAAGAGAAAATTAAATATACTTTACATCTAGGCCTACATATTCCACAGCACTGCATACCTTCTCCTGTCCATTCGATGCCTTTGATGTTACCCGCTCAGCTTCTACATCATACTTTAAAACTCTAAAGCACTCCAGACGCTCTTCCAAAAATAATGCATATGTGCGAACCCATGCAGAGCAGTCCCAAGCTGCAAATAATAACAATCAAATTGCTACAATATCAATAGTATAATACTGTGGCATTGTCCATAGTCATTCATATACATAAAAAGGACATTGATGATCAGATAGCCGAAAATAATCCTGGGTTTGAATCCACGGAAAATTCATTTATCTCATATTATAAAGTGTTGGTGTTATGGTGGCAATCTTGTCTTGGTGCCATGTCGGTGACCCTCTAGTGGCCAACATCTGTTTCCATTAATTTACATGAGTGCACCTTTCATGTTAAATTTGGGCTTCCTCCTATGATGGCTAACATATATGCCAAACCTGGCCTAGCATTATTTCCCACTCTTGATACCTATTTACATGAAGTGTTAGGATATTTAGACACTTAGAGGTTAGTTAAGATCAACTTGGTCTAAAGTGTCTTTAGGTAAAAGTGTGTTTTTTAGTGTATTTCCTTAATATGCACTTGTAGCTATGTAATCCAACAGTCACGATATGTTCTAGACATAGAGTGATCTGACAGCTCATATTCTCCTCGATCTTAACGGCTACATTGATCCGTGGCTTAACACCCGATTGCTCCATGATCTCTATTTAAAAAACATGGAGGGTCATTTGTTAATGATTGATTGTGAGAAACTCTCTTGTAAAATATTTTTTTTTTGCATTAATATATTGCTTCAAGTGGCCATGTTGGCTAGGATTGTGGACTGTTTCCTTCTTCGAGGGTTTTAACCACGTAAGAACATCAGTGTGTTGATCTTTGATATGATTGTGTGAGTGGTTATTGAAGGTGTTCGTCTTATGTGGAATACCTTGTTTTATCGAACATGGTATTATAGCCCGTTTGAAGACCTGCTCTCGTTGTAGATCGAGATCTTGAAGCCGTGTTGCCACATTTTTTGTTTCTGCTATTTCCGTACATTTTTGAGTTGAGAGGATCATTCCATTGCATCTAGAACACTTCTTTCAGTTAGAAACACTTTTCATTTCACTCAAAAAGGTTTATGTTTGCCCAAGATACTACCATTTTAGTCAAATCTAGTGTTAGTGGTATAAAGCCTGAATACACCCCTTTTTAATTTTTTTACAAAGTTAATATTTTGGCTTTCTATTTTTATTTTCGGTCTATGTATGCTCTTTGTCGTGCGCTCTCTGTGATATCAGTAAATCAGAAACAGAGCGGAAAGTGTTTTATTTTTTTATGTATGCTCTTTGCGTTGCGCTGTATGTGAGTGTAGCAAATCAAAAACAAAGATAAAACTTGCATTTTCCGGGTAAGATAACCGAGATCTAACCCTATTTGTTGTTAAGATTCGGAAATTTTTTTCCCAAAATTTCACTTGTTTTTGTGTGAACATGTGAAAAGAAAGGTTTTTGGGGTAAACATGCACTATGAGGCAGAGCTCCAACAACAACACCACCTCCATCCTCCTTAACAATTATAATGTGTTTTGCACTAGCTCACTTGGCTGAGAGTTGTTTTATTTAGTAAGAGGTTTTGAGTTCAAGTTAATTTTTGAAAAAGTTTATGCATTCATTGTAAAGAGCATTTCACTTAAATTATCAAAGTGAATCACTATAAAGTAGCTTTAATATTCATTTTTAATTACTTTTTTATAGGCAACTTTAATTGATAAAGTAACTTCATTGTAAAAGTGAGCTTATAGGCAAAATTAAGAAGGAAAGGAAAGGAATTTTGTTCATCCATCACCACATGGACCAACTTCTACTTCCCACGTGTGATGTCTCGTTCCCAAGAGTAGGCAAGCAGGGAGTGACGTAGTAGTCTATTTGTTCCTGTAGACTATAGTCAGGCACAAACATGGAACAAGAGGAGAAATAAGGGTGATTAGGTGGCTAAACGATGAATTAAGCCAAAAAGCATAGAAAAAGTCACTTAAGCGTAAGTCAACAAAGAAATAGAATGAAAAGGTGTTAAAGGGGAACTTAATTAATTAATTACTCACCTTAGTAGGAAAAGCAACTAGCTTAAGTGATGTCAATGGTGAATTAAATCGGGAAGAGATAAAGGGATGAATTCGACCTAATTCCTCATTATGTTATGATTTGATGTTGAGATATTTGTTGAGGAAATCAACCCCCTTGTTGTTTTGTGGATTTCTGGAGGAAACCACCACCATTGATAGATTTTCGTGTTGAGAGACACACCCTAGCCTATCAAAGATACCATCCAGGTATTTCACCGTGCATTTCAGGGATCCAGTTCAGTGACTGCGCGGCTTAGCCAGTGAGGGCGCAAGGGTTAGAGAGAGGGTTTGTGTGGCCACATAAGACATATCAGTATTTTGCAGATTCCTTCGGACCCATTTGAGAGCTAGCCAGGGCGCATCCTTTGAGCCACCAGTCATCAGTTTCTGACGGTGGAATCTCCCAGAATGCAACAAACATCCAATTAGGCAGCTCTTGAGGAAGCACATTTGGGTTTCCAAGGGGTATTCCAAAGTAGATCCGAGGAAACCCTTCTGACCCATTACAAAGAAGGCCAGGACGATCGTTTCAAGTCATACATCGTCAAATTTCGCCGGTGGGATCACTAGGGCACACTCCCACAACCCAAGAGGTGCACAAACCCCCAGGGAGTGACATCCGAAGCTTCAGAGGTCAGATCTTCAGTCCAACAGTTACTAGGATCAACCTAGAGGCCAGGACACTTCATTTGAGACAATTTCCAATCCATTCCAATGGGTATGGCCATCAAGGCGAATTTTCCAGTATCTGCAGCGGTTGTCGTGAGCTTTTAGACTGCGTTTTGTCGATCTATCCGTGCATGCACAGATCAGCCTTCATTCTTCTGATCACGAGTATTTCTTGTTAGTTGATTTGTATTCCAGTGACGATCCATGAGATCTAACTGATGACTAGTATATCTACTTCCAACTTATTATTGTATTTCCTACTTTTTCCTCGTTATATATATCAGTGAGTTGTGTTGTCCTTTCTTTCGCATGCATTATCTTTATACTGCTAAAACACTTAATGAATGAAACACACATGCGAGAATCACCAAGCATGTTCACACATTAACTCAAACACATCGAGAAACCCCCAGAGTATCAGACTTCAATGATAAAACAGTAGTTCAGCAGTAGATATCCAAATCAGCTGGATCAGGGATATTTCAGTGGTATCAGAGCCTTCTTCCTGCCAGCCTGTGAAGAAGTGCTTCTCATGACCCCATGATTCTGAGAACATGTGAAGAATACAAAGAAGGTCAAGGACATATTGGGGATGAGTACATTAAGTACTGCAAAGGTCATAGCAAAGATAGGAGAGATAGAAACCGAACGGATTACACCCCCTTCCACACTCCATCGGATACAGAGCCAAATATAGAGGACAAAGAGCATATCAGTTCAGACACAGAGGCCGAGATAGAGAGGACTATGGGTGACAGGCGTGAGACACCCGAGGGCAAGGGGAAAGGCCCCGAGACACATGTTGACAGTCTGCGGGCCATGTTGAATAACCTAGCTAGAGGACAAAGAGACATGATGAACGCCATACAACAGATGGCTATCAGTGCACAGATGCTCCACCATAGCATGAGCACTATAGGTGCCAACGCCGCAGGAGGGCCGAGTGGTTCAGGAGGACACTGGGAGGTGGGGCCAGTGGCTCCAATGGATCTCAGGGCAGGTCTAGTCCAAACCCTTCACCAGTCCGATCTTACACATCGTCTGGGAGGACTCCCCGACATTTATACCCATAGTTCTAGGTAGGACAGTCAATGGGACAGCCAAGGCAGACAGGAGGACAGTCGGGTCAGGGACAGGTGGTGCCACAGGATCTGTTCGGGGAGTACAAGAGAGACTACTTGGCACTAGGACCGGAGTTCCATGCAGACATGAGTTTGATAGACTATTGTTCGATCAGATATCGAAACAAACCCCGGGAGGCACAGAGAGGCAACGGGCAAACTCACAACATGGATTTCATCAAGAAAGTGGGAAAGTTGAACATTCCTACTTTCGACGAATCATCACGTTGCTCAACTCAGGCATGGGTTTAGAAGCTTGACACATACTTCAAGCTTAACACGATGACAGAGTCATAAGCTATCAGCTTCTCCACCTTGCACTTGGAGGGGGAGGCCCACGAGTGGTGGTACCATGGGCTGGTGACGTTGGGTCACAGCCACATTACTTCATATTTGGAATTCACTAAGGTTGATGGAGAGATTTGACAGGAGAGATCCAGAGCTCCACTTCAGGGACCTTACACAGTTGAGGCAGACCGGATCAGTTGAGGCCTTCATCTCAGAGTTCCAGCGGAAGGCAGTGGTTGTATCTGATATATCAGAGCACAAATTGGTGATGTTGTTCACCAAGGCATTGGCAAAACCATTGAGGGGTTGGGTTAAAGCTTTCAATACTCACACCTTATAGGAGGCCATTGTGCGCACGAGAGACATGGGGGACTCGACGCTAAAACCCAAAACCTTTACCAAACCCTTTATACCATAGAGAGACAAGGATCAGAGAAATCCTCAAAGGGAATGGAAGGGTAAGCCCAAATTGGATGATGACACGAGACGGGAGTTGATGAGGAAGAAGCTTTGCTTCTCTTGCAAAGACCCTTGGGTCCCAGGGCATAGATGCATGGGGAAAGGACAGATCCACTACATTGAAGTGGAATCAGGCAGCAAGGAGGATGATGAGGATATCGGGGCACATGCAAACAGTGATTCAAAGGATGAGACCACACATGGGCCAGAGCAACAATCGAAGAAACCTCAAATACCGGCAGGGGCACCACCCAAGGAGGAGACCAAACCTCGTAGAGAGGTGAAAGGGGGAACCATAGCAACCCTTTCAGGAGTATCGAGGTACAACACTCTCAGGCTCAAGGGCCTTGTACAAGGGCAACGCATGACCGCTTTAATTGATGGTGGGGCCACCCACAATTTCATAGATGCATCCTTGGTAGCCAGGAGGGGGTTACGCACTGAGGAGTTTGAGAGATTCCACATGGCAGTGGCAGATGGATACACGATGATATGTTTGGACATGATCCTAGACCTAGAGGTCAAACTAGGCAACTACACCATGGCAGATACCTTCTATATAGTTGACCTATCAGATACCAATGTCGTATTGGGGGTATAGTGGTTATATTCATTGGGGGAGATTGGGTTCAACTATCAAATGTTGACCATTAGCTTCAGAGATGCCAGTGGATCGAGTGGTGCTGAGAGGTATGTCTACAAGAGCATCACGAGCAGTATCGGCAAAAAGGATGGAGCGAATCTTCCGTCACGGTGATGTGGCCTATGCAGTGGAGTGTTTGATCACCACGCGGAAGGATTCAGAGGGCAGAGAACATTACCATCCACAAATCAGAGAGCTTCTGAGGCAGTATGAGCCAGTGTTTGGGCCGATACCACCAGGGAGACCAGAAGACAGGGGATTTGAGCACACAATCAAGTTGGAAGCAGGGGCTACACCAGTGATCACCGCGCCTTATAAGCACCCCAAGAGATTCAAGGATGAGATTGAGAAAGCAATCAAAGAATTGCTTTCGATGGGGCACATCAAACCCAGCATGAGTCCTTTTGCCTCTTCAATCGTTCTGGTACTGAAGAAGGATGGCACATTGCGGATGTCCATCGATTACAGAGCACTCAACAAAAAAACGATCAAGAATAGGTACCCCATTCCGTGCATAGATGAGTCAATGGACGAGTTACATGGGGCAGTTTTCTTCACCAAGATTGATCTGCGGTCATGATATCATCGGATCAGCATCACGGAGCAAAATATTGAGAAGACGACATTCAGATGCCATTTCGAACACTTTGAGTTCTTGGTCATGTCGTTTGGATTGACCAACGCACCTGCCACTTTCTAGTCTTGCATGAACCACATCTTCAGAGGGCAATTGAGGAAATACCTTCTGCTATTCTTCGATGATATATTGATCTACAACAGGACATGGGATGAGCATCTGGCACATTTGGAGGAGGTCTTAGACATTATGCAAGCACATTCATTATATGCCAAGGAGTCCAAATGTGAGTTTGGCATGAGAGAACTATTGTGCTTGAGGCATATCATCAGTGAGCAAAGAGTATAGGTTCATCAGAAGAAGATCAGGGCCATTTCGAATTGGCCAACACCCAAGAACCTCACAGAGCTGAGAGGATTCTTTGGGTTGTGCAGTTACTACAGGCGGTTCGTCAGAGGCTTTTCACAGTTGGGGGCATTGCTCACAGATTTGACCAAGAAGGGCGCCTTCCAGTGGACAAAGGAGGCATAACGGACATTTGAGAAAATGAAGGAGGTTATGAGCACATGTCCTGTTCTAGCCCTTCTGGATTTCTCACAGCCATTCGTCTTAGAGTGCGACGCATTAGGGGTGGGAATTGGAGCGATTTTGATGCAGGGAGGCCACCCCATTGTGTTTGAGAGAAGGAAGTTCAACGAGTTGGAGAGACCTCTATCCTATTTACGACAAGGAAATGCTAGCAATCATGCATGCCTTAACCAAATTCAGGCAGTATCCGGTAGGTAGCAGATTTCTAGTGAAGACTGATCACAACAGTCTCAAGTATTTCCTGAATCAAAAAGACCTCAATGAGAGACAACAGAAGTGGGTCTCAAAGATCCAAGCCTTTAACTTTGACATTGAGTATGTCGAGGGAAAGAGGAATGTCGTAGCAGATGCCTTTTCCAGGAGGCCACCAAGGTGTTCAATGATGGACGTTTGCACAGATTGGAAAGCTCATTTGTTGGTGGAGTACTCCAAAAACAAATTTGCTTGTGAGGTGATGGATGGACATGTGGTTGATGATAAGTATCGGGTTCTAGATGATGTCATTTTCTACAAGGACCTGGCCTACTTGGTTCCAGAATCTACCCTGAAGAGGAAGATTCTAAAGGTGTGTCATGATTCGCCTACAACAACACATCAGGGGTACTTCAAAACATATAGGCAGATCAGGGAGAGATTCTCATGGAAGGGTCTCAAGGATGATGTACTGAAACACATCCGAGAGTGCACGACTTGTCAGCAAAACAAGTCCGAGTACACACCCCGCGAGGTTGCTTGAACCTCTACCCATTCCAGAGTAGAAATGGGAGAGCATTTCTATGGATTTCATTACATGCCTTCCTCGAGTGCAGGGCAAGGACTGTATATTTGTGGTGGTCGACAAGCTAACCAAATTTGCAAATTTATTTGCCATACCCACGGACTACAAGGCCATACAGGTAGCAGAGTTGTTTTTCGCACGGTTTACCCAGGCAGATAGTCAGTGATAAAGATGGGCGCTTCATCGACGCATTTTGGCAGGAGCTTTTTCGTTTAGCAGGCACAAAGCTAGCTACAAGTACCAGCGACCACCAACAAACAGATGGAAAAACAGAGATCATCAACAAATGGGTGGAGGGGTATCTGAGGAACTATGTGGGACGGCAGCAGTGCACATAGGTGAGATGGTTGCACATGGGTGAGTATTGCTACAACACGACTTACCATATGTCTATCAGGATGTCACCATTCAAAGCATTGTACGGATACGATGCACCCTCTTTTGTGGAGACTGTGTTTGGGGATAGCAAGGTCTCGGGGGCCAAAGACTGGGTGGAGGAGAGCCAAAGGATTCTTCAGGCAATGAGGGAAAACTTGCAGACAACTCAGAACCAGCAGAAGATCTATGCAGACAAGCAAAGAGTCGAGAGCAATTTCGAGGTAGGGGATTTGGTTTTTCTGCGATTACAGCCATACATACAGTCCACATTGAAGAGGAGCAGAGCAAAGAAGCTGAAGCCAAAATTTTATGGGCCATACAAAGTCATCAAGAGGATACGTGAGGTGGCATACGAGCTAGAGGTACCGAAGGGTAGCAAGATTCATAACGTCTTTCACATTTCTTGCCTTAAAAAGGCAGTGGGACAGCAGGTCAGCATTTCAGAGGAGTTGCCACCCTTGGATGAGGAGGGCCAGTTGGAGCTAGTGCCAGAGGGGGTGCTCAAGCAGAGAGAGTGCAGGTTGAGGAGTAGGATCATCAGGGAATGCTTGGTTAGATGGAGGGGTCTTCCAGTGGAGGATGCCACATGGGAGGGAGAGCATATTTTGCAGCACCCGAGATTGATGTTTCTTGAGGACAAGCAATCTCGGGAAGGGAGGACTGTGATGTCCCGTTCCCAAGAGTAGGCCAGCAAGGAGTGACGTAGTAGTCTATTTGTTCTCGTAGACTATAGTCAGGCATAAACAGGGAACAAGAGAAGAAATAAGGGTGATTTGGTGGCTAAACGATGAATTAAGCCAAAAAGCATAGGCAAAGTCAATTAAGCCTAAGTCAACGAAGAAATCGAACGAAAAGGTGTTAAAGGGGGACTTAATTAATTAATTACTCACCTTAGGAGGAAAAGCGCCTAGCTTAAGTGATGTCAATGGTGAATTAGATCAAAAAGACATAAAGGGAGGAATTCGACCTAATTCTTCATTATGTTATGATTTGATGTTGAGATATTTGCAGGAGGAGGAAATCGACCCCCTTGTTTTGTGGATTTCTGGAGGAAACCACCACCATTGATCGGTTTCCGTGTTGAGAGACACACCCTAGCCTATCAAAGATACCATTCAGGTATTTCACCATGCATTTCAAGGATCCAGTTCAGTGACTACACAGCTTAGCCAATGAGGGCGCAAGGGTTAGAGAGAGGGTTTGTGTAGCTGCACGAGACATATCAGTATTTTGCAGATTCCTTCTGACCCATTTGAGAGTTAGCCAGGGCGCATCCTTTGAGCCACCAGTCGTCAGTTTCCGACGGTGGAATCTCCCAGAACGCAGCAAACAACCAGTTAGGGCGTAGCTCTTGAGGAAGCATATTTGGGTTTCCAAGGGGTATTCCGAAGCAGATCCGAGGAAACCCTTCTGACCCATTACAGAGGAGGCCAGGACGATCGTTTCGAGTCATACACTATCAAATTTCGCTAGTTGGATCACTAGGGTGCACTCCCACAGCCCAGGAGGTGCGCAAACCCCCAGGGGGTGACATCCAAAGCTTTAGAGGTTGGATATTCAGTCTAACAGTTACCACGATCAGTCTAGAGGCCAAGGCGCTTCTTTTGAGACAGTTGACAATCCATTCCGATGGGTATCGCCATCAAGGCGAGTTTTCAAGTATCTACAGCAATTGTCGTGAGCTTTTGGACTGTGTTTTGTTGATCTATCTGTGCATGCACAGATCAGCCTTCATTCTTCTGATCACATGTATTTCTTGTTAGTTGATTTGTATTCCAGTGACGATCCATGAGATCTAACTGATGACTAGTATATCTGCTTCCAGCTTATTATTGTATTTCCTACTTTTTCCTCATTATATATATCAATGAGTTGTGTTGTCCTTTCTTTCGCATGCATTATATTTATACTGCTAAAACACTGAATGAATGAAACACACATGCAAGAATCACCAAGCATGTTCACACATTAACTCAAATGCATCAAGAAACCCCTAGAGTATCAAACTTCAGTGATAAAATAGTAGTTCAACAGTAAATATCCAGATCAGCTGGATCAAGGATATTTCACCACGTGGCTCTTTGGTTACCATTTATACATTTTCTTAAAATGAGCATAACTTTCACATCCGAAGTCTGTTTTCAATGCAGTTTTTTTTTTTGAAACAGCCTAATTTTTTTAGAGCTTTCCATCGAGACAATTAGTTTCAAATTTTAAATCCAAATTATTTGCATATTTGAATACCAGTGATCTTTTGCTTACCAGTACCAAATACTTCTCATGGAAATACCATATGGAGGATGTACTAAGAAGTAAAGGATTGCACCGGATTACCTTGCTAACAGAACAAGCCCCCTATGATGATGAAAAGAAAACCAAATGGGATAATAAGAACGACGAAGCACGTGGACTAATCGTAATGTCCATCTCTCATGACTTACGGTTTCACCTTCAAGGATTTGATGGCCCAGATAAAGATTGGGAAAAGCTTGAAGTTGTGTTTGGTAAACACAATGTGATTCGAGCCCACCAGATTGAAAACCAGTTAATGACCTTAAGTCCAAATGATTTTCCTTGCATTGAAGATTATTTATCTAAGTTCAAAACACTTAGACTTTCGGTTCAAGATTGTAAAATAGATCCAAAAGACGATCGTTGCATATATGTTATTCTTGCTAAGCTTGGTAGTGAATATCTTGTTTTTGTATCTACCTTTTATGCCACCAAAGAAACTCTAGAGAAAGCTTACCAAGCTCCCACTCTTCAGTCTTTTTGTGATTCTATGATTAGAGAGCAAGATAATCTTTTGCAACTTGGAGTGATCGGCACTAAAGGTACATCTAACAAAGCCTTAATGGCCTAGTAGAAAGACAACCAAACATCCAAAGAAGGAACAACCTCGCCACAACAAGAAGCAAAACAAGGGTCCCAAACCCTCTCAGCCAACTTCTGCTCCTAATGGTGACAAGGAGCAAAATCTAAAAGGGCATTGCAATTTTTGAGGGTGAGATGGTCATGTGGAGTCTAAATGTTTTAAAATGATGGAAGTCTTAGAAGAAGCAACGAAGAAGCATAATATCAATATTGATTCTTTTTCTACCTCTTCTTCTCATGCACTTTCTACTTCTCGTTTCTCTTTTAATGCAACTTCTTTTTCTTCTTCTGATGAGTGGCTTATTGATTATGGAGCATATTATTATATGGTTCAGCATAAAACCATTTTTTATGCTCTTAATGAATGTAACACCAAACAAATATTTGTTGGTGATGATAGATCTCTTCGTGTTGAAAGGTTAGGAACAATTCAAGTAGATAATGGTCATTTCAATGATGTATTATGTGTTGCAAGTCTTTCCTGCAACCTTCTATCATTGTATCAAATCACTCATTCAGGTGAAGGTAAAACCGTAGAGTTTTCACCTCACCAAGTTGTAATCAAGGATTCAAAAGATTCTAACTTCTAAGCATGTCATAGCAACTGGAATTATCAATCATATTACTAGGTTGTACAAATTTGACAACTTCGGGTCATCATCTTTTCCATCAGTTTTTGTTGCTCATAGCGATGACTTGAGCAAACTTTGGCATGAGTGGTTTGCTCATCTAAAGTATCACTCATTGCAGCAACTATGTAATCAACATATGGTGACCGGTCTTCCTCTTGTTTCTTGCAGAGATGGTATTTGTGTTGGTTGTGTTCTCGACAAACATCATCATAACAGTTTTGACAAACATGTGCACGCCTCATCCCCTTTGCAACTTGTTCACAGTGATTTGAGTGGTCTACTTTCTTCTCCTTTCTCTGGGTGCAAGTACTTCTTAACTTTCATTGATGACTTCTCCAGACGCACTTGGGTTTACTTCTTAAAACTTAAGAGTGAATTTTTTGGACTACAAGGCCCATGTAGAAAAACGATCTAAACATCAACTTCAAAGGTTAAGAACAAATAATGGAGGTGAATATGTGAACAACAAATTTACAAGTTACTACACTACACAAGGCATTCAAATGCAACATATTGTTCCATATACACCACATCAAAATGCAGTTGTTGAGAGAAAAAATTGCACATTAAAAGAAATGGCTAATTGTATGATCCAATCTAAAGGATTAAGTCTTCGTTATTGGGTGGAAGCAATCAACTGTGCAAATTACATAGCAAATCGCACTCCCACAAAGGATTTAAAAATATAACACTGGAAGAAGCATGGACTAAAATTAAGCAAGAGGTAAGCCATTTCCATGTATTTGGTAGTGTAGCATGGGCTCACATTCCTGATGAGAAAAGGAAAGCATTACAGCCTAAAAGTGAGAAGTGCATATTTGTTGGATATTCTAAACATGTCAAAGGCTATCGACTTATTCAACCTCATTCCGATGAAATTTGTATTCAAAGAGATGTTAAATTTGATGAAAATCTCATGGCCTGCAAGCATAATTCGACATTTGTGCCATCTTCTGTTTGTATTCTCGTTTCTTCTTCAAATGATGACAGTGAGGATGAAAATCCACCTCCACCTCCTCACTTTCCTCCAAACGAGTCCATTGAACATGAATGTGCACCAGTACTACTGCTTTCGAGATGGGTCCATTGAACTCAAGAAGCAATTGGTGATCTTGTCGATGATCCTACAGATCAACATCAACCACATTCACAGTTCCAGCGAGCCTCTTGTCTTTTGGCTCAAGCTATAAAGACTCATGATCCAGACACATTTGCAGAAGCTTCAGGTCATCCGAATTGGGACACGGTAATGAATGAAGAGTATCGCTCTTTAATGGCGAATGATACTTGGGATCTTGTACCTCTTCCGAAAAGAAGAAAATTTGTCAAATGTAAATGGGTGTATAGAACTAAGTATGCATCAAATGGAAGTGTTGAAAGACACAAGGCTCGACTAGTTGCCAAAGGGTTCTCTCAAGTTGAAGGCATTGACTATAATGAAACCTTTGCCACCGTAGCCAAAATCAATTCCATCCGCCTTGTTCTAGACCTTGTTGCCTCACATAAAAGGGAGGTCCAGAAGATGGATGTTAAACCTGCCTTCTTCCATGGAACTTTGAAAGAATAAATCTACATGGAACAACCTCCTGGCTATGTCCAAAATGACTCCAACCTTGTTTGTCGCCTTAAGAAATCACTTTATGGTCTTAAGCAAGCTCCTCGAGCTTGGTCTGCCAAAATGGACAACTTTCTTCTTAACACCGGCTTTTCTAAAAGTCATTCTAACACTAATGTTTATACCAAGAAAGTATGAAGCCATCTCATAATCCTTGTTCTTTATGTTGATGACCTTATCCTCACTCGTAGTGACCCTAAATTTCTAAGCCAAGTGAAATCTAGCCTTAAAAAGAAATTTGAAATGACAAACTTAGAATATTTGCATTATTTCCTTGGCCTTCAAGTATTGCAAATCAAGAAAGGAATTTTTCTTTCTCGGTCTAAGTATACTTGTGACCTTCTTCACCTTTCACGTGGAAGATTCTAAACCAGCCACTTCTCCCTTCCAATCTGGAGTCAAACTTGTTGCCACTTGTCCCTCAGTTGATGCCACTTTGTACCATCACTTAGTTGGTAGCCTCTTATATTTGACTCATATCCATCCTGATATTTCCTTTGTTGTTGGTCTTGTTTCCCAGTATATGCAAACACCCCATGAAAGCCATTGGAAAGCAACAAAAACGATACTTCAATATGTATGGGGTACAGTTCAGTTTGAGATACATTATAGTTCAAGGGGGACTCCTTTGTTGGTTGGTTTGACTGATTTAGATTGGGTCGACAACCCTAATGATCGAAAGTCTACTGCAAGTTATGTTTACAGCCTTGGTTCCGGACCTGTCACTTGGGCTTTTGTAAGAAACAACAGGCTATTGCTCTTTCTTCAGCAGAAGCAGAGTACCAAACAACGATTAATGCAAGTCAAGAAGCCTTGTGGCTTCAACAGATCCTTTCAGAGTTTAGATTCCAACCACAACATCCAACCACCCTCTGGTGCGACAATCAAAGTGCCATCAAGCTCGCCAAAGATACACTTCAACATCAGCACATCAAACACATCGAGCTACACATGCATTCATCAGAAAGCTCATTCATGATCAAGTTATTGAGGTATTGTTTTGCCCTACAGAAGATCAAGTCGCAGACATTTTCACAAAGTCTCTTACAGAAGCGAAGTTTTCCAAACTTCAATATATGTTAGGAGTTCAAGAAGTTGGCATTAAGGGGGGATAGGCTCTAATGCCTCCTTTCTTCTCCTATTGTGTCGCCTTTGTAAATTCTTCAATCATATCCCAAGTTGTTCTTAAGGGGGGATGTTGGGATATTTAGACACTTAGGAATTAGCTAAGATCAACTTGCTCTAAAGTGTCTTTAGGTAAAAATGTGTTTCTTTAGTATGCATTAGCATGCATTTGTAGTTATGTAATACGACAGTCACGATATGTTTTAGACAGAGTGATCTAACGGCTTATATTCTCCTCTATCTTAACGACTACATTGATCTGTGGCTTAACACCCGATTGTTCCATGATCTCTATTTAAAGAGCATGGAGGGTCATTTGTTGATGATCATTTGTGAGAAACTCTCTTGTAAAATATTTTTCTTTTGCATTAATATATTTCCTCAAGTGGCCACGTGGGGCCGTGGACTGTTTCCCTCTTCGAGGGTTTTAACCACATAAAAACATCGGTGTATTGATCTCTGATCTGGTTGTGTGAGTGATTAGTGAAGGTGTTCGTTCTATGTGGAATACCATGTTTTGTTGAACATTAGGCGTCTCAACCTCAATTTGATCATAAAGCATCAAACATGATCACCTTAGATCATGTATCATGTTGATTAAACCTCTGATCTGCTCTCTTTGAAGGTCACACAGTCTGTGCTTTATCAAGCAGCAGCACATGTTTTCTCAGTTTTCAGTGTGACTGTGACTTTCCATGATGTTTGCAGTCCTCTTCCTGCTTGTTTCAGACTAGTCAATCATGTCAAGCAGTTTACTTGACATGATTGACCTCTTCAACAACTTCACTACAGTTTTGACTTCAAGTTTATTTTTGGGGTACAGATTTGCCCCTCCATCCTGCAGTCTCCTTCCATGATCTAAAGCTCACCTTCCTCTGCAGGTAGATACAGCTCAGCCGCTCCCAAGTTTGCCTCGCTCGTCATGCATGCAGCGAACCATAAATTAGGGTTCTAAGTTTTACTTTTTGGGTTTTTTGGAGACTCAAAACTGTTCTAGTTCACTTTGATTTTCAAGGACTCCTATAGGAGAGTTGGTAAGTTGGTGGGGAGGAGACCCAAATTCAAATCTTGTCCATTATCATTTTATAATAAGAAATTGGAGGGTGAATATTTCTTTTAAAAAGGTGACTTTTTAGTTGTATATTTTAAAAAGGTGACTTCTAAGTTGTATATTTTAAAAAGTATAAGGTTATTTTTATTTAGAAGGTCACCATACTTTTGTGCATTACCTTCTCAAAGGGAAGCAGTACACATTTCTTTCTGCACTGTCTTTCCTAATGGGGGCACTCACACTCTGTGTGGCCCACTTGGATATTTGGTGGCAATTGTTGGGGTTTGTTTGCAGTCTTGATAGCAGTGTTTGGATCATATTTTTTGGTTTACTTCCACTATGGCTGTTTCTGATGAGGAAGAATTGGTTCTTCTGTAACATTGTGAGGAAGAAGAATTGCTCCAAAAACACTGTAATAAGAAAGTTCCTCTACTTCTATAATTGGCCGAGAAGGACAAGTCTATTCAGAATTCTCAACACCTCAATCAAAACCTTGAAAAAGAAGGTAAATATGGTGATTACACTAGAAAATTACAAACTTTGTTTCATCTACTAAGTATGATGAACAAGTTGATAGATAGACATTTGGGTTAATAAGATGGAAGAAACCATTACTCTTGCTTGTCAAACGTTCATAGATGAATAAGAGGAGAAGGAAGCAGTACTTGACACATTGCAAAAGGATATTCAGTCTTTATCACAAAATTCTCCATTATCATTTTATACTAAGAAATTGGAGGGTGAATATTTCTTTTAAAAAGGTGACTTCTAAGTTGTATATTTTAAAAAGTATAAGATCACTTTTATTTAGAAGGTCACCATACTTTTGTGCATTACCTTCTCAAAGGGCAGCAGTACACATTTCTTTATGCACTGTCTTTCCTAATGGGGGCACTTGCACTCTGTGTGGCCCACTTGGATATTTGGTGGCAATGGTTGGGGTTTGTTTGCAGTCTTGATAGCAGTGTTTGGATCATATTTTTTGGTTTACTTCCACTATGGCTGTTTCTGATGTGGAAGAATTGGTTCTTCTGACACATTGTGAGGAAGAAGAATTGCTCCAAAAACACTGTAATAAGAAAGTTCCTCTACTTCTATAATTGGCCGAGAAGGACAAGTCTATTCAGAATTCTCAACACCTCAATAAAAACCTTGAAAAAGAAGGTAAATATGGTGATTACACTAGAAAATTACAAACTTTGTTTCATCTACTAGGTATGATGAACAAGTTGATAGATACACATTTGGGTTAATAAGATGGAAGAAACCATTACTCTTGCTTGTCAAACGTTCATAGATGAATAAGAGGAGAAGGAAGCAGTACTTGACACATTGCAGAAGGATATTCAGTCTTTATCACAAAATTCTCTTTCCTCTTCGCAAGAGTATATTAAATGTCTATCACATTATTGTTCTTCCACTTCTTTTGATGCACCTCCTCATGCACTAGTTGCTACTCTTTGGCAATCTTCGACAGACAGTAGTACCACCTCAGCATCCAAATCCGTGAGAGCCCAAGGAACCATTCAACCTCCGCCAATGAGACCTTGTGAAGTCGTCACCTCATATCCCAGATCAGTTCACTCGGCACTAGCAGACAAACAACTTCCTGCCATGCACAGTAACAAGGGGTTCCATCCAGGCGACCAGACATACCATGACCCAACTCCTCTGGTCAGCCATCTATCAGAAGCTTCCTTTCTTTAACCTCAAATGTTAAGAAAGACAGATATTGAGATTGCAGTTCTGACAAGAGGCATCCTACCCTCCTCTTCTACACGAAACAACAGCAGAACCAGGATGTGTTGAAGCCCCCTCCTGGATTTCCTCATGTGACATTTCTCTTCTTGGCCTAAAGACATATATTGAGATTGCAGTTCTGACAAGAGGCATCCTACCCTCCTCTTCTACACGAAACAACAGCAGAACCAGGATGTGTAGAAGCCCCCTCCTGGATTTCCTCATGTGACATTTCTCTTCTTGGCCTTAGGGTTGTGTATTCTCATCCATGACATGATTCATGTATTAGCATTACAGTTTTATATGCTTAGGCTTTAAACCTTAGATTGTAGATTAGATATACTTTTTCCTTGCTTTTATAGGAGTTGCCCTTGCACTTCCACTTCGTATTCACACAGATGTACTTAGATATCCCATTGACCTTCTTATGGTCCTTTGTTGGACATTAATAAACTTATCTCTTATCTTACCTTACCTTGGCATCAATGGGTTTAAGAAGCACACTAAAGGCATAGGTTCCAAATTACTTCAGCAAATGGGTTACACGGGTAGTCAACTTAGTAAGCATGGATAAGTTTTTATCACTTCTTTTAAGCCTTAGATGAGACCAACAAGCGCAAGTCTTGGTTATCTTAAAACTGCTTCACCTAAATGAGAGACACCTTGATTCTTCTACCATACAACCATTCAGTCCCCATGGTAAATGATTCTTTGATATGATTGATTGATCATAGCAACAATCTGTTATGGACAATTTTTTGATGATAGATTTTCATTGCTTCTTTCTGCACATGCATATGGTGGAAGACACATTGTTGATGGGAAGACCATTTTGTCACATGTTCTGTTAGGAGCACTTTTTTGAGCCTTCAACAACCCTCTTGACCAAAAAGCACTTGGCCAAGCCTGATGGTTTGGTTGCTTGAAGAGCTCTTGTTGATCTTTGAAACTCTTGCTTCTATAGCATCTTCATCAGATCCCTCTCAACTTCAGCACGCTCTCCTTTGCCATCATAATTGTCATTTATTGAACCTTGTTCTTCAAGCCTTTAACAGCATTGGAGGATTAGACTTCCTGACCACTCAAAGGTAAGCTCACTTGCGAAAACCTTCGTTTGTTTCATCGATTTCGAAGAAGTTCATGTTAAGCATTTTGGGTTTCTTGGAGGCTGAATTCTGAAAGACTCTACTAAGTCCTTGTCCCCACCCCAAATAAGCATTAAGGGGGGATATTGTTGGAATGTTTATGTGACTGTTTTGACCACATCATTCCCTATGAACATTAAGGGGGATGTTGGGATGTAATATTTAATTGGCCAAATATATAAGTGATTATTTATTGACATTTTTAATGGTCAATTTGTGTTCTCAAAGGTTGTCTTATTATGCCACATTTCCTTCTCTATGTCCCAAAGTCAAGCCTAAGGGGGGTATTAGTGTCATGACGGCAATCATGTCTTTGTGCCATGTTAGTGGAGCCTCTAGTGGCCAACATGGGGTCTTGTTGGGTTACGTTAGTGCCTCTTTAGTAATAGAATTACGCTTCCTCCTATGATAGTTGGCATTTATGCTAGAGACAACTTAGGGTTATTTCCCACTCTTAACACCTATATATATGAAGTGTCTCAACCTCATTTTTTATCATCGAGAATCAAGCATCAAGCATGGTCATCTTCTGTAATGTATCGGATTCACTGAATATAGTTAATATTCAAGTACAATTGTACCCATCCATACCTTATGTCTCTTGGATTTATTTATGATTAATATATCCCAAGGTTTCTACCCTAAAATCTAGCATAAAGCTAAGTACTTAAGTTAGAGCTGCATCTTACCAATAGGACCTGACTCATCCTTGAAATTGGATAAACGAAGAATATGCCCTCTATACGAAAAGTTCAACAGCTCTTCCCTAAATGTAGGATCTCCCTCCCTTAATGTTCTATGGATGACTATCAACGTCTTCAATGCAACCTGCACAATGGCATGCAAGAACATCAATCAAACAATTAGCATAATTGATATACAATATACAACACATTATTTGGTAGGCCACTAACCATTAATAAATGCAATCTGCGGAATGGTATGTAACAACATAAGTGAAATAACATTATTGAGTGACATATACAAGACACCTGCTTGCATGTTTGATGCTAAACAAAACAACAGGAAACCTATTTTGTAAATCCTTCTTAAGTTTTAAGAGCACAGCAAATTATTGAAACACTAAACCCAATTCAAAATCTCTAAGAGCTGCTACCAATTTAAAAATTCCATCACCTGTACATAAAGCTATATATTATCTACAGAAAACTCTGTCAAAACTTGACTTTAATCAAATTTTAACTTCGCTGGCTACAACCCAAAATTTTATAAAACAAGTCCCTGTTGCAATAAAATTGTTGATTTCAAACGTCACGAATTCTTTGAAGAGCATAAATTCCAGATTTTATTTTCATCTAACAGTCAATATGCCTTTCTCATTCAAACAATTTCTGCTGTGTTGGATAAGACATTTTAGAAACAACTGTACAGTATAGTTTTCAATTGAACAAAATGAAACCAGACAAAATTACAATTTCAAGTGAAAGAAGCAATAGAAAAAAGACTACATACAGAATTACTCTAAATGACAAACCTCAAAATAGCCTGCCCATTGCTCTTCAGAATACCAATCAAGTCTTCTATAGAGAAGGACAAGCAAGAATTTGCATTCAATTTAATTATCTTATACATTTGGTGTGTTTTGACCTGAGATTCCATTCACTTGTATTAATTCTTTGGCAATGAGCCTTTAGTCACCGGTTGTATGGCAATGCAGCCCTTCAGACAGTCACCAAAAAGCTATTGTAGTGACTCAAAACCAAAGTCGACCTCATTTGTACTTGTAAATGGAAGAAAAAGCCATCGTAGTAAAGTAAAGGAGGAAATTCATCCCACATTATACCAAGAAGTAAACTTTAAAATCCTGATGTTATCATTGATGCGCATCTGAATATAATAATATATGCCACAGTCTATTTGCACATTCATTAATTGAATATTTTGTTGGACTAATGCCCCCTTGAGAATGCAATCCATGCTTGGATCTTGGGAAACTGAGATCGATACAATTGGAGAGTGAAGGTTTTTCTTTTCATTCCATTTGGACAATGTTAAGCATGATGACTAAGTCGTAACTGAACAACCACAGATATTCAAGCAAAACCTTGTAGTTCTCATACATTGGGTTCATAGCTTCTCTATAGATGGCAATACTGCACTACATTACATGATTTTAATTAGTGCAAATTTTCCCAGTTTGCCAATATTCTTTCAATCATTCAAGGAGGAGCTTTCCAATTTCTGGGTCTACATCAACTTATTTCAAAGCCTTAAAGAAACAATTAATGTTATCAAGCAAAAGGTGGGGTTTGTCAACATATGTAATGTTGCTGAATATTTTTTAACCAGATAAAATTTTGGTGAGAAGGTGAATCCTCTCAAGGGTCATCCCTCTACAGACTGGAAGGGGACTACATCAAAAATTATTTAGCCCAAGGTTTTGAAAACTTTCTTACTTCAGAAGCAGAGGAAACTTCTAAAGATTGACTACTCCAGAGTATCCCCTCTTCTTTTTATTCTGCTGACAGAGGTTTTAGGAAGTCTCAATAAAAAAGGGATTGTCCCCTTCCCCTTGGAATCAGTCAGTCTTTTATCAAATATATTCATTAATCAATCCAAAATGTAGATGACACCCTTTTGATCATTGCTGCCTGCCTACAAATTCCAGAAAACTGAAACCAACCCAGATCAATTTTTAATCTATTTAGGAGGACAGGTGGATAAGGAGAAATCCAAGATCTTTTTTCTGAATTGTTAGGAAGGATAATGGACATGACTCTACATAATACTTATTAGTGTAAATAAAAGTAATTAGGAATATCACAGGTTGGGTGAATACATCCTCCCCTTGGTTATTCATATAGAAATACACAAACTCCAGTTCATCTTGAAGATTCTCTCTGATGAAAAGATGATATACTTCTCTATGCTTTGTTTAGCATGAAAATCTAGATTTTCCACAAGCTGGATGCAACTTTTATTATCTCATAGAACCGGAGTGGGTTCTTTTAGTTTATAGCATTATGCCGATATCTTTAAAAATTCTTCTAAGCAAAATTGCCTAACATATTTAGCTGAGTGTCTTTAATTCCACTTAATCAAATGATAATGCCGCTGTAACTTGTTTTCAGCTACTCCATGTTACAGCTCCTGATCACAAACTGAAGATGTAGCCTGATGTAGATATCTCATCAATATTACCTACCAATTTGAATCTATATATAACCCAGAAGCTTCATATCTGCACATTTGCCATATTGGATTCTGCATTGCAAGGTGCCTTTAACCTATCTTGAGATTCTTTAGCAGCCTTCTAATGTGATTCTCTAGGATTGCCATAAACAAACCATTCTAACTATATGTAAAATATTAGTTCTGGCAATAGTTATTAGAAAAGACCACCAACTAGCCAAGTGGATTAGCTTTGGGATAGGAGTACATGTTGTGCTCTGGCAGCATTTACCCCGGGCACCATTCATGGAATGCGAGGAAGCACCTAGAGGGTTTCCCCGAGGACATTTTCCATGGAGAAAAAAGGATAAGACCAATCAATTGTTGATATAATTTAGTATTTACTTCCTTGGATTTGATCATGTGTTGTTAATTTCTAGTATCAATGGGAGTTAAAATAGGATTATATTGAAGCATATCAAAACTTTTTGGGGCTTAACTTTAGTCAATTAATCCTCAAGAGTCCTTGATTTTCATGGAGGTTGTTTCCCTCCAGGTTTCTGGCTCCCCACAAGAATTCCATAATGTTAATGTTTTATTCCATTATTATAGTTCTTTGCATTTCAATAGATAAGAGCAACATAAGAACAAGATCACTAAGAAATACACATTCACAAGAGACATAGCATTTATCCTGGGAAACCCTCTAGGGGAAGAAAACCCAGCAAAAACTTC
This sequence comes from Picea glauca, assembly GCA_000966675.3. Classification (NCBI taxonomy): domain Eukaryota; kingdom Viridiplantae; phylum Streptophyta; class Pinopsida; order Pinales; family Pinaceae; genus Picea; species Picea glauca. The sequence continues at coordinate 1,267,847 of JZKD02S1889452.1, forward strand.
CTATCATAAATTGCCAATACAATGTCATGAGATAACTCAAACCAATATAGAAAGTCCTCTCCAAAAGATGCGCCACTCTTCTCCCTCTCTCCAAATGGTAAGTCGCAACTTGCCTCTTAGAAATGAGCAAGTGTGTTGTATGTCAAAGTGAGGTGCTAGCCTCTCTATATATACAAGTCTAGCACGTGTGAAGTGTCTTCACTGGCAGGGCCGATTTCTCACTCTGGGTGGGTAAACCCACCTTTATTATATTTCTGGGTCTCAATAATAACTGTTGGGGCCGACTTCTTATTTTGCCTATTACAATTGTCTATTGACCAATCCGCAAAAGGGCATTTGGTCTTAATACAATAACCGACATGATCAATCCACAATGGGGATTGATCTTATGAATAATATAACAATAATAATAAGAATACTCTTTGCAGTTACATTATTTCAACACTCCCCCTTAACAAGGAGGGAATTCTTCAACAGCATCAGGCGAGAGAGGTCTACATCATCAGAGGCATCAGGAGGACAGTATCGTCAATATCATCTTGGAACATTGGCTAGCATATCTACGAGTCATCGGCAGCATCGTCATTCTCGAAAGAATGCCATCATCATCTACATCAATATGTATCAGTAAAAAAAAATGATACCTCATCGCAGCGCTAGGCTGGCACATCACAGTACTACACTGGCTCAATGTCACAGCTGATAAGTTGGTGGCTCAGTGTCAGTCACATCTTGCTTTACGTCTAACAATTGGGTCAGAAGCAAGGAACACATCATCATCTTGCTTTACGTCTAACAATGAGGTCAAAAGCAAGGAATCATCTTGCTTTACGTCTAACAACTAGGTCAGAAGCAAGGAACACATNATCATCTTGCTTTATGTCTAACAACGAGGTCAGAAGCAAGGAATCATCTTGCTTTATGTCTAACAACTAGGTCAGAAGCAAGGAACACATCATCATCTTGTTTTACGTCTAACAACAAGGTCAGAAGCAAGGAATCATCTTGCTTTACGTCTAACAACTAGGTCAAATTCAAGGAACACATCATCATCTTGCTTTACGTCTAACAGCGAGGTCAAAAGCAAGGAATCATCTTGCTTTACGTCTAACAGCGAGGTCAGAAGTAAGGAATCACACATCATCTTGCTTTACGTCTAACAACGAGGTCAGAAGCAAGGAATCATCTTGCTTTAC
>JZKD02S1889452.1:1276645-1289350 GCA_000966675.3 Picea glauca
TCGTAGATTCTTTAGATTAGAGATCATTTGTGTGCTCATGGACTTGCAGTCCATCATGCCAAAACTGCGAAGCACATCAACTACATATTTACCCTGTGAGAGAAATATCTCTCCTCATTTCTGCCAAAAACTCCAAGCTCAGTAATGTAAAAGATACAAGTCTTTCATTTCAACTTCTTCAGAAGAACTCCCTCTTAGTCTGAGCCAAAAAAAAAAAATTCCTTTCCTATAAGGAACAGATGAAGATTTTGAACAATCTTCATATAAGGATGATCCCAAGATTTTGTCATACTGAGCTCTCAGAGTTATAATCCATGAGGTTCTTTTCATGGATAGCTTCTTGTTTAACTTCACTGTTTGAGAAGAAAATCTTAACATCTGTCAGATGAAGTATCCAAAACAAGAAGGCGACAAAAGGATCCTGATGAAGGTAAGGATCTTGTCATAGGTCATCCCTTCTTTCACGAGTCACAAATATACCCTCCATAAAGGCTTTATTTTATAAGACGATGGAGGTTCTCACTGATTTATTACGAGCTCTTTGAAAACATAGATCATACATCATTCTTTTCTGTCACATCATCTAGAGGACCAGAGTACTTATCTAGCTTCTGCTTTCTGTGAAAGTGCCTTTAGGTGCTGGAAGCTTTTCTGTTTTCTTTAGTATTTCTTGGCATCAGACTAGTTTCCTTTCAAGGGAACTAATAGAATCCCTAGATTCTATTAAGCTGTCGATTCTGTTGTAGGTCAAGGACTAACTCATATTCAGAGACTGCTCCCTCTGAGTCTAAAAAATTTGTCTTTCTGTCAATTTGCTCCCTCTGAACCTATACAGACATTTTGACTCTGATCAGGTGTCATATCTTTTCAAGATGATTTTGGTGCCAATACAAGATGAAAAGCTGAGTCAAACTTCTGAGTTCCTGTGCCAAGGATAATGACTCAAATACAAAAAATGATATCAGTAGGGTTTCCTCAAAACAAAAATTACCCCAACTATCAAGATAAAATGTTGGACTTTTTAACTAATGAAATAGCCCAAGGTTACATGTTGTCTTTCATAAAAGATCAACGAACAGTTTGGTCTCCAATCAAGGAGAAAGGCTTAGCCTTTATCAAAAATAAGTAGGTGTTGGGATCATAGCTTCCTTAATTATGAGATTCTGACAGTATTCAGTTTAGACATGGGTACATAAAGATGACAACAAGGTAATCTCATCTTGATGTCATGACGTGTCCATGAAACTTGCTTAGGTTTGAGATATGCATGAACTTTGTATCATGCTACCGACTCAAATTAACCAGGACTTCTGCAGAAATAAATCTATTAGTTCAAGCAACTTTAATATCCTTAAGAGAATATCTTACTGTCCTGTGTATATTCATCCATAAGCAAACAATATGTCAAAGACTGCATTGTCAAGAGTCATCCCATTCAAAGCTAAGTACCAAAGTCATTTATGAGATTCTACCTCTCAATGGATTGAGGTCAACTTGTTGTAAAATATGAGGATGCATAAGGTGTTGTCAATTACACAGTTTAAGAATCCCATTACCAACAGTTCAGTTAAAACATTGTATTTTATCAAGAGCTTATTAAATGAAAGTTGAGTACTTATCAATCATTAGTAGCAATAAAAAGCCTTAAAAACTATCACTTATCATCTTAAGATGATGATTACTTTTCCAAGCATTTTGCATCAGTCCTTTGACTAAATCTTACCTTCTCTCAACAGAGTTTGTCATTTAATTTTCAGTTAAACAGTAGAGAAGAAAAAACTTGGAAATCAATAGGTGATCAAAGGTAAACTAGGGACTTCACTAAGAGTCCCTTTCAGAGATAAAGGATCCTGGCCTCTAGATTTTCTTGACAAAGAAACTTTCCCAAACTCGCATTAGACACTCCACAAAAGATCAATTAGGCATCCAAAGTTGCATCTCAAGTCAATAAACAAGATAATCATTTCACTGTCCCTTTCATATCAATCAGTCCAAAAATATATAAAGAATTACTTCTTGTCAAGAGGCTTGATCAATAATTAGAGAAAAATATGAGAGAGTGATAGGTTGAACATGCAAGTTACAATGGTTAACCTTAGCATGCATTTAGGATGACAATCTAGTATTGTGACTCTAAAAACAGAAAGCTATTAGCTTTTAAACTAAAAAGGGCATGTACTTGATCACAGCCATAGGCAAACCCACAGTCATTCAAACCCTTAATGAAATCTAATCCATTAAAAGATGCAGAAACAATTCCAAGGAGTATCACCTGTTAGTAAGGACATATGCTAGAGATTGAACTTCAATCTGTTCTTGTCATGACAATGGTTTAAGTTCCTTTCCAAAGTCTTCTGATCTGCAAAACAAATTCCCAGAGTAGGATCTACGTGGGCTCACCCCATAGCTCTGATACCATGTTGGAATTTGTGTAGTAGAGCATAACAGTAATATCTTTTAAAATTCAAAGAGTAAAACAACTAGATCTAGAGTTTAGATATCAATCTCCACTACTTGCACAGATCTAGGAGATCTAAAGAGTAAGACTGTAATACAAATCTAAATTCAATTGCAGATCTAAACTCAACTTAGATAAAAACATACAGATCTAAACTTATAACCAAGATCATTAAACCATCAGTCAAACTGTAGAAACAGAGAGGTAAACTTAATATATCATTTAGATCTAATAACAGTTAATGCTGGAACATAGATCTAGATAGATCAGTCTGTATAGAACTCAAAACAATATACCAGATCTGAAAAGGATAGATAGCATACCTTGTTTTGATCCTTACCTCTGAAGAAGTCACAGCCAACAAGAAGGATGTAGAACCATTTGAATTATGCTCAGACAAAGGTTCAGTTCATAGATCCACCTTATAGGTGGGATCCCTTTGCCAATAGATGAAGAAACTTTCTTGCCACCAAAGGTATAGGGCCACAAAGACCTCACACTGTCAAACCCTCACACTAAGAGTAGGTGAATGCATACAAACCCTCAAACATAAAAGTTATGAGCAAAACCCTTACACAGGTAGGCCAATAGTCAAAAGAAATGATCACAGTCTGGACACAAGAACAAACCCCCACAGTAGAAATGAAAGGTGGTACCCACAGTCATATCCCAGCAATTAAAAGGAGAGGGGCTGAACCACAGTCAGCTTACACAGAAGTCACAAAGGAGAGGCCACACCACAAACAACCCTCACCACTGTTAAAAGTCTGCACCACTGTCAGCCCACACAATAATTGAAAAGGGTCGCACCCTACAAGCTCATCATAGCAGGAAGAGGGCTTGTACCCTAAGGGTCACCACAGCAGGAGCAAAGGGGGTCGCACCCTAAGGGCTCAACACAACAACATCAAGAGGTGCCGCACCCTAGTCACATTACAGCAAAGTAGGAGGGGTCGCAACCTTGTTCACCCCACACAGCAAAGGAGAGAGCCGAGTCATACTTCACAACAGCAATGGGAAGAACAGATCCACCCTACACTTACTCCACACAGCAGGTAGGAGGGTCATACCCTAGAGACCCCACACAAACAGAGCTAAAGAGGGGTCGCACCCTCAACACTCAACCACGCTGCACCAGTAGATAGGGGCCACACCCTACAGCCACACCAAACAGTAGAGAGGGGATGCTCCACACTCCAAGCAGCAGAAAGAAAGGAGGGTCGTAGCAACCTCACAAGACAACAACTGTTCCAACAATAAGTTGCAACAACAATGGAGAGGAGGCCGCAGCCATACACAACCTTGCAACAGTCTTAAAGGAGGCCGCACCAAAAGCAACAGAAGAGGCCGCAACTAGGAAGACACCCACAGCAGCAATGGAGGTTGCACACAGCAATAGATCACCAAGGAGGGCCGCAGCTAGAAGACAAAGGAGGTCGCAGCTAGAGGAGAGAGAGATCAGCGCTTGCACTTGAGGAATAATAGGTGAGTGAGAGGTGAGGGGGGAGTTTAATTTATAGTAGTTTGGCTAGGGCAAGGGTTAGAATAAAACAATCACATGTTTAAATTTAAATTTAAACATGTGATAATAAACATTTTAAATTTAACTTTAATTTTAACCCTTGTATAAGACAACAAAACCCCAAACCAAACATGCAAGGGTAAAAGAGGGTTTGCAAGGTGGCAATACTCATTCCTTCATATCACATGGTGAACCTATTACTTTATCATCACTGCATATGGGACTTATCCCTCATGTGGTTATGTCCTTCTTCAAGGAAGGTCATGTACCATCAAATACTTGATAGAGCATCAAGTAGCCCCAGAACTTTTTCTGGGGTCTTATCCACCAAGGTCAGAGACCAAGGATCAACCCATGCCATATGCATGGGTACCCTGGACTTTTCCAGGGGCCCTAGGCTTATCTAGAGGCTTTAACTGTTTGGTCCTAGACCAAGAATACCAGTCGTATACTGGGGGCCCTCTCAGGGGTCTTTACTGCTTGGTTCTTCACCAAGAACCCCAGTCGTATATTGGGGGCCCTCACAAGGGTCTTTTCCACCATGGATCAACCCATGCCTCAAGCATGGGTACCCTTGACATTTCCAGGGGCCCTAGACATATCTAGGGGCTTTAGCTGCTTAGTCTCAGACTAAGAACCCCAGTCATATACTGGGGGCCCTAAGAAGGGTCTTTTGCTATGGCACTGACTGTTTGGTCCCAGACCAAATACCCCAGGAGTGCATTGGGGGCCCTAGACCTCAGCTAGGGTCTTTACCATCCTTCCGGAGAATGGCTCTTGCAGCTGCTATAAATTTAACACCTAGCTCCAAGTCTGGACCAAGAAGGAGGTTGTTGCATCACTAAAGGTCAACAAACAATTCACCCTAGCCCCTAGAAATGATAAACAAGCTCCCTTCCCATCTGCACTCCCAAACAGAAAGGGCTGCAAGCAAATTATGACTCCAAGGACAAAGGGATAGACAGAATACACCGCAGGCTGAAGAGCTTAGCCACAACTTTAAATGGTTGAAGAAAGATGAACTTGAATTTGTGGCAGCTATTGCTCCATTCTATGTTCTCTGTTTTACATTATTCTCTGATACATTGTAAATTTTTTTGATAACCACCCAATGACAGAGCATGCACGGAGCCAATAAAATTAAGGTGTACCACCACGCTACCTATTTTATTGTGAAATGCATATAACTTTTCCAATTTAAATAAATGACTTTAGGATTTAAAAGAAAAACAACCAGAAAAACTCACTGTAGCAAGCCATTTATCCATAAAGCTCCCAAAAAAAATTCTTTAATATGCTGTAGATGCTACAAAAAAACAAGCTGCTATGACAGGCACATGACAGAATCCCTCCTGGAGAAGGTTTGCAAAGTTCCAACTAAAAAAATTGTTGGGAGAATCAATGTGCATTTATCATTAAATAATGATATGATTTCATATGCAGACTTATGTTTGATTCTTTAAAAATGCAACAATGACAAAGGTATTGTACATAAATCCATCAACTTCTCATGCTTAGTTTCTCAAGTGATTCGTAAAACTTTGCACAAATTGGGGTTTTGCTAGCATGACTGAGAGTTTTACACGTTGTAATGACCTGTACACTGCAAGAAATATTTCCCTGATGAGTACCTTAGTCACGACATACCCTAAATTTCCAAAGTGTTAATAACTTCACCTGTTTTTGGTTGGCATCTTAAAAATGAGGCATATTGCTGTTGAAAATCAAAGAGTTGACTGCAAGCAAGTAGAGACCGAGGGTAAACTTCACGGTAGGTTTTGATGAGTATACTTAAGTTTTAACTCAATGTCTTGACACTTTGTGTATTTATGTGTTGACACTTTTCTCTTGTTTATTTGAAGTTCATATTAATAAATATCGTTTCTGACTGATTTAGTGGTTTAATTCATAATTTGTTTAAAACAAGTATTTTACTTTTAAGTTATTATATACATACACAAGTTTTCAGTGTAGAACATGCCACACATTTGGGCAGCGTAACCAGGGAAATTAGTTTCCAACCCAGAGATGTCTGAACAGTAGATGCAAATTCCATATAGAGAATCAGAGTATTCAACTCACTGAATGCCCGTTGCTTTAACATGAATCCATTTACTTGATACTGAGCAGAACATATAATAACAAATCAGGGCCACTTGCCATTCCTAGGTAAAGTCCAGGAACAGTGCACCACTCCATCTGAACATGTAATTAATAAACTCACATGGCAACAAGAGCTTATAGAAATAGTAAGCATACCGTCCAGTTATGAGTTTTGGCCAGTCGCCTGGCAAGGGCATTTATACAGTAAGCTACATCCGCCCGGGGCCGAGCTGATGAGGTCGCCAGAAAAAGTTCTGCAACATCATAACAAAACTCTCAAAACTACTAGTTTATTTATAATACCCATGTTTTACATTAACATGACAAGATGAGATCCTGATCATGATCCAATTCCATTGAATAGATATGATTTGCCATGTAAGGTTTAATCCAATGGATGCACAGTTCATTGTTCTATCAAATACCCACAACCAAACAGCAAAACAGAAGATAAAATAGAATCACTGGAGGAAAGAATTAGGGTCAGTTCCAAGGACTGTTTTGATAAGGCAATTTTCATCAGATCGACTGCAGATTATGCTGTTAAAGGAGGATTTAACATAACATTATGATGTCAAGGATGTGGTCCTTGAATTTACGGGATTTACCAAGATCGCGCAAGGGTTTGTGTGATGTCTTGTTATATAATATAGCAGGCAGGCATAAGAGACAGAGTTGCTTACTTCTGATATGCCTTTCCTTTGGAGGACACTCGACATGATTGGTGGCCTTGACCACAGCTACGTCCAACTCCTGCAAATCCCACCACACCACGTCTTCTGTGAATTCGATCGAATAAGAAAAGAAAGGAGAAATTGATTTGAGATTGAATCTAATGGAATTTTTACCTTGTACTCGCTATTGACCTTGGCGAGGCCAACTTTGGTGGTGTCCTTCAATGCGCCGTAGGCCTTTCTCAAGCTCTGCTGCATCGTTGCCATCGCTCCAACCACCTAATTGTTGTCGACAATTTCTGTCACAGTGGCAGAAACCATCCACGCTGACTTACTTATCTCAATCCGATCGCCAACCACATTGGATGCTCAGTCGAATGGAATTCGAGTTATACTTCTTCCCGTGTTGTCCTGGGATCTCCTCCCCGTCCCACCCCAACTCCAATTGCCCATTTCTCATCGCATTCCGCCTTATAATCTTGTCCCAACATTTACCCCAACCACTTCTCCCCACTTTTTCCTTTTAATATTTTTTTTTTTTTTTTTTTTTGGGGCTTTATGCATAAAGCTCTTCCAAAGTGCAGGGGAATGGAGCTATAAGTTTGATAAATTTTGTTTTATTTATTTGTAAAAAAATTGTTTTATTTACTTGTCCTTCACATTTATGAAGGAGTATTTTACTAAAGAGTTTTTTAATAAAATAATTTATTTATTTTTTTAAATTAGTTATAAGTTTAAATTTAAAAGAGATAGGGTGTGTATATTTTTTTTAGATTTTATTAATCAAATTTAAAAAAAAAATCCCACAAACAAAGAGATCTCATACACCAATTTGATATCTAATTTGACTATAACTTTAAAAATATATTATTATTATTATTATTAAATTTTTAATAAAAATAAAGTAAATTCTTATAATCAAAATATATTTATTAAATTAAAAAAAAAAATTTAACAAACTCAAAAACACCTTTAAATTTTCTTCCCGTTAAATACTTTTCTTCCCACATTTGACAAGTGCGATAAAGATTCATCTACCGTAACTTTCTTGCTTCGTGGAATTGGGACCTCAAAATATTTACCATTTTTATCTGTTTCATTTTAGCTTTTGGGAATCAGGTTGTCCACCTAATCTAATCGTCAACCAAGGTCTTATTATTTCAGTCCACCCAGTTTGGTAAAGTGTCCAATTTTTAGTTAAGTAAATTATATTTTAAAGCGATGTATCATCTTCACCAACCCAAGGTGTTAACAAACTCACCTCATTTCTGAGTTGCCAACGTTTTGTCGTTAAAATAAAATGAAAAAGAAAAAGGAAAAGATAGGATTCCCTACCATGCCAGTTGGTTATATTGTTGTTTGACATTCCATGTCTTTATTCTCTCGTTTTATTATTTTATTTTCCACTTTCGGAAAAATTTTCTTGAAAAGTACATATAACATGTGTTAGGATTTGGAACATATTGAATCCAACTAATATATATTTTTCTATTTCATTGAAAATATTATTGGTTGTTTTTTGAATTTTCTTTTTAAAGTGATAAAATTTATTATAATTTAGTTGTAAATTAATATGGAAGATAGTTACACTTTGGATGGGGTGACAGGGATGTGTCATGTGGATTTTCGAGTCTTTTCGAATATTGAGTTGGGTGGTAATGTGGTCGAAGCCGTGCTTATTCATCTTTGGTCGTATTCTGAAGATCATGGTTGTTAATATATGTTATCACATAGGGTTGTCAAGGGCCATAGGTGTGTGTCGATATACCCGAGTCTGTAGTCTTGCCCCATCTCTATCTTTTTCGCAGACCAAATTTTAAGTTTTTCCCCCTTCAGCTTGTAAATCGTTCTTTGTTTGCCCTTGTTCGTTTGTGCGCCCTAGTTTTCCTTAAATATCTTACCCAAGTGAAATCTTGGCCCCAAGCCCCTATGTTTTCTCCAAGGGCGAGCACTCACATCCTATGTTTTAGTCACTGGTCTCCCTGTTTTCTCAATTCACAGCCAGTCGCCCAAATCCTTGATCGTGCAGGCCGCAACCATAAACACAAAGCACAGCTTTCTTAGCAGTTCGTTTCGGGATTGAAGCATAAGTAGAAGGCAATTTTAATCTTTCAATGGCAAAGATTCCCAGAACAGTCCAGATCAGCGGCTCATGGACATTCGGGAGTGCCAACTTGCACGAAGTATAGCGCCAGAGCAAAAGGCCCCGAAGTGAGTATGAACCATTGATCTTAAAGGGGTCAGGTGGCAATTGATCCAAGCCTTCGGGTAAACGAGCTTCGAGAGATTTGAAATGAGAAATGCTTAGAAGTCTCGAAGACCCGAAGAGTCGAATCCGCTAAAGCGTCGAATTTGTCGAAGTTGTCGAAGTGGTCAAAGCCCCGAAGGCTCGAAATAGATCTGAGTCGTTGATCAGCAAGAGCCACACGTCATCAGATCCGTCACTCCGGGAGTTTTACTTCGGGAGTTTTAAAATGAGAAACATTGCAAAGTCCTGAAGGGCCAAAGCCCAAAGCGCCCGAAGTCCCGAAGCGCTCGAAGAGAATCTGAGCCGTTGACCAATAGGAGCCACGCGTCACCAGATCCTTTGCTCTAGATAAAAGCAGTAGAAGACAAATGGAGTTTGAGAATTGAAATTCCCAAACGCTGATCCGCGAAGCAAATCTCGATCGTTGTTTTGAAGGGGAAGATCTAATCCATCAATCTAAAAAGTGTCAGAGTTGAGTCGTTGATCAGAGGGCCTAATCTTAGATCGCAAGATCAATGGTCACGCCAAATTGCGAGGTCGTAAGGTGCACACGTTTTAAAATCTCAGGGGTTGGCCGCAATCAGAACCGTGGTTTTTAGAAAGGGACGTGTGGCGATTCATGGTGAATTGCGAAGACAAAAGCGGTTTGCTTTCAGACCACCCTTGGTAGCACCTGCAATCGCGCAATTGCGTAGGGTCATGGCCCTAGGTCACATTGAAGATGGAGCGATCGAGAGGAGCTGCACCAAAGGTCGAAAGCCACTGTATTTGGTCACAGAAGAAGATCTGCTTGGCCTCGAGGCGTCGGGATTGACTCGAAGAAGTCGTGGGCACTGCCTGGAACATTCATGGGTGTTAGGCCTCATCCTAATTTCGATGAAGGTAGTTAATGGAAATGGGGGTGGTGGTTGAGACCTCGTCTCACCCCATAAATGGAATGCGTGGAGAGAAGGGTCGTGGGGGCCGATTTTCAGTCCAAAGCTCCCTAGTGGACGAATTTTCTCACAGAGCCCGCACTGAGTCGGGCTCGCATCTGACGTAAGAAGGCCTACACATTCTGACAAAGAAGGCACCGACTGAAAACTTTGAATGCAATGGTCGGATCACACTCCTGGTGGTTGCAGCAGTTCTGAGTATAAGTAGTTAGTTCTGATATTTTGTTAAAGGTCGAATGGTTGAGCTAGGCTCCCTGCTATTGTAATATTTTGATGAAGAACATTGGTTCTCTCATCATGTACTTGATTTGAGACTTCTTGATTCATCTAAGTCGGCATTCTTACCCCATCTTATTTGCCTTTGATATTGAGAGAGTTCATGAATGACTGATTCACATGGATTGTTGTAATTGTATTATGATGAATGTTTGATTATAGTGTTGTTATGATTTCTTTCATTCTCCTTGAAATTTGAATCCAAGAGGATCTTGTGTTTGAATTTTTCCTCCTTAGGTTGCTTGAAGACTTGATGTCCATAGCAGACCTCTACACCAAAGTCTTCCTTCTACTCACCTTTACTCCAACTTACTCACTGAAGTTGATCCAAGACCTCAATTGTTTGCGCATAACAGTCCAGATTTCTGAGTTAGAACGTTATTTTCATTGAGTCTTCTCCATTTGGCCTCTTAAAACTCATTTACATTTACTGTATAAATTGATGGGTACTGGCCTTACCTTCTATGCAATCTGAGGGTGACTTCTAGTGCTAACATTTCTAGCGTCGTTGTCGGGGAACAAATTGAAGACATTTCCATGGGATAGAACGACAAAGTAGCTTTGATTTTGGAGGTGCATCAGATATTAGTACCATTGAAGATTGCAGCTTGCACCTGGCGACTCGATTGTTTCAGTTGTGGCTCCGAAGGGCAGACACATAAGTTCTACTCCACAACTGCCTCTGGCTACACCTGAAGCTGACCCAGAGAGGATTATTAAGAAAGGAAAGCTTTCTCAAGAAGGCTTTTTGTTGTTATCCCAGATTGAAAAGCTCCCTGGGAAGAACAACATTGCAAAGAACCAGTTTTAGATGGTGAAGTAAAACTAGACACATAACTCTGACTAATTATCTTTCACCATGGCGAATCCACTGTGCAGAAATTGTTGGAATCTGTAGGTGACTCCACTGAAGGGAGACAAATCAAAAGGCTATGGAGGCTATCCTAGTCAAGAGATTTTCCCCCTTCAATTTCTCAGCCATCGTTGGTTATCCACATCCAGTGCTGGCTATAAATGAATGGGATGATTATCTTCCAAGATTCAGAGGAAGCAAGCATGACCATCCCGGTGAGCACTTATTAAAATTTCATATATACATTCTTGAACATGGCTTCTTTCATGAGGATGTCTTGATCAAGATGTTCAAATTTTATTTAGAGGAAGATGCTCGTGAATGGTGTCAATCTCTCCCTGCTACTAGTATCCATTCTTTGAAGGATTTTTATGATGCTTTTAATTCATATTACGAGAAGATTTACTTGTCTCGTCTTATTTTGGATGACTGTTGTAAGAAGTTTGCATTCCACATCCAGCAGATGATAGAGTCTTCCTTGTGTGATGATTTGGTGAAGATCTGATTGAAAGAGAAAGTGAGGATAGGAGCGAGTATTTTGCAAATGTGGATGAAAGCTTTTCTCTTTCTATTTCCCGAGAAGAAGACCTTCCAGATATGAGTGTTGATAGTGTTGATGATTTCATAGCCATAGATGTATCATATTCTGCCCCTGATGCACCTGTTGTCTCAGTTGTAAAAGATGAGATAGTTGTGGAGGAGGATTCTTCTCTTTTCCTTCAAGAGGTTTCCCATGATGTATTTTCACCTAGGATTGAAGAGAAGAATCAAGAGGTCACTCATTTTTCTTTGCAAGATAAAAGAGTTCTGCGCTCACCCATCTTTGATGAGTACTCGGATGAAGAAGAGCAGATCCCTACCTTACATTTTGTTGACTTGGGGAGCAGCCAACCTGTGTATGACAACTGTGAATCGGATTTCGATATGGATATGAAGGATTTCCAAGACCATATTATAGAGCCTTTTCCTTTATTCAGTAAGGAAAAGCATTGAGTGGAAATCAGCCATCCTGGGCCCGCATAAGACATTGAGCAGCATGTTAGGGAGAAGCACCCATTCATTGATATACATTAAGAGATTTCTTGCCTTTAGTTAACTAACATTATCAGAGCAAACAAAGAGGAAGTGGATAAGCAGCGTGCATCAACCTTTCACTCACATGTGCTTGCCACAGACATTCAGCTAGATGTGAGCAACTGTAAGATAGAGCATGTTTTTTGTTACCAACCCAGTAAGTTTCATCCCCTATTTTATGACCTTGTAGGTGATCCAGGTGGATATCGATGGCCACCCACCTTTTCCAAATGGCTCAAAACGGCTTTCTGGCAATTTTGGCAATTTACTATTTTTAGCAAGTTTTAACTTCCGGGGCTATTTTGAGGGCCCAAATGAAGGTTTTTCGAGATCAAGGTTCTCAATGATAGCCAAAGGAATGATTGAGCCCCCAAAATGAATCTCCTCAATGATACCTTTCCAACGATCTATCACACGCCTAAAATGGAGATCGTATGCAAAAGTTATGACCCCGGGAAGTTGATGCACCAACTTACCCAAACGGGGCCCACGTGACTTTTGGCACTTCATCTCCTAGGGTTAGGTTTTTGGATGTCTAGGACTTTTGGCATTCCCGATTATT
>JZKD02S1889452.1:1294723-1332128 GCA_000966675.3 Picea glauca
AGAGTAAATAAGTTTTCAGTTAGGAGGTTACTTGACTGGCTCTGGTGGAAGTCCACTTTCACCTAGCACTTTGTAAAAATCGGTTAGTCTAGGAGTGTACATAAATAAGCTCCTTCTGGAGCCCATGTGTTTGTTTTGGTTTTTAGTAGAGTAGTGTACATATTTCCACGTTTTCTTCAACAGAAGTTTTGAGCTAGACTCCATAGCCCAACAACTAAGGCACTAGAACTGCGCGTTCTTGGCAGCTCGCAGGGAGCATGCCATCCCCTATGGAGCCAAATGTTATCACATAGGGTTGTCAAGTGCCATAGGTGTGTGCCGATATACCCGAGTCTATAGTCTTGCCCCGTCTCTATCCTTTTCGCAGACCAAATCTTAAGTTTTCCCCCCTTCAGCTTGTAAATCGTTCTCTGTTTGCCCTTGTTTGTTTGTGCGCCTTGGTTTTCCTTAAATGTCTTACCCGAGTGAAATATTGGCCCTAAGCCCCTATGTTTTCTCCAAGGGAGAGCACTCGCATCCTATGTTTCAGTCACTAGTCGCCTTGTTTTCTCAGCTCACAGCCAGTCGTCCCAATCTTTGATCATGCAGGCTGTAGCCATGAACACAAAACACAACTTTCTTAGCAGTCTGTTTCGGGATTGAAGCATAAGCAGAAGGCAGTTTTAATCTTTCAATGATGAAGATTGCCAAAACAGTCCAGATCAGCGGCTCACGGGCATTCAGGAGTGCCAACTTGTGCGAAGTATAGCGCCAGAGAAAAAGGCCCGGAAGTGAGTATGAATTGTTGATCTTAAAGGGGTTAGGTGGCAGTCGATCCCAGCCTTCGGGTAAATGAGCTTAAGGAGATTTGAAATGAGAAATGCTTAGAAGTCCCGAAGACCCAAAGAATCGAATCCACCAAAGCGTCGAATTTGTTGAAGATGTTGAAGTGGTTGAAGGCCCGAAGTCCCGAATGCCCGAAATAGATCTGAGTCATTGATCAACAAGAGCCACGTGTCATTAGATCTGTCACTCCGGGAGTTTTACTTCGGGAGTTTTAAAATGATAAACATTGCAAAGTCGTCGACCAGTAGGAGCCACGGATCGCCAGATCCTTCGCTCTGGATAAAAGCAGCAGAAGACAAATGGAGTTTGAGAATTAAAATTCCCGAAGGTCGATCCACGAAGCAAATCTCGGTCGTTGTTTTGAAGGGGAAGATCTGATCCGTCAATCTAAAAAGTGCCAGAGCTGAGTCGTTGATCAGAGGGCCTAATCATAGATCGCAATATCAATGGTCACGCCAAATTATAGGGTCGGAAGGTGCGCACATTTTAAAATCTCAGGGGCGGGCCGCAATCAGAACCGTGGTTTTTTGAAAGGGATGCGTGGCGGTTCATGGTGAATTGCAGGCATAAAAGCGGTTTGATTTCAAACCACCCTTAGTAGCGCCCATAATCGCGCAATTGCGTAGGGTCATGACCCTAGTTCACATTGAAGATGGAGTGATGGAGAGGAGTTGCGCCAAAGGCCGAAAGTGCCTGTATTTGGTCACATAAGAAGATTTGCTTGGCCTCGAGGCGTCGGGATTGACTCGAAGAAGTTGTGGGCACCGCCTGGAACATTCATGGGTGTCAGGCCTCGTCCTGATCCCAATGAAGGTAGTTAATGGAAATGGGGGCGGTGGTTGAGACCTCGTCTCACCCCATAAATGGAATGCGTGGAGATCGTGGGGGTCGATTGTTAGTCCAAAGCTCCCTGGTGGACGGATTTTCTCGGAGAGCCTGCATTGAGTCGGGCTAGCATCTGACGTAAGAAGGCCTGCACAGTCTGACAGAGTAGGTGCCGATTAAAAAATTTGAATGCAATGGTTTGATCACACTCCTGGTGGTTGCAGTAGTTCTGAGTATAAGTAGTTAGTTCTGATATTTTGTTAAAGGTCGAATGGTTGAGCTAAGCTCCCTGCTATTGTAATATTTTGATGAAGAACATTGGTTCTCTTATCATGTACTTGATTTGAGACTTCTTGATTAATTTAAGTCAGCTTTCTTACCCCATATTATTTGCCTCTGATACTAAGAGAGTTCATGAATGACCGATTCACATGGATTGTTGTAACTGTATTATGATGAATGTTTGATTATAGTGTTGTTATGATTTCTTTCATTTTCCTTGAAATTTGAATCCAAGAGGATCTTGTGTTTGAGTTTTTCCTCCATAGGCTGCTTGAAGACCTGATGTCCATAGCAGACCTCTACACCTTTCTCACCAAAGTCTTCCTTCTTCTCACCTTTACTCCAACTTACTGACTGAAGTTGATCCAAGACCTCAATTGCTTATGCATACTAGTCCAGATTTCTAAGTTAGAACATTATTTTCATTGAGTCTTCTCCATTTGGCCTCTTAAAACTCATTTACATTTACTGTATAAACTGATGGGTACTGGTCTTACCTTCTATGCAATCTGAGGGTGACTTCTAGTGCTAACAATATCAGTATGTGCGGCGACCTCTGGAGGACGCAGGATCATTCTCTTGTTGTATTTCTCATGTACGTTGGATTTGCAATGGATATGACAAGAGTTAATGCTCATCACTCTAACGTGCATGATACCTTCTTCAAAATGCAACATCATATGGGAGAGTGGCATTCTTAGCTCATCAAGTTTATGGTTCTATGTGGGTTCAATCTCTGGTTATAGTTTTATAGTCCGCAGGGTAATAAAGTCAAGGCTCCTCCCGGCAGTGGCATGACTATGTACATCTACCCCTGCTTGATTGTTCTCCTCCACGCCCTTATTATTGTCTTTGTGCTCTAGTTTGTGACCATGTCCCTCGCAAGAGTCTATTCTCGTGGATATCGTCGGGGAAGTAGGTGCCCTCCTGACCCCTCCTCTTTGAGTAATGTTAGCCCGGACCCCCCCCCCAGCCCGCGAGTATTGAATTCTACCCAAGTCTCTCCCAGAGAATTCAAGGCGGAAATCCCTCCCTACATCCAGAAAGACTTGGCTATTGTTGAGGGTGTGGCCTGCCAATAGCATACTTCCATCCATGACTGGGAAATCGATGCGGATATCAATAGTTGGGTTCCTGACCTGAGAAGCTCCCTTGCAAGAGATATGAAATATATCGAAACAGTTGACCTTTATTGGCATAGAAAGACATTTTTGGGAAAAATTCTCTTAGACAATGTAGATGAACGTGAGCAAATCCAGAAGCAATTAGATGAGATGCGCCACCAACTCCAGGGCATTCATGCTTGCTTGGATGTGCAAGACCACCATGGCGAAGCTCCGCAGGGTGCAGGTTCTTAGTAGTAGGACCACGTGCTTCATGGGGGGACAAGTGACCTCTCTCCCACTTAGTTTGTTTGAATGCTATGCATTTTGGGGTTTTTAGACAGTTTTTTCTATAGTCTGGGGGATAATAACATCAAGATAGATAAAACTATGGTTTGCCTTTACAGTTATGCCAATTTAT
This sequence comes from Picea glauca, assembly GCA_000966675.3. Classification (NCBI taxonomy): domain Eukaryota; kingdom Viridiplantae; phylum Streptophyta; class Pinopsida; order Pinales; family Pinaceae; genus Picea; species Picea glauca. Next base: position 1,298,180 of record JZKD02S1889452.1, read on the forward strand.
TTTCATTTAAGAACATAGTGCAAACAATTTGGATGAACAAACTCTGTCACTGTTGTTTGTCTCGTTTCCCTGGTGGTAGGCCAATAGCTCTGTGGTTTTTGTGTATATTTCCTCACTCTGATATATAATATAGATTGCGTTGGTTTACTAATAAAAAAAATCGAAGATGGTTACTATTAGCTAACTCATCACCATTATTCAAGAATATATATGCCACTTAAAATAATCCACCCATGGATATAAGGCGTAGAATTTCACTTATGCCAAATGCCTTTGGGACTTTGGTCGTTAACCTATTTCCTTACATCAAAGGAAGACAAGCTCTTAGCCAATCAGAAGTAGTTTTAGGTCTTACTCTAGGGCCAAAACGTTTTTTTAGCCTAGCTAGTATATGTAAGAAACTCAAGTACTAGGTGCAAAGGGAGAAAAGTGCCTCTAATGTGTGGGTGAAGAGATTTGGCAATGCAAAATTCAAATAAGAAAAACGATTTCCAAATAATTTTAGATGAATTTATTTTTCTATTTTACAAATTATTAAAAAAAATATTTTCAATTTCAATACCTTTGGAATTACCAATCAACTACTGTATATTTCTTTTGTGTTGTTGTTTTATTTTTGTATTTGTAATGAAGGACAAATAGCAATTGCAACTCCTTTAGAGTTACCAATAACCTCTAGAGTTACAAATAAAGAAGCATTGATAACAAAGTTAGTTAAATAACATTAATTTATTTTAAATTCAGGGAACTCACAAGCCATTCATACGATCTACATTGTTGTAATTTATGTTTTTGTAGTGAAGAGGCATTGATGACATTGGCAATGATAGTTAAATGACACTGATTAATTTTAAATTCAAGAAACATAACAACAATTCATACAGTCCAAAGTGAAAGAACTGTAGGTAACTTAGGCACTCCAATTTTGGATCAAATCCCAATATTTATTTATCAATTGGTAATATTGTAATACTCTATTTATATTTACAATCTATATTTTTTGTGAAACTAAAATTGACAAGCTATTAATTTAAGTGAATGTAAATGGAAGGACAGTAAAAATATTGGAACGTCGTGAATTTTTCGTTTGACAGGAAAGGATGAATGTCAAAGTTTAGCATTGATTTATTTAATCAATGTTCAAACTTCAGCATTGACACCACGGGAAAGGATGAATGTCAAAGTTTAGTGTTGATTGCTTCAATCAATGTTCAAGCTTCAACATTGACACCTTGTGCTTGTACTCGTGCTTGTGGATGTGTCAGTGCACGTAATTAGAATTGGGGTTAAGTATAAGTCATGGGTGTCTTTGGCAAATAATAAATATCCCCACTCATTGCCTCTCAACCAAAATTGAGTGTTGTTGGTTGCACTCTCTCCCATGTGGGATAAGGCAATCTAACTGCATTGTGATAAGAGATAACTAGTGAAAATAATAATAATATTAAACTATATTTTAACTAAAAATATGACAAGCCTAGATCCACTAGCAAGCCCCGAGAGGGATCAAATCCTTTGAGGTGCAAAACGTTTTTAGAGTGCAACATTTGAAGAAAGGTTTACACCTCAAAGGATTTTATCTTTCTTGGTACTTAATCGATGAATTTACATTGGTTAATTAATTTTAAATAAGTTGACTTCAACTTTTCTTATTATTATTATTATTTATTGGCTAACTTGTTCCACATTAGCATTAAAAACATTCATTATATTAAACATCTCCTTTACCTAGACTATAGAATGTGCCTCTCAAGGCAATCAAAATATATATAACTGAAATTGAATGTATAAAACAAGTGTGTTGCTTATGTAACTACCACATAGACTTAAAAAAAATTATTAATTGGTTACCAAAAAGATGGTTACGTCTTTGGAATATCTATACACTCCAACAACAACAAAAAGACCATATAACACTATAGTATTAACAACCCAAGGGGTTAGCTTGACCAATTGTCTCCAATGTTGTTGTACATTTGGCTAGTTTTGTGCCAACAAGTGCTTTGTTTGAATCCCCCTAGGTTGGTTGCACTAGTCTATATCGAAGGGCTTACTAGGGTGTCATCCATGAATGTGGGGAAGCATCCCTTGAGTTTCCCTGTGAGGTTTTTCTTGAAAAAAACACTAAGGTATTAATGTATACTAATAAGGATCTAATCTTCAACATTTTTGTATCATTTCTTCTTAAGTGTGTTTCTAAATCAATTCATGATGTCTACATGCCTACAGATCCTACATCCATTGATAGTACCATTGTACTCCTTGAAGTTTCCATTTGGGAACCACCTTGTAGATGTCTCCTCGTGACATCATGCCTCGTGTATGCGTGTTGTATGCCTTGGAAGAACCACATAATGCAATCTCTGTGGAATACTTCATTGCATGGGTGAACTTTGTTGCGTGAAGTACAATTGAAGAAGGCAACCATTACGGGGTCATTTTCCAGCCAACATGTCAAAGGTAAGATTTTGTTTAACAAAACCCTCATCTTTAAGTGTGAAACCCTAGCCTATAGGCTTGGTGGCAATGATGGTGCTTTCAAAGTGGTGTCATGTTTCCCTTTGGTGCTTATGGATGAAGAAATCATGTACAATAAATATACATGAGGATTTCATGAATTTCTATTTCAAAATGGCAAAACCCAAAAAATCAACATGTCCTAAATAATTGGTTTCCAATATACCTGTAAGAGAAATGGTGCAAATATTTGTAAAAACCATGTTAGGGAAGACTATTACCTTATAATGGGACACTTTGGAAACCACTACCACTGTGGAGGCCATGATTTGGGTCAAGGTGGGAATTTCTTTGGTTTAGTAACGATTGATATTTATCGATAAACAATTAGAAGATAGTCATACTTTGGTTGCTTATAGCATATAGAAGGACTCAACTTTACATTTGTTACTTTGTCTTCACAACATATCTCAATAGAAAGGAACAATATCCTCTTTTGATGCTCCAAATTTTTCTCCTCTAGAGGGGAAAACAAAGTCAAGCCAATGTCATTTAAGAAAACCCTTATTCAATTAAAAAAATATGTAAGTAGAGGAAAGGTTAATTCCTCCTTGGTTGTTGAAAAGACCTTGTCCCCTTCTTTCTATGCAGAGAAGGCAATTTTTGTATTGGTCTTCAAGCTTGATTTTGCATGGGTAAATGAGGAGGAAAAGTATTTATTGCCACATGCCCTGATTTCTAAATTCTACAATTGTAGACCCGTGTTGAAAAAGCTCTAATCATGGATAGAGATTACTTAGGGATCCCTTGTGCAAGACACAATGGTCATCCACCCACGTGTGAAAGGTTTCTTCAACTTAGATTGTGTTCAAGAGGATGAAAAATATAAGAGGTTTAATTAAAGGGGCCTAGTTCATGGAGGGTGTAGGTCTCTTTATAAGCTATGGTGTCTTGGAGTTAATCCATGCATGGAAGTATTGGAGGAGGTCCATATATGGGCTCATTTGCCTAGTTTACTCTTGGAATACTGGGAAAGCAAGACTCTAAGAGCCATTGGTAAGCTTTGGGTAGGTTCATTATCATCACTACAAAAACTAAGAATAATGTTGTGAATACATATTCTTGGATATATATATTTGTATTTATTTGGGACGAGGCCTTCTTTCCAAATTGTGTCAAAGAGTAGAGATAGAAGTTGGACACTCTATCTGACTATGAAAACATAACTTTCTAATGAAAAATTTGTTTTGAACAAATGCATGTGGTGGCCTTATGTCCAATGGAAAAATCTTCACATCCTACCAAAGGTAAAGACAATAAACCTCCCAAGTGGAAAGATTCAAAGATGGGTCATGTTATCCCTTGACATGTAGGGGATAACTAGAGGATTTTTTCACTTATTATTTTTATCACAATCAACAGTTCCATAAATGAGATCTATGGTTGTCCATGGATATTCACCATAGATGCTCCTTACATTTGCTCGACTAACTCGCATGATGATATTTTGATGGAGATTGTACCTTGCATTGCTATATCTTATGTTGTGTTCATACTTGATGATATTGCTCTTTATAATTGTCATGAATGTGATGATCATTGGTGTAATCTAATGATGGCTCGTGACACTCTAAACTTTTGTCTCCTATTGGGTTGCACTATGGTGGGTTCATAGTTTTCCAATAGATAAGTGTGTTGCCTTTTGAGTCAAGTGTACTACTATCAACCTAGTTGGGTGTTCCATGTAATTTCCCTATCACCCATAACCACTTCCAGGCACATTCATCATATGTCATATATCAAGGTCTATCAAGGTTGACTTGTCATATATCATATATCAAGGTATATACTTAATAGTATTATGTAGGAAAGCCTCATCCTAAGAGCTATAAGCTCGAGGATAACGTAGTTAAAACGAAAAGGCAACAAATAAAGCTTGAGCCACGCCACCTTGAAAAAAGTACAATGCCCCAAGTCTCATGCTTAACAATGCATATCTAAAGAAAAGGCTCAAGGAATGGTACCTCAATGCTAAGTGCTCCCTTTATTTAAAGGCACTCATGTGGATGAATATCTGGAAAATATTTTATCTGGCTATGAGAGTCAACTCGTGAAGTTTCCCTCCCTTAACATCACATCCACTTCATCACCCACACCTAACTTAGTGTTCTGGGAAATGCATGTTGTCTTAGGGGTTTTGCATGTAATAAAGGTTAATATTGTCCTTGACTCGGTCAATTTAGGAAGGGGGTATAAGTTAAATGAGTCATTGAGATATTAAAAAGATGGCATATATGGTCAGTCACCTAATGATACACATATGGATGCAATAAACAACCACTTGAGTAAAACACTCTTACATTAGGATTCATGACATTTTCCCAGGACGTTGTGACTTGCCTCGAGCATTGTGACACTGCATCAAACTTTATGACATTGCATCATGAGTTGGACACTACATCAGGACTTGCATCAACTACATTGGGCATTGTGATCCTACATTGGGATTTGTGTACTTCCCTTGAGATTTTTGTACCTACATTGGGACATGTGTCTACCTTGTGATTTGTGACACATGCCTTGGGTGTTGTGAGCCTTTCGTAGGGCATTGTGACTACATTAAGAGCTGTCACAAAGCCTTGGATACTTGAGATGGGTCACTTGCTTGGACCATGGAGGTCGTTGCACCTTGGAGAATATGCTATCACATTTTTTGAGCCTTTTTATGGAGTCACCCACTTTAGAGAGCTCACACATGCCACACGTATGACCTATTTCACCATTTTGAGGAGGACGACTTGGTGGTTGAGTTTGTTGTTTTGATTGTTGAGGTTGTTAGCTTGGTTTGAGGAGGTTGTTGAGGTCCTTTCTATTCCTTCCTCACTCATTGTGGATGGCATTGTATAGGTGGCATAACCACCTCATATTATATTGTATTGTTGACCATATATCCATAGTTAGTTGAGGATATAATGGTTCTTTATAATTTTATAGGCTAGATCTAGAATTATATTATTTTTCTATTGAGAAGGTTGTTAGATCTCTTTTTTATATAAGAGAAACACCTCTCATTGTGAACTTTGCTAGAAGCTCATGGAGAAAACTCTTTGTCTATGTTTCATGCTATGGATAGTTAAAGAGCACTCTCTTGGAGATTTTGTCTATGTGGATGCTTATGCAAATGGATAGATGTCAATGAATCAATGGTCATGTGTGTTGATTTGATGAGTAAGTGCCTTCTCTTTAAATCTTGTGGTATTTATTTTGAAATGTGTTTAGTATGGTAATACTTCTCAAGTGTTGGTTGTACGCCCTCATGTCCTTCTCTTGATAGATCCCCTCTCAAGACTATTTGAAAATTTTGAGTGAGGATTTTCCTTTGACATTCTTGAAATTTGTTTAGGCTACTAAAATGATTTGGTAGGGTTTGAGGTATTTCAACCCTAACTATCTTTTTAGTCCATCTACAACTTCTCAAGAAGAGCCTTAGACGACCCCATATGCCCAATCATAAACTACGCACTAATCTATTCATGTTCTAGCCAAAATTAAATTTGAAATTCCTTTTCTCCTTTTTCGTTTAAGTATATCTGAAATTTATGTAGCTTACATCTTAGTTTTCAGCCTTATAACCTTGGATGTCTTGGTGGATTTTTTACTATTTTAAGCTGGAAAATATTCTTTTGAAAAAACTATCTTGTTGCCCCAAATTTCTGCATTAAATAAGGGTGAATTGATTCATTTTTAGTGGGTGTTCTGTGCAATTAATTTTCAAATTAGTAAGTTGCTTTCCTTTTTGATTTACTTATCATTTTAGCTTGAGATAAACCATCATTTCATATCACTTTAAAGGGTTGAAACTTGCTTATGCAACTCACTTGTTTATGGTTCAATTCAATTCACTTTTAAGACAAGTTTTATAGCAGACTTGATTGATTTATAGACCTAGAATTTGTGAGGGTTAATACACATAAGATTCACATCATCAAACACCCAAACTTGCTTAATTGAACTCTTAACTAAAATGTGGAATTAATCTTAATTAATCAACTTAATCCATAAATCTCTTATCATTTGAAGTTGGTTTTCATTGGGCAGCATAAGTAACCTTAGACTTGCTTTGTTTTTCTTTATGGAACCTAATTTCTACTAGGGAATCCTCCCTTGTGTTGGGTTTATCCCAACCTAAATAGAGGAAAGTAGTTGTCTAGGTGATAATGGCAACTCTTTTGAGTTACACTCAAGCTTAGTACCTTGTGATGGCTTTGCACTAGGGGGTGCAAGTTTGTGTGATAGTAGACCACTATTGGGTGGAACCCAAGAAGACTTCAATAGAACCTACATCGACAACTTTGGTCACTAATATTATTCCATATCTGCATAAACAGAACAAAGACACTAATATGGCTGTGATTAAGAAGGCAACTTCTCTTCCAATGGCTTCATTTTCAGAAGACTATATGAGAAAGGGAAAAAGAGGCATAAATCAAAATGTTTTAGATTAGGAAAGGGAGCTAATCCTATAGTATCATCCATGCGATAGCACGAGTAATTTATGTTGGAGGCATATTTGAGGAATGATAGGGTTTGGTGGTGGAAGTTGATTTGGAAACTAGAAAGCCCATTATAAACAAGATTATTTTTATGGCTAGCTCTATCTAATAAGATTCTCACTAGGGACAATGCACAAAAGGAAGTTGGAATAGGCCAAGTAGATGTGTTTTGTGTAAAATGGATTGTGAATCGATACATCATCTCTTTGTAAATTGTCCTTTTACAAGGTTTGTCTAAAATGAAGGCTTGTTATTAGTTAATGGTATAACTTCTTGGGATCAAGGAGAATTGTAGGAAAACTTCTTCAGGTGGATCTCAGACAAGATGTTTTAGATCATAGAGCCTTACCCTATTGTGATGTTTGGGGATTATGGTTATGTAGAAACAAAATGTTGTTCCAGGATAAGTCATTGTCAATAAGATAGGTAACCCATTCCATAGCATTGTCTTATAGGGAATGTTGAAAGGCCCCATCTTTGAAATTTTGTTGGACTTTAAATGAACCGGTGCTTGACTCTTGTATAGCATGGGGCTTCTTTGACGATGATTGCTAAGGAACTTTGAGAAAGTGTGGGGCTGGAGTGATCCTTCACATGTCACCTTTGCATTATTTTTCTTTAAAATAAGAGCTGGACTAGGAACAAATAATAGAGCTGAGATTTTTTCTTTGTGGTTATTAATGAAAACAACTACAGACAAAGGAATCAAGAAGTTACAAGTGTTGGGCGACTCTAAATTACTTATGGATTAGGCAAATGGAAATTTCCAACTCATAAATCTAGCTTTGGGTCTTATTATGCATATAGTTTTAGAGGTAAATAATCTCTTTGGTTTTATCTCCTTTACTCATATTTCAGGGAATTCAATACAAAAAAAGATTCTCTATCAAAGGTTACTCTCTCCTTGCAAGAAGGCACACTTGTGTCTCAAGAATGTAAATGAGTAGATCCCTTGTTTGATTCATTCAATTCTATTTTTTGACTTGATGTGGATAGTGATCCTTGCAAAAAAGGTTGTGATGGGGTAATGCCTTAAAATTTCATTGGGACTATTATGTAATGATGATGAAAGTTATGGAAAAGATCTTAAAAAGTCCATAATCTATTTTTGGAAGGCTGTAATATGTAAAAGACTTGATAGAACATAGAATTTTGTTTTTGGAAATTAGAAGCCATGAGGCTTGGACAATGTATATTTTGATTTCTCCCTATAAATATCAAATATAATGATTATTTTTATTAGAAAAAAGACAACACAAGTAATGGTGTTAGATACCCCATCGATGCCTAGATAAGGGGGTGGTTGGATCAAATCCAAGAGAAAACATGAGAACATAGCAAAAATGGGGGATTAAAATCTTAAACCAAGAGTTATTTACAACTATGAATGTTTTAGACCCTGCCAAAGAGAAGCAATTAGATTAGAGCATAGCATTGACGAGCCATCTTTGTAAGCAATTACTTGAACTTAGTCCACGGGTTTAAAAAATGAATACAAAACACTAAAATTGAGTTTGTCGAGGGTCATAACCCAAAAAATGTCAATTGTGGATGTACATTTTCTCTACATAAATAAAATTATTTAAATATTTATTTATATAATATATACAAAGAGGTATAAAAAACTCCTTTAGCCTAAATATAAACATAAATACATAGTCATCAAGGGGTCAATAGATGGTGGTGGGATCCATGGTTATGGAGGACTTAAGAGAAGGAGTCTATGTCTATACTTTGATCTCCATTTGATTGTGATATCTTGCTTGTTTATATTTATTTTCTTGTAGGTGACTGGTCTTCTTTTTTTCTTTTATTTTTTATCTTGATGATAGAACTCTACTTTTGATAGTAGTGGGCCAACTTTTTGCGATGACTATTGGAGGTTTTATGAAGCAGCTATGTGACTGAAAGATGGAACTATAAATGGATTGTGAACATATATGTATGAGGATATCTATTAATAGTTTTTGTTGGGGGGGGAATATATTGAGGTCAAGGAATCTAGGGTTACTAGACTCTACCTACCGATAGACAAGTACCAACTAGAAAGTGTTTGATTTCCCAGGTGACATAGGAGCGTTGTTGAAGGAAAAGAGATGGGAGTTGAAGTCAAACATCCAAGTAGGTTTGGCATTAGAAGAACACTCACAGGGCGCAAACTCAACACAAACAAAACCAAATGTCATCGACTATCACAGTTAAGACCAAACGCCCAAGTGGTGAAAGTCTTGTGGACAAAAGAAAAGTTGTGGTAGACATATGGGTTTCGTCTGTTGAGGAAAGGTTTAGATACTTGGTTTTGGGGAAAACAAAAGCTATCTTAAAACAACATTTGTATGCATGTTTTTGGTCCTATTCCAAAGAATAAAATGGATATGTTAAGGCATCTTGTAAAAATATGGAGCCTCTCCATGTATTTAGCCGAATGGGAACCAAAACATTTTTTGATCATACAGGCTACACCGAAGCCAAGAGCCCCAAAGCATAACATAATTCCCAAGGACTTCCTTCCTTCCATAGGGCTGGTGTAACCTTCACCCTTTCAATTTAGTTGTAGATATGGATCCCAGGCTTGTCCTTGCATTATTCGAGAAGCAAAAGCGAGTTTCCTGATTTTGAGGTTTGGAGGTGAGTGTATACTTGTATGGTTGAATGACAAGAAAGTATTAGTCATATTTATAGATCTTGCATGGGTTGCAACTGCTCATCGAGGTATTTTATAGTCCTTCATAATGGTGGATTTCCCAACCACATGCCTGGGTAACAAAGATGGGACAACATAAAAAGCTAATGCATGGAAAAAGAATGAGCAACAAACTGTATAGATGGAGGATTGGTCAAGTATTGGAACATATTTAAGTATTGACATGTAATGATATGATCTTGGAGGTGATGCATACATGTTTTCTATCTCTATTTGATGAAACAATGATAAGGATGAATGTTATTGGTTAGCTGGATGAATGGATGGTGTTATCAATGTTAGTGAGCATCAATAGAAGTAGAATTTGCTAAAGGTCGGAGTATTTATGTTTCTGTGACCCTGATTGACGCCGTTCATATAAGTGAAGATACTCTTTCAAAACCTTTATAGATTGCAAGTGCTATAGGTGACAGAGTACCCATAAATAAAAGGAGAGGGATTATTCCAATTTCTCCAAATATAAGTCGAAGTCTTCTCCGTTTTCTGTTAAAACAAATCAAACATTTCCATATTTGCAGGCATAAAATCAACAGGTGGCAGAGCTTATCAAATTTAGATATGAAGAAGCAACTCTAGCATAGTTTGTGGATCTTGTATCTTGGATCCGAGTCTTTTTGCATCATTTTACTATTTTTAGTCTCAAGGAGTCTTGATCTAGGATTTTTGGACATGGAATTTGCAATTAAACTTCTATATATTCAAGCAAACAGTAAAGTACAAGAGGGGGGGTCTTCTTCTTCCTTCGAGAAAGAGACTGGGTTATTTTCCATGACAAACCTTTCTTATCTTTTGTATTTTCAAAGCTGAGAAGTATGATTGGATCAAAAGTCTGTTAAATTTGAAAGGGATTCCTATTGCCAACAACTTCAGATTCAATGTATCTCTTATGTTGTTAATTTCTTGTGTTTTCTTATTTTCCTCTTATATTTGAATGAATTTGTTGTGAAGAATCAGATTCAGAGAGCAGTTTAATATATTTTGTTTAATGTGTGTAATTCATTTATTCATTTAGATGTTATGTTTATGTTGAAAGTGATATGATCCGCGTGGTTCTTCTCAGAGTGTAGATTATGTTCATTGAGCCCCCTGCATACTCTGCATTCTCATTTCTTCCACTCTTTAATCATTATTATCTAAAACTAATGACTCCATGCCCCTAGATTATTGAGCACTATCTTCAGTCCTTTCAAACATAGTCTGTTGAAAGTTTATTTTTGCAATTAATCTCATTGAATCACCCTTAACCCTGTTTTAAAATAAAAAAACCATTGCAATAACTAAGGAGCCCTAGATTTGTGCCATAGCAGTCTGGTGCAGACTTCAGGGATAATGACATGCATCCATGCACACAACGAAGTCTTCATCTGAACCAACAATTCTCAAAATTGGTGCACTTGTCAACAAACTCTTCAAGTGTTGAAAACTCCTTACACAATGTGGTGTCCATTTGAATTGCTCACCTTTCCTTTGCAAGGATTCGATTGGATGCACAATCTTTGAGAAGCCTTCAATAAACCTTTTGTAATAACCCGCAAGTCCCATGATTGACTTCACCTCTGCAACATTTCTTGGTGTCAGCCATTCCTCAATGGCTTTTATCTTTTCTAGATCCACAATTATTCCTTCCTTGGAAATGATATGACCCAAATAATGAATTTGTCGCTGGTGAAATGAGCACTTGCTCAACTTTGCATACAACTAATGCTCCCTTAAAATTTGTAGCACCATGCTCAAGTGTTGCTCATGCTCTTCTTCAAAGTTTGAGTAAATAAGTATGTCATCTAGAAATACAATGACATAATATCTAATATCTAAGTAATTTTGAAAACTCCATTCATCAAACACATGAAAACAACTGGTAGATTTGATAACCCGAAAGGAACCACTGTGAACTCATAATGTTCGTACCTCGTTCTGAAGGCAGTCTTTCTTATGTCTTCTTCTTTAATTCTCACTTGGTTATTTGTGGACCTGAGATCAATATTTGAAAATATCTGTGTGCATCTCAGCTGATCAAAGAGGTCATCTATCCTTGGCAAATGATACTTGTTCTTTACTATTACTTTGTTCAACTGCCCGAAGTCGATACAAAGTCTCAACATACCATCCTTCTTCTTCACGAACAATATTGGGGCACCCCAAGGTGACACACTTGGTCATATATACCCCTTCTTCATAATCTCTTCGAGTTGCATCTATAATTCCTTCAGCTCTGGCATACTCATCCTATAAGGAGTCTTGGATATGGGTGCTACTCCCGACTCCAGGTTTATAGATAAATCAATATCTCTTTTCGGTGGAAATCCCAGTATCTCTTTAAGGACATCCTCAGATTATTTCAGTACTATGTAGTCTTCAACATTTGGGACTTTATCCTTAGGTGCCTCCTCCATGTGTGTTGCAAATACTTGACATCCTTTCCTTTAGCTTTTCTTCAATTGCAAGGCTGAAACTTCTCTGATAGTTACTGTTGTTCCTAAGTTTATACTTTAAGGCTCTAAAGTATATCGTCAAGGCATCTAAAAAGGTAGAGATAATTAATGGGTAAAAAGACTAGTTTAAAGGAAACCTAAATCACAGTTGGTTCCTTAACCGTCTCTGTCTAGCTTCCCATTGTTCTTGAATGCTAATATCCCTTTCAATTGTAGCCCATGAACGTTCAAGTTCTACCCTTGTATTTGTTGTTTTTAAGATGGTATTGAATAGGTTTAACGCAATGCTCGTTTGATCTGATAGACTGGGTTCTATATTAGGTTGTCTGGTAACTAGAACAATCATGAAAGTAGAGGGTTTCCTTTCTTGTAAGTCAAAAAAAGAAAAAAATATATTTTAAGGGTCGCAGATTTCTGGTTTGAATTAATACGAACAAAACTTCCAAATTATGAATCAATAGTATACCATAAATGAAGGCCTTTTTCTAGTATCTGAGTCAATTTTAAAAGAGACAGTGCATGGAATGAAGAAAGAAAAGGAAACATGTAGTTGTATAACAAAAATGAGGCATCAATTTAAAAGGAATCTCATTTTATACAAATAGAAGAAGGAAGGGCGATAACTTTGAAGAAGTATATAATTTCAGAGTTCTAAAACGTTCATAGGTCTTATATCCGCTAACAGCTGATACAGAGGAAAAACTGCAAACGGTTAGATAATCTGAAAGTTTAATCACCACAATAGAAGTTACCTCATGAAAACATTTAATGAAGGTGTGAAATAAAAGATGAAATGACAGAGAAACACATAACTCAGGCTTGACAAGATCTGGAATCTTCAATCTATATGGTATTAATTCTGGCAAAAATGAAATTTTCTCTTTACAATCTCCTCCAGAAAAAAGCCTTTTCTTAGTCTTGAAAAATTACATTTATACAAAACCACCAATCTTAGGATGGTTGGTGATTTCCTAATTCTTAGAGACTAACTATTTGTTAAAAAATAGATCCAAAACCGTTTTCATGATCTTCTCCATTTTTCCATTTTCTTGGAAGTAAAGTTCTTCCAAATAATACTTTTACTTTGTTGATGACTCTCCTTCTTTTGATTCAATACATTTAATGCATCTCTCGAGGAACTGTGTAAAATTTCTGGGGGGTTCTAGAAGATCTCTTGCCTCGAACAGATAAACCTTTCTCTGAATCTTGGAAAGATGGTCATCAACTCCTTTATCTGCAAACTTTATTGACTGCAGCTTTAAGTTAGGCTCAACTAACAACCTGTCTATTAGGGTGACATCGATTTTTCTTAGTTGTGAAATTTCCATTTGGATTTCACTCAAATTTTCCCTAAAATTTAATTGATGTCTTTCAATATTGATCTGTCCCAGAAGTCCTGTACAATTGCCTTTTCCAATATTTAACAACCCTTTGTCTAATTTCTTCACAGTCATCTCTTATTTCTTTGACTATTCTTTTACTTTCAATTATGTTGGTTCCCATAGTTTGAGCATGATGTCACCTCTGATTTGCTCTGTGGCTGATACTTTCGTAGTTTTGGATACCTCCTCACCTGTCGAATATATAATTGCCTTTTGGAGAGTAATCCTCACTGCTTTGGCTTCTTTTTCCCTCAGGATAATATTATCAAAGGCATTATCTACTTCTTGAAAGTAATTCTGAACAATCTCTATCTTGGAAATTAATTTCTATTGTCCAACTTCTATTTTTGAATGTACTTCCAGTGAATGGGCCTTAAAAGCTTTTAAATCTATAATTTGACCTTCCATCAATATTAATATAGCCTGTAACTGTTCTGCATGCTCCTTTTTCTGAGTAATCTGTAGCTGACTTGCTTGCATTTTTTGGCTCATTTCGTCCAGGCTCGTTTTGAGTAATTGAACCTCTAACCTTTTGGCAACCCTTGTCTGCTCCAAGCTTTTACTCATTTCTTCTCTAATGTTTTCCTCAACATTTTTTAACTGCTCTTGTAATTGTGCTATGATTTTATCACTCTTCTTTATCCTAGTTCTCATATTTCCCACGGTAAAAAAGTTTGTTGTTGCCATGGCTCCCATGGAACCTGCTATCTCTGTAGCGAAATCCGCTTCCTCCAAATTTTTTCCATCTATCAAGACTTTATGTTTTTTTAACCATATTCCCCTCCTTATGCATCTTCTGTTTTAGGACGACCTTCCTTTTTCTACTGAAAAAATAATCGGAAGGAGGAATCTCATCTATGGGAATGGAGGTAAGGTCATCAACAAATAGAGTTCCTGTCTGCGGGAGTCCAAAAGTGGATTGTAAGGGGGTTAAAGAAGCTATAGGGTTCCCTAGCTCTGTAGATCCTTTCCCTCCTGTCGCCTTAGGCGTATTGTCATCAACATCGGGTGATAAAGGGGGAGTAATCTTACCGGACTTGGGAGGTCTCCCTGGCCTTTTCTCTGCTTCGGTCTTTTTGTTTTGTGGAGGCCTTTTCATATCCTATAGGGCCTTTTTGGGATTTCTCTTCTTCTGTGCTTCCTGTTCGAAACCTGGGGGAACACTTTCTTGCTCCTGGGGGAGGGTGATCTCTTCTCCTTAAAGTACTTGAGGTAGACCACTCTGTATATGCTTCTGGAAGGTCTGAAAGCTGGCTTGCAGGTCAGACGATAGTGTCTGTACTCGTTCTAATGCTTCTTTATAAGACCTAGTCCCTTTGAACATGTCATCCCAAGGGGACTCCTCATGTTTGTATGCTTTCATATTGTAGTGTATCAAGTGTTTGTTCACTAGTTGATAAGGGTCATGCCTTTTGTACTCAATATTTAACAGTTTAACTTCTTCGAGTGCTTCTGCTTCTACTCTGGAATGTCCCAAATTTTGTAATGAAAGTTTCCCGATGTGCACAAGGAAGATTGACCAAGACTTCTTTTGAGTTGCCTTTAGCTCTATTCCAATACCGCCTTTTACTATTTGTTGTGCTACTTCCCTACACACCAGTCTGTTTGAGAGGAATTTTGGAAGCGCGTGAGGGGGAATTGAACACCCATAAACCCTGATGTAGGAGAAGCTTTCTTCAATGAACCAGTCTACTATTGGTTGAGGTTATTTGAAACTGCTTCAGAAATGTGAGGAGGGTCGCAGCTGAAAAACATTTTATGCATTGGTATCACCACGAAATGGCAAATTTTGTAAAATGAATTTTTTTCATTTTCTTCCCACAGCTCATAGTGATATTCGTGAATGGGTTCAAGGCAGGTTGTGTTCCAACTCCAATTCATCAGGGGGAATGGAGTCATAAAACAAATTGCATCCATGATGTATGCCGACATGTAAAAGGCCATTGGTTGACCTCGGGCTCTTGCAACTCTGTAATCCGAAACCTCTTTGGCTATATTATTAGATAAAATCTTGTCCCATTTGAAACTATATGCTTCTGATGCTTCTTCTAAAAGGGCACCCATTTTGTGGGGAAATGACAAGGATTCTTTTTGTCGAAGACTTTGCACAAAATCATGGCTACATAAACCATGTACTGATTCAAAGAGGCTATGGCATAAATTTCGTGGGTATCAGCCCTAAACTTTGACGAACATCTCCACCAGCCTTTGATTAAATCAGGGTAAGTTTGGTCTGCCTCAGTGCATTCCTTTCTCTGAAATTCAGCTATAAATTCAGCATTGTAAATGAATTTAGGATTGGGTGAGAGTTTGTACATGATCTGGATATGTTTAGGTCTGAATGAGTTGATAATGGCCCCTTGATCATTTAAAATGCTTCTTGTTGGAATATCAACCTTGTCCAAAGCCCAACTGATCATGTCGTTGTACGCCATGAGCCGCGGGCGTGTTGCAATTTTGTGAAGTTCTGATTCTGCTATGTCCCGAAGGTGATTCTCGGAGTCATTAGGGGATTTTTTTATTATCTCGCAGTCCAGATTTTCATAAATTTGTCTCCATGATTTAATCGAGTCGATAGCATGTGGCATGGTGTCGGATATGACATCTCCCTCCGGGCTGGAAATCTCAGCTGTATCTTCACTCTTCTTGGGTCCCTTCTTTGGTGCCATGAATTTTGTATTGGAACAAAAACTTGTCACAGAAGAGCCGTGTGAAATCTTGGCTAGATGCAACTTACTTTTGATAGAAAGAGCAAAAATAAGTTTCAAAACAAAAACCTTTAACTCATTTAATTTTCCTTTAATTCATTTAATGGTGAAAGTACTGACGCGGCTACCAAGAATTTAATACCTTTAAAGCAGAGAAATATTCTGAAATATTTTAGCGATTTCAAAATCAAAATCTGAAAAAAACTCATTTGATGGAATTCATAAATGAAAATACCTAAGAAGTTTAAATACCATTAAATGTTTTTTAAAGAAAAATTAGTTCAAATTAACCTTAGTATTGAGTCAAGATTTCACGTTTCGGGGATCTCGCTTACATGAGGTATATCGCCATCAAACCCCAAATCCTGAAATCGTGGTGGGAAAAGTTCTTAGGTCTTAACTTTGGTATTGAATCGGGAATTCGCGTTTTAGGGATCATTCTTACATGGGGTATGTCACCAACAAACCCCGAATCCTGAAATCGCGATGGGATTAGTTTTGAATTAATTAGGATTAAGACTGACTTCCACTTCTTTCGGGAAATCAGGAATCGAGATTTCGCGATTCAAAATGTATTGAAAACGTATTGTTCTAAGTAAACCCGAATCCCGAAAGGTCAAAAGATGGTTAATTAACTCCTTTAGGATTTTAATTTGATTGAAAGTACTTTACAGAACGTGCGTCTAGACTTTAATAACACTTGAGCTTTCTGTCTTTTATTATAATGAAGAAAATAAATCATTTCGGGATTTCGGGACCGGTCTTTTTGGACTGGTAGCAAGGATTATACCTTATGAGAAGCCGAATCCTGAAAGAAAAAAGTTTTAGTTCTAGAGGTAAAAGGTTTAAAAACTTAGTTTTAACAGTTACAACTCTTGGAATTGCTTGAACTGTCCTTAAGTTTCTTGCTTCATCCAAGCAAGTAAATGCCTTATTGTAACAATCTAGAATGACATGATGCTGGTCTAACCAATCCATACCAATGAGTCAATCATACGAGCCCAAAGGCATGATATTCAAATCAACATTTGTGTGCAACCCATTCATTTCCATTGGGTATGCCTTAACCATCTCATTAATTTTCCTTTTTGCTCATGTATCTAACTACACAAACCAAGGTTCTCCAAGCTTGCTTCTTGGCAATTGGAATGTTTCCACCATCTTAGAATCTAGATAATTATGACTAGCTCCTGGATCAATTAAAATAGCCATGGGTTGGTCATTAATATTAGCTTCCACTTCAATCATGTGTGACTAAAACTCGGCTTGCTTGTTATCTAGGCCTGCGTAAATCCTTCGTACATTTCTACCCATGTCTTCAACTGTCACAACTTGTTGTACATTGTGCACAGTCCTCACTTTTTCATCTCTTTGAGGGCAATCTTTGCGCATATGATCTCCGCCACAAACCCAACATTGAATAGATTGTTGCCTTGCCTTTTGCCCAATTATCTCCATCATTCTGAACTCCTTGAGAGTTGGTTGTCCTTGTGCATTATTTCTGAAAGATTGTGGCTTAATCCCCTTCTTTCTTTGTTCCACCTTCCTTTTCATCTTGTCTTCCCAAGCCTTTTGGAAATTCGGTCTTCCCCTTTGTTGATCATAAAGACATTTAGTACACCTTATGGTTTTCTCCAATGTCTTGGGGTCATCATATTGTATCTTGTCACCGATCAATAAGAGCAGCCCACTCAGGTACATTTGAATTTAACTTGCTCATCCTTGATGAATGCGACATATTTCAACATCTCTAAGAATCTTCTTTCATACACATTTATTGTCATACTCCCAAGCTTGAGTTCAAAGAAATCCTTCATTTTCTTATCATAGTAACGCTTGGTTAAGTATTTCTTTTGAAAATACCTCTTGAACTCCCTCCAAGCAACCTTCTTCTCATCAATGTGTTTCACTTGCACGAATTGATCCCATCACATTGATGCTTTTATTTTTTGTTGATAGATAGAATTTATCCCTTTTGCATGCGCATAATAATTATGCAGCTGGAAGTACTTCCTCATGCCCAACAGCCAGGTCTCTACATCTTCATCCTTCTCGTGCTCACCTTCAAGGCTAGGAGGCTTGATATTATTCATTTCTCCTTGTAGCTCGTCCACCCTCGTCCTTCTCTTATGCTTTTTGACAGGGAAATGGACTTGAGCTACTTCGCACTTTCTTAGATGAATGCTTTGGTGAGTGAGGTTGATGCCTGTCAACACTTCTTGTTTCTTTTATTTTCTCATCACGAGACCTGAGACTTCTTGACCTACTCGACTGTGTTTTCTTATCCATTTTATTTTCTATTCTGTACAAGCTTTGCATCAACTTGATATTGAAGTCGTCTTGTTGCTCCTATGATTTCATAAGCCTTTCATTATCAACTTTATATCTTTGGACATATTTTTGCATTCCCTTTATGGTTTCTACCAAGTTTATGCGCTCCTCCTTGAATTATGTACCATCAACACCCAAATTGACATACAAATCCCTGAATTCATCATCATGGCTAAAATCTATTTGTGCATCTTCCATGCTTTTTAACTTTCTGTGTTGATTATGTCAAGCTCTAATTTTTGTTAACTCTGCAAAATGCACAGGCAATAAGATTTGTTAGAATAATTCATGAGACAACTTCATGAAAGCTCTGCACCATTTTGCCAGAATCCTTTCTTTTGAAGCCCATGCATGCACTGGTATTCAATAGGTACCAATGCATGATGTCAATATTTAACATATACATCGCATATTGATGTTGTGCATGCACCACAAATTTTGTTCTGCGCAGTCCCAGTCTTTTTAGTGCGCATACCCACGCCTCACTGTTTCACGTGCAATTCCAGTATCGTACCCCGCAATGTCCAAAATTCAGTGCGCACACTTGCGCATTCTTATTTTATGTGCACCATAGGTGCACTGTAATTCCAAATTCAGCTACTTACCAGTCCAAATTTTTCCTTAAGTAGAAACTCGACCTTTGTAGGCTTAGTGTTGAAATTGAAGCTCTGATAGCAATCTGTAATGTACCCCATTACCGAACTTCTTTGATACCAATTTGTAACGTACCCCATTATCGAACTACCTCTAATACCAATCTGTAACGTACCCCATTACTGAACTTATTATGATACCATAATGTAACATCCCCAACTTTCTACTGAGAAATGCTACTCCAAAGTCTAGTGCGCAGATTCTAGTCTATAACATTAGTCTATGCATAATTACTTGAAGTAACGTGCTCAACCCCAAGCTGAGTCACGCCACCCAAACTTTCCTCTTTTGACACAACTTATAACAACGTAAGTAAATCAAAACAATTGTGCACACAAGCATACTAAACACACAACACTACTGTGCGTGTAATCCTCTCTCAAACATGTGATCTTTACTGCATGCACAACCATTCTGACGTCACGCGCCAATTCTTTCTTTTCCTTGTGCATGTGGACTGCTTTCCTGTAATACCATTATTTTGGTCACTTTGATGATAACCCTACAGGCATGTGTTCAGGCTCTGAAAATAACCTTTTACATGAGAAAAATGACTAAATTCTTCCCCTACAAGGCATATTTTTAGATTGTCCCTGCAGGGAAACAATGGTACACAGTGCGGAAATCCTTGATTTCCGCAGGCTGCTCTATTCCTGGCTAGCGGGATTTCCGCATGCTGCTATATAGGTAGGGTGTGATGGCGTTTGAAGCTAAGGAAAGGAAGAAGTTTCTAGAAGGAGAATCTTCTAGAATGTGAGGTGGCATCTGTATGGTTGCGATCTTACTGACTTCTCTGATTTTGGGGGATCATCCTCATCCTTGTAAACCACTTCACCTTCTCCTATATAATGATGGGTTTCTCATGGAAAAGGTTAAGCAAGATTGAGGAAAGAATTGCTGAAAGAATAGGCTGAAGACTGTGTGAAGGATTCTTTTACAACTGATGCTTGAGGCCTCCATTTGTCCATCAAGCTTTTGTGGACCATCTTCATACAAATTCGGAGCAAGTGTATGTGTGTGTTGGAACAAAAGACCACCGAAAGGGAACTTGCGACATCAAGGCAATTTGGTTGTATCTTCCACTTTTACTTAATATGATATGGTGACGTGTTTATTTCCCATAAAATCATTAGTGTTTTATTACATGACTCCTTGATCACATGTTTAGGTCTCCATTGGATCTACAATTGTTGCCTTCACTTTAGTTGGTTTGTATCATTGCAGATCTGATCTTATAAGAGCACCAAAGAAAAGCAGGGGCAACAAAGATATAAGGAAGCGATATCTAAAGGTATGTCATCTATTCCTTCTTTGGTAGTAAATTCAATGGTAGCAACTTAGGGAAAGCGTCATGTCCTATCTTGTTTTGTTCTAGATCCAGGTGGATCTAGGGAGATTAGTTTATGTCCGCATTCATCGATTTATCCAATAAAAATATTGGCGACTCCACTGGGGATACGACTTGATTGTGGTTTTTTGTTGGCCATTTGCTTTTAACCTATCCTTTTTACTTGAAATCAGTCTCTGAGTTTGTGGGAGATCCACTTAGACTCTTTGGATTTGAAAGTCCACTTAGATCCTTTACCCTCTTCTCAAAATTTCTTGATTTATAGAAACTTCTGCACTGTACCTTATACATAGCCTGCGAAAACCTGCAATTTCTGTGCCCTAGCTGTTGGCTTCAGTGCGTACTTTCCGCACCCTATCTGTTTCTGGCCTGTAGAAACTCTGGATTTCCGCACTGTAATGTGCTATTAGGCTGCGGCGACGCCTGTGAAATTTTTTTTGAGTTGGATTTTAGCCTCAGTTAATCCCAATTTTTCTTTGATCAGCTGGGAGGGACTTTTGATGTCAACCCTTGATTGTTTTCTAGAAGTTTAACTTGCTGTTGATTGGTTTCAGAGATCAAATACCTCTTTTTTTAATCTTTTTCTGGTTTTTGTCTTTGATTTTTATCGACAAGGATATAATCTCTGAGCTTGTATCTGAGTGCTTGTTCGATTAAAAGTCTTTGATTGGATTCAACGTTTTGGATTGATTACGTGTTATGGATTGCTTGATGATTGGGAAGTCATTTTTCATTTACATTTGAAGGAATACTTTCTTGTCATTTTTTACTTTTATCTCCATTGAAAGTTTGATTTGGGTGCTTGTTGAGTGTATAATTTTTCTTGCATTACTTGTCCTTTCTTTGTCATGCCCCTGATCTGGTTTTAGGAAGGAAGAATTTAAAGTCACTTACTCTTTCAAGTAATCATATATAAGGAAAATTTATTGCATCCAAAAGAAGAGAACATTGAGAAACTGCATTTTTTTTTGGTTGTTTGCATTTGTGTCCATTTAAGAAAAAGAAAGTATATTTCGTAGCTTACATCATTCCAGAAATACCTTCTCCCTGTTGTAGATAGAGTTCATTGAACGAAAATTTGCATCATTCATTTCTATTTGCATATTATTGGGTCAAGGTCCTACACAACATTGGTTTCATTCTCGTCTCCCTCTTGAGTAACAATAACTCTTAAAAAACATTGCGAAATCTAAAAATCAATTAGCAACTTTTATTTTCTAGGGCTCTTTTACACCAACATTAGCTAGGCTAGAGCTTTGGAATAGGCTGTGAGACACACTCTCCAAAGCACAAAACACACAATACCATCTTGTGATAGGGAGTGTTTAATTCCATTAGCAACATTTTGTCCTGGGAAGCCCTTCTCACACAAGGGTCAAACTTGAGGTCGCATTGAGATTGGCAGAGTTACTCCCCTTGCTTTGTTGATCTCAGTGTAGGGATTGCGCGTATACCCACAATGATGAGTGGAAGTCTCTCAAGTTGATTTCGGGCTAGATACCATGCCTTTGCGTGTGGATCGGACCGTCGATTGTTTCCCCAGACCTCATTGTTGTTTTTGGTAGCCTTAGTTGCCTATCTTCTTAGGGTCTTACACAAGGTGACTGTGGAGGGGAAACTCTTCATGGTACCTGGAATTGACGTTGGTCAGACTCACTTGGGCTCCTTGGAGGGTATATCCATGATTCTGTGTGGGAGCTTGCACCAAGGTGTAAGTCTGTTAAGCAGGTCGTCAACGTAAATTTTCCACCCGCTCTGTCCTAGCCCCTTCTTGTCTTGACTTTGTGACGTTGGATTTCAGCACCAACTAGTGACTTTGAAATAAGAAGGTTTTGTTTGCCTGGTCTGATTCCTAGATTTTATTAGCGAGTGCTGTTTGTTTTCATATTTGGCCATAGATTTTTTCCATAAATTTTTTGGCTCAGCCAACATTGACCCTCCACGCCATTCACGTAGGATGCAAGGAATACCTTCGGAAGATCCGGAAGTTTCTGAGCCCTTGCTTCCTAACTCACCAGAGGGCTYTCCTCAATAGAGTGAGGTCCAAMACAATATACCATCTCAAGCGGAAATAACTGACTCTCTAGACAATTATCAAATTATTTCTGATTCTTTAGACACTTTCTGAATACCTCATGTATACGAGAGACGTATTCTYTGGTTGAATTCCTCCGGAGAACTTGTTGTTGACACTTTTGGAATACCAACTAGACCTCTTACCAGCCYGAAAAGTGAGGATCCTTTTTGGACCACTGACATATTTCGAACCTCGGCTACGGTGCGAGACCTTTACGACTCAGGTGCAGGTGCTGATATACCTGTCATCTCTGAACTACCTGAGACGTCTGCTACATATACGATACCTCTAGATCACTTTAATAACATGACTTGTTATCTTTTTGTGGGTTCATACACACAGTATGTTGGTCCTAGCTCGACTATCCCTCTTTAGATGGTCCATTCTACAATAGTCCCAAACGCTACGACTATTCCCATTGGGAATACGATGGTTACCCAAGCTCCCATCGGTACACCATTTTCATCTAGACCTGTCCCATCCCTTCCTCATGGGTACCATGCTTTAAATACTTCCATCCCCATTCCTACCCAAGTTCCGTTCGGAGTTTCTGGAATTTTTACCCCTCCTAGATACAATGTTGCTATTGGTTTCATCTCGACACCTTGCCAGGTCCCCTCCGGAGGGTCTTATCCGCCTTTTATTGGAGGATTTGTCTCGAGTGGCTCCAATCCTATTGGAGGCTCTACTCCATCATTCACTTCTGGTTATCACATTCCCGTTGGAGGACAATATAACACAGGGGGGCAAACTCAATTTGGAGGTCACAACCAAATTGGAACACAACCCGTGCTTGGAGGTTCTACCTCAACTTATGGACAAAACATTCTAGGATCGTTAGCTCAGTATTGGAATCTTCTCATCCAGGGAAATCCACAATCATCTGGGGGGAAACAACCTCAAGTTTTCTCTTTCATACCCCCTAGTTCGGGCCAGTCATATCTCGGTTCTTCCAATCCCATTTGGGGTTCGAACTTTCAATCTAGTGTCCCTTTTCAGGGGAACATCCCTAATCAGTACAACCCTATGGGATACATGCCTCCACATTCATGTCTGAATCTGTCAGGACCTTCACCTCACATGCAGACTGCTTATGGTCCTACTGGTATACCGATGGGACTTCCTCCCCAAAGTCACTAGTATCCTCATGTGAATAGATAGTAACCCTTTTTAGCCACTTTGGGTCTTCCTAACTTGTCTAGAATCTTGAATGACCCCATTTTGCATTCTCCCCATTGGCCCGTTATATCGGCCAAGCTACCATTCGACATTCCAAAATTTGATGGTAAAGTGGGATAAGATCCAAACAACCATGTCATGACTTTTCACCTTTGGTGTTCGTCCAACTCTTTGATGGATGATTCCATTCGGTTACGACTCTTCTAACGAACACTTACGGGTTCGGTTGCAAAGTGGTATATAGGATTACCATGAGGCTTCTTCACCGAATTTAATACCCTAACCATAGCTTTCCTCACACACTACCAGTTGCCAATCCATTATGAAACGGGAACCAAGATTTTAAGTTCCTTCAAGCAAAATAAGGCCACTCATATCTTCGATCACATTCATGAGTGGAGGTGAAGATGACGTTTGATCAAACTCGATCTTCCTGATCATTTATTGGCAGAATGGTTTACGAAATCCTTCGTGAATAAAATCTCTTGTGATATTGCCATGGGTGGAGTTGTCACAGAAGAACAAGCGATCAGTCGCACTCAGTACCTCGACCTCATTTATTCACAAACATGTACTCTTTACGATTTGCTCCCTGATGCACCTTGTCCTTCTACCACCACTACCTCAACTACCCCTGCTACTTCTCATGCGAGTTGGTGTGATTGGCAGCTTCCATGATCAAACTCAATCTACACAAGCCTCTCCCACCAATCCAAAGTCTACTACTTCTAATGTTCAAAATGCTCTATCTCCTACTCCTTCCACCGACAAAACCTTTGAGGTGAACTCTGTTCAATATACCCCTGCCAGGAAAAATAAATATAAGAAAGGGAAGGGTAAGAATAAGGAGGATAAAAATAACCTGCAATCTGAGAAAGCCAAAACACAACCTGTTGATGATAAGGATAAGTACAAACCTCGATACCCTTGACTTATCTGTGGTGATAATCACTACATGAAAGATTGTCCAAGACGGGCCGAGGTTACTACGATCCTTCAAGGGACCGCGAAACCTCCCACACCTGTCATTTTGTCCCAACCTTTCCCTTCCCAACAACAGGCCCAATTGGTCATTCACGACCAACCCTCTCCCTCCACTACTTCTTATGTACTTATGTGCACAGGTGATTCAAAAAAGAATGACGTTACACTTACCACTCGGGCCAAAGATTACTCTTCCTCAAAGTTGAAAGTTGATGATACACCACCTCTGTTGGTTCAACAGTCTCCCTCAACTTCACCTCCCAACGATCCTCTTCATCTTGAACGACCGAGTCTTGATACAGTTCTTCGCCCTCCCCTAAAGGGTGTTGTTCGAAAGTCTGCCTTCAACCCTCATGCACGTACTGCTTAGAACTACAATATTGTAGAAGATCTGGCACAAGCACCTTCCGCGATGTCAGCTCTCGAAGTCTTTCAAAGTTGTCCCACTCAACAAAAGGCACTATTAAAAGCTATTAGTGGAATTGACCCTAAGGATACGAATTTGATAATTTTTGACCTGGAGGATCACGTTCCAAGGATACCCCCTCAACTCACATTTCAGATACAAGTTGTTCTCGCAGACAAGAACATTTGTAGAACCATTATTGATGAGGATGCCTTGACGTGCGTAATGTCTGTTGTGTGTTGGAAAGCCATTGGCTCTCCTCTCTTAACTGAATCACACAACATGCTCAAAGCCTTCAATGGCTCTGGCTTTAAACCCTACGGTGTACTCCCCTCATTGCCTATTACGTTAGAAGGAAAATAAGTCAATGTTGAAGTTGAGGTCTTTGATGCACCTCTTGATTACAACCTCTTACTTGGCCGTAGCTGGATTGATTCCATACGTGCAGTTGTATCTCCTCTTTTCCATGTAGTACATTTTCCACACCAGGGAAAAGTTGTTACAGTAGACCAACTGACTTTTTTAACTCTGATGCTCGTACTAGCAACGTACCCTTCATTTCAAAGACACCCGCTGGGTATGAGGATGTCAGTGTGGGTCTACTAAAAGATTCGTCTCTAATGGGTACTTCCCCGATCCCACCACCCGATGTTCCACCTCCTTTGGTTGCCTCGATCAACATGATTTCCACCTTTGTTCGCGAAACCCTTGTGTCTTCTGACCTGTGGATAGTACCCACACTTGGTGATTATCTTCACTATGGCGACTAGATGCCTTTAAGTCGAGTTGAATCCGCTTATCGAGCCATTCAATCGACAAACCCTTCCACTACCTCTCTTGGTGATTTATCTCTTGATCCTTTCCATGCTATTTTTCCTACGGACGAGATGATCATTTCGGTTATGTCCATGGAAGATACCCCATGGGATGATGGGCATCATTGTTCCATCCTCTTCCTGGAACAACACACCTTAGAGAGTTACCAATGGATCTCGACTCCATCGATCGTTGTTGTCATCTCTTCTGTTCCCGCGTCTACACACAATGTGTTATATGAAGGGAAATTGAGTAACATTTCACCCACCATCCCCCTCGACATATCCATTAAACCTGGAGTTGTTGAAAATGTTCACATCGGAGCTTCGTGTTCCACTGATGAGGTTGTCACATATAAATCCCCTTTTCAGGAGTTTCGTGACATCTTCGCATGGAGCTATGAAGAGATGCCAGGTATTGACCCTGATATTGTTGTACATGAAATTAAGACATACCCGGGTGCTAAACCAGTCCGACAGAGACTTCACCCGGTCCACCCTCTGCTATTAATATTGAGGTTGAAAAAATTCTTAAAGCTGGTTTTATTTATTCTATGGCTTTAACTGATTGGGTATCCAATCTAGTTCCGGTTAACAAGAAACAAGGTACGATTTGTGTTTGCATTGATTATAGGGATATTAACAAAGTTTGTCCTAAGGACAATTTTCCTACCCCCTTCGTTGACCAGATCGTCGACGATTGCGCAGGGAGTCAAATCTTCTCTTTGATGGACAGTTTCTCTGGATATAATCAAATTAACATCTTGCCTGCGGATCAACACAAAACCTCTTTTATTTGTCCTTGGGGCACCTTCTCCTATCAAAAACTACCCTTTGGTTTAAAGAACATCGGTGCGACTTTTCAAGGTGCCGTGTCTTATGCTTTTCATGATATCAAGCACATTG
Source organism: Picea glauca (assembly GCA_000966675.3). Lineage (NCBI taxonomy): Eukaryota > Viridiplantae > Streptophyta > Pinopsida > Pinales > Pinaceae > Picea > Picea glauca. The sequence continues at coordinate 1,325,116 of JZKD02S1889452.1, forward strand.
TACAACCATATCTAGATGACCTAACAACGCATTCCATGCATCGTAGTGACCATTCAACACACCTTCGAGCCATTTTCCTTCATTGTCAGTTCTATCGTATACGCTTAAACCCACACAAATGTGTCTTCTATGTGGATTCTGACCAACTTCTAGGCTTTATTGTTTCACGTCAAGGGATCAGGTTAGATCCTTTGAAGGTCAAGGGGATCCTCAATCTCCCTCCTCCTTCCTCACTTCGCCAACTTCAAAGTTTGCAGGGGAAGGCAAACTTTTTACGTCATTTCATCCCAAACTACTTTGAGTTAACAGTCAGATTTACTTGACTGCTGAAGAAAGGTTCTGAGTTCATATGGGATACCACTGCCAACAAAGCTTTTGAAGCTTTGAAACTGACTTTAACCCGTACCCCACTACTTTTCCCACCCGATTATAGTCGAGATTATTTCCTTTATCTTGCCGCTTCGGACTCTACCATTGCCATGGTTATAGTCCAAGAAAATGATTTACACGACGAACATGTCATCTATTATTTGAGACAGAGTCTCATGACTACCAAAGCCAAATACTTACATATTAAAAAACTGGCCTTTGCAGATGTTCAAGCTGTCCAATGTTTCCGTCACTATATCCTATTACGCAGGACCACTATAATTTCCGATTGCAACCCTATGAAACACATTCTTACATGCCAATTGCTAGGGGACAAATAATCCAAATGAATAGTGATTCTCCAAGAGTTTGACTTAGAGTTCGAACACGCTAAGTCTACGAATTCCTTGGTGTTTTTCGAACTGATATGTGACCTTCCCTCCACTGAGACAAAAAATGTAGTAGAGGATTCTTTACCCGATGAATCCCTCTTTCTGATCAGTTCCGATGACCTTTGGTACATGGATATCATTATTTATCTCCAGACTCAGACTTTTCGGACCGATTTGTCTAGCACTGACCGTTTTCGTATATGTTACCAAGCCCATCAGTATATTATCCTCGATGACACTCTTTATCGCCTTGGGGTTGACTCTATTTTTCGATGATGTCTCATCTATGATGAGGTTGAGAAAGCTTTGAACGACTGTCATTCTGGAGCATGTGGTGGTCATATGTCCGGGTATGCTACTACCCAAAAGATCTTACGAGTAGGGTGTTTTTGGTATTCTTTATTCAAATATTGTATTATTTCCGTCCAAAAATGCCATGCTTGTCAAACATACAACAACAAGATACGATCTCATTCCACTCCTTTACACCCTGTAGGTTCCGTTGGACCTTTCACAAAATGGGGCATTGATTTCATGACATGTAACCCTCACTCGGCCGAGGGACATGGATACATCATCGTAGCTGTGGATTATTTCAAAAAATGGTTCGAGGCGATGCCTACATTCGATAATACTGGAAGAACTACAACCCTATTCATATTCAATCATATCATCACACGATTCAGAATCCCACAAGCTATCGTCACCGATCACGGTAACCATTTTCGAAATTTCATGATGTTCGAGCTTACCAAAAAATTGGGTCTTCGACATGAAAACTCAACCCCCTACTATCCATAGGTCAATGGCCAAGTTGAAGCAATAAACAAGGTTCTTATTACCATGCTTTGACGGATAATAGGAATTCACAAGACAAGTTGGCACACGATGTTGTTTTCAACATTGTGGGCCTATCAGACATATGTGAAGTTTTCCACGGGATTTACACCTTTTCAGCTAGTGTATGGTATCGAAGTTGTTTTGCCGATTGAATGTGAGATACTGTCGTTGAAGCTAGTCATTGAACTTCTCCCCAACACCTCTACCGAAGAAGAATGTCTATTGTATCTGATGCGATTAGACGAAACCCGTCGTGATGCCACCCTGGTAATTGAAACCCAGAAGAAACACGTGAAAGCTCAATACGACAAGCATGTTAAACAATGTGTTTTCTCCGAAGGTGATCTAGTTCTTCTCTATGAACAAGATCGTGATTTACTAGGGCCAAAAAATTTGAGGCTATGTGGCGCGACCCTTATGTCGTTAAACGAGTGTTGGAGAAAGGACCCTATGAGTTAGTCGATTATGATGGTATTCCTTTGAGTGAACCCAAAAATGGGCTTTACTTGAAGAAGTACTATGCCTAGGTTATCTTTGCATGAGTGCTTGTATTTTTACTGTATCATACTTTTGTGTGTTACTCTAGTTTTTTTTTTTTTTTTTGGTTTCAACCCCTAGTGGCTTACCTTGCATTATGCTTGGTTTCCAAATGTCAGTGTCTCTGCTACCCCACACTGGCTTCATCGATGGCGCTCGCTGTAGTTCTCAAAACTTAGCATCTGCTGCTTGGGAAATCTATGGACCTACGAATGAGTTAATCAGTTTACACGGTGTTTTCCTTGGTCGTGCAACTAATAACATCGCAGAATATAGCACAATCATTGAATTGTTGACCGATGCTATTTCAATTGGAATCTGTCACTTGGTTGTACGGATTGATTCACAACTAGTAGTACTACAACTAAGTAATGTCTATGCTATCCGAAGTCCTATATTGTCACGGGTATATTTGCAAATTCGCCTCTTGGAACGAAATTTTGATTATATTGAGTATCAACACATTCCTAGATGTCTAAATACGTTAACCGATGCATTAGCTAATTATGTGTTAGACAAACATTTGAGACATTTATAAATCCAATCACACATCACATGTTGTATATAAAGCAAAGTAAGCCGGTAGAAGCCTCATGTATATATATAACGATAAAATGTTTTACAAAAAGTGTTTTCTGTCCAAAAGACCAAAATATCAAATATGAAGCCCACGACTTCTACAAAATAGCATCATGGATGCTGCTCACAATAGCATACCACTGCCCATGCCACTCTGCGAAGTAATCGACTTAGTGAACCAGACACACCCATGGTGTGGCCCTGATAATGCCTCAGAATCTCGTTGATCGAGATATCCAGAATGTCTGCTGTCAAACCCTCTAGATTCTGCTCGACCGCTTCATAATCGTCAGCATCCCATCCTTCTACTACTGCTGCTTCCCCTCGCCTCTGAATGGGGGAAGTTCCCGGAGGCCGGTGTGGCCCTACATCTGCATGGTCAAAATGTTTGATTAGTCATTGGATAGAGAGCATATATAAAAACATCTTATATTCTAAGATCTTACAAAAAAACCATAAAAAACAAAATGCTTTTCTTACCTAGGCCCCCCACTGAGAACCCTCAGGTAAAACCAAATCAGGATCATTGCAAAAGTCCAGGCCGACATATGCGTAATCATCTATCATCAATATCTGTGGCCTCAACCAGTCAAAGAATGCATCATTGTATTTAATAATGGGGCTACATGTTGGGCCATGAGATTACACCACTGCTTTATTCACAGATCTCGTGGCGCTGGTATACCCCACTCTACCTGTAGGCATAAATGAGGGACTCTTTCTAGAAAGAAAGACACCAAAATGGATCCATACCTGAATTGCTTCAGGTCCCCATTCTTGCTTTTGGTCAACCGTGTCTTCATACCGCGAAGAAGACCATCACACCAGTTGAACACATGAGGTTCTGTGCATTCCACGACATACTGAAAATAACTTTGGAGGGCCATGTGCAGAGACACACTTTTTTTCATGCGTGCAATGGTAAAAATGATGGTCTGGAGGGTTAAATCCCGAACACTTCTGATGGATACCTTACCCGTGCGTCTCTCGGCCTCGGTTTCACAGTATCGACGGATGTATTCACTCATCGATAGGCCACCACCTCGATCCCCTGTTAGGGTCACATGTGCTCCACGACATGATAACCCCGTCAAGAAGTAAATGTCTTCAATGTCCAAAGAAAGAACATGGACACCTACATGAAACACCTGTTGGTCTACGTCCCACATGTGGACCGGGTATTCTAGTAACCTAAGTGGGGATCTCATGCCTTAGATTTTAACTACCTTTAAACCAAAATAAATGAATTTCAATCCATTGAAAAAGAAGAGGATGACGAGCTTATCGTGTTGACGGAGACCGTTTGTTGAATGATTGCCTATGCTCCCTGCAATCGACAACCGAAATATGAGGTAAAAACAGGGTTTCTAGACAAGTTTTGAATGAAATGCAAATGAAATAGCAATAAGAGGTCTTACCCCCTTTTTTTATTTTTTGCTTTTTCTTACAATATTTTATATTATTTCAATGCATTTTATCATAACCTAATGTTCTAATGGTCGTGTGAGTCTGTTGTTTCTCGCAGATGTGAAGACTAGGGCCCTGAACAATGTTGTATGGATGTTTTTTCTTGATTCACTTTTCTGTTTGTTACACATATCAATACTTTTTAGGGTTTTTTAGAAAAACCTCGAGCCTAGTCTTTGTTCGTTCTCATGCTCGAAAATCGATGAGAACGCAACCGAGTATACTTTTGTCATTTTTTCATACTCGTTATGGAAACACAAAAAGCGAAACCTATGGAGTATCCTTTAAACTCTTTTCACACTCCATAAAAATGAAAAGATTGTCGAGCGACCTTGTTCTTTTCACGCTTGTAAAAGTATTTGAAGAAAACATTCGATGGGCGATAGTTTATCACTTTTTCGGTCTCGTCGGATTACTTTACGAAAAGGGAACTGAGAGAGTTCTCTTTAATGTGTTTTTCAGACTCTATAAATATGAAAAACCCCCGAGTTTTCTATCTTTGGACTCATTAAAAAAACATCGACAGATCTGCATGGGACCGAACCACTCCTTCTTAGGGTTCGTTAAACATACTCCGAGGGACTCGTCCAAAGGATGAGCTTACAACAACAAGCATATGTTATCCTCCTCAAGCTTGCATAAAAATAAAGAGGTACTCGCCAGAAATGGCAGGGGAAAATTTGGGAAAGAAATGTGTCTATGTACCCATGTTAGTGGCAGCACTAGTCGCTCTTGAATATGACACCCCCCTTCATCATTTGAATTCGGGTTGGGAAATCCATTTGTCTCTCGTCTGGCCCTCTGTAAGTCCATATATTGGGTCATTTTTTGAGTCAATGTTTCCAAGACCATTATCGTGTCGTTCATATGTTCAAGAGAAGTCCAAACAAGCCCCCTATCGAGTCGGCCATCTGCAATTGTTAACTCTTACCATGTCGGCCTTCCCTGTGTCAATTTCGAATTATTTTCATACGTTGATCTACCCTAAATCTGTTACTTATTTCGTGTCACTGATGGAGGATACATCAAGGCCCTCCTGTGGCGAGTCTTTTTCTGTCGACTTCAACTCATCATCTAGGAACAAGACTTAGAAATCGTTTAGTACCTTAGAGCCTGCATGCCTCAATGGAAGGTTTCTTCGCTTTCGACAGTGGATTCACATCATTGGTCCCTGATTGAGAGATTTCAACGAGTGTTCGAATTCAACTCATTTATTCACATTCATTGGATTGTACTAAGGTACCTTGGGAGTCATTGACATCAACGGTGATTTCCCTCGCACTTGTTAACGGTTTTCATCAATGACCGGTAATCAAGTAGTTTCTACCATGTTCGACTTCAACACCTGTAATCACATGGTTAGATTCGTACTTACAGACGACGGGGTTGAAGACCCTGGATCTCATCATTTTGATCCAGGTTGCGATGGAGTATTTATGATTTGTATTTGACACACAGATCCACTTTGTATGTCTCGTGGATGTGTCTGAAATTAAGCTTTTTAATGCATAGATCCACAGTGTATTTCCGGTGGCTATGTAGAATCTTGACGACATCGATCCACGGTGTATAATTGGTGGCCATGACTTAAATCACTTGTAGTCTGAGCATGGGAATGCCTACCTCATAAATGGTATAATTTTATGCAGATGTTTGATTGTTTGCAGGTTCCCAATTGGTGTGCTCCTTGTTCCCAACACACACACGCATTTTACAAAGTATTTCGACTGTCATGAGTTCCATCCTCATACTTTGGGGGTATTCTGTTACACATTATTTTGGTCACTCCGATGATAACCCTACAGGCATGTGTTGAGGCTCTCAAAACAATCTTTTACATGAGAAAAATGACTAAATTCTTTCCCTACAAGGCATATTTTTAGAATGCCTTCATAGGCAGACAATGGTACACAGTGAAAAAATCCTTGATTTCCGTAGGCTGCTCTATTCCTGTCTCACGGGATTTCTGCATGCTGCTATATAGGTAGGGTGCGATGACGTTTGAAGCTAAGGAAAGGAAGAAGTTTCATGAAGTTTCTAGAAGGAAAATCTTCTAGAAAGTGAGGTGGCGTCCGTATGGTTGTGATCTTACTGACTTCTTTGATTTGGTGGGATCATCCTCATCCTTGTAAACCACTTCACCTTCTCCTATATAATGATGGGTTTCTCATGGAAAAGGTTAAACAAGATTGAGCAAAGAATTGCTGAAAGAATAGGTTGAAGACTGTGTGAAGGATCCTATTACAACTGATGCTTGAGGCCTCCATTTTTCCATCAAGCTTTTGTGGACCATCTTCATACAAATTCGAAGCAAGTGTATGTGTGTGTTGGAACAAAAGACCACTGAAAGGGAACTTGCGACATCAAGGCAATTTGGTTGTATCTTCCACTTTTACTTAATATGATACGGTGACATGTTTCTTTCCCATAAAATCATTAGTGTTTTATTACATGACTCCTTGATCACATGTTTAGGTCTCCATTGGATCTACAATTGTTGCTTTCACTTTGGTTGGTTTGTGTTGTTGGTTGTGGAGCCTGATTATCTTCCTGATTTAGAGGTCTTTTACTTTCAGCTGTGTTTATACCCCATGAAGTATTTACACCCCAGAAGTATGTACACTCTTCCACGCGGGGGAGTGCAGAGGGGGGGTACCCCCTCTGCGGGGTCCGAGGGGGATATCCCCCCGGCTGGGGGGTCTGGGGGCAAGCGGGCCCCCGAAGCAAAAATTGCCTTGTAAAAGTATATTGTAATTTCATTGTAAATCTGGACCGTTCATTATAAGGTCATAGATCTAACGATAGAGATTATGTTAGGGTTTTTTTCCC
>JZKD02S1889452.1:1332178-1346729 GCA_000966675.3 Picea glauca
TAGCCCACACTGGGTGAACCACGTAAATCTGTGTCTCTCTTGTATTGTGTATCTTCTGTGTTTTGTTTCCGCATTTGTTTTATTTTATTGCTCCGCGGTCCTGTTTTTCTAACATGTGTCATTGCAGATTTGATCTCACAAGAGCACTGGAGCGAAGTAGGGACAACATAGATATAAGGAAGCGATATCTAAAGGTATGTCATCTATTCATTATTTGGTAGTAAATTCAATGGTAGCAACTTAGGGAAAGTGTCATGTCCTATCTTGTTTTGTTCTAGATCCGAGTGGATCTAGGGAGATTAGTTTATGTCCGCATTCATCGATTTATCCAATAACACCCTGTGCGCACAAGCAAATCCAGCCTCTTGTGCACACAAAACATTTCCCTGTGCGCATGACCATTCTAACTTTGCCCCAGAGACTCATGACCAATATCATAAGGTTAACTTAATAGGAATAACTAACAACACCTATCATAATCATGCACGACTACAAATACTGAATACCAACACCACGCTTACATGTGCAAAAAACATTATATAAAATAACAACAATTACTCATATGCAACAACATACAAAAATTAAACCCATATTGACCATAGATAATTAAGCACACAGTAGATGAGACAAGCACACAAAGACACTTATCTTTTATGAAAAGTCACCAACTATGTGCAGAACTCAAACGTTCCTCCCAACCATAGAATCTGTTGCTCATATACTTTTAGCAATAGGTCACCCTTGAGTTGGGGATTAACTCTACTGGGGCAAAAGGGTTCCTAATGCCAAGATAAGGTCCGATAATCACAAAATTGCTTAGTCCAAAGTGCCATTGCTGCAACTAGACTACAGTCTCTCATTCCCCACATGCCTGTTACACCCAAGGAAGCATGCCCCTTCTCTGCTAAAAAATCCCTCAGCTGCCCCACTTCCCTTCCAGGGTTCCAACAATAGGCCAAATAGAAAGTCTCAGAGCCCTGCAACTAATGCCCAACGCACTAGGGAAAAATTCCCAACAAAACTCTCACCTAGAGAGAATGCTCACGGGCTTGACAACCCACCTCTTCGACAACAAATCTCTCACCTAGAGAGACTGTTCACGGGCATGGAAACCGCCTCTTCGACAACAAATACTATTTGGTTAAAATAAAGAAAAACCCCTTACAAGATTTTCTCTGCAGATAAGGTAATAGTAATCCTTTCTCAGATGGTCTGACCCCCTTCTGCACACGAGAAAATGAATGAATAATTCCCCAAATTAATGAGTTTCTCCCCCCTCCAAAATACACCAAGGCCAAAAATATATATTGAATCTTAAACTGGACAATTGTCACCTTCAAAACTAGCTTTAGCCACTTGGTGACCTGTTCCGATTCCTCGGGAACTTAGGATAAATAATTATCCATAACTTACACTTTTCATAAATATTAATAAAATATTCCCTAGGTCTTAAGGCCCCTCCTCTTCCCTTTTTCAGTGGAGTTAGGCCACCGTCTCTTTTCGTCTGATATTTCTATGTGCAACGATGTGATATTATTAATAACTTGAGTATAATTACATTTTACAAAGATAGACGCACTGGCCTATTTGTGTCTCGGCTCACCAGCCTCATAACCACACAGGCTCTTCGGCCTCAAATACATATATATCCATATTTATAGATATATATAAGTTGACTCGATGTGCACTTCTAAGTAATCCCCACACACTTACTCAAGTGCATGCAACACTGTGAAATGTTCACACCCTTCCTTTGATGTGAAACCATGCACACTTACCCAGGTGCACACATCATTATGAAATGTGTGCACCCTTTATTTGATAACAATCCTCGCACACTGCTTAGGTGCGTGCAAAACCAAAACTTAGTACTAACGACTCACCAACCTATATGTACATTTACATTTACAATTGGTACCAACGACTCACCATCCTATATGTATAATTACAAAGGGGTTTAGATTAGGGACATTACACCTTTTGACATTCCCTGCATCTAGCAATAAAATCAACTACATCTTTCTTCACATCGGGCCAAAAGCATTGGTCTCCTACAGTTGCAATTGTTTTCTAATACCCTGGATGTCCAACGTATGGCACATTGTGCATCTCTTTTAAAACTAAATTTCTCAACTCCCGAGAATTAGGAACACAAACTTTGTTCATACACAAGAGCATTCCATCCTATAATTTTAAATTTCTACTATACATTACCATATTGTAAGCTTTCTTTAATTTGCACATATTGTTGGTCTACTGTTACAACTTCTAAAATTCTATTTTTTGGATTTGAACTGTACATACTAATGGTTGTAGCATGCATTTCATGCACCCTTATAATGAGTGCATCAACCACTTTATTCTCTTTCCCTTTAATGTGATTTATATCAAAATCATACTCACCAATGAATTCCAACCATCTCACTTGTCTAGCATTTAATGTTGGTTGTTCAAAGAAATATTTCAAGCCGCCATGGTCTATCCTCAACTCAAATTTACTGCCCATGAGATAATGCTTCCACATTTTCAACGCATGAACAATTACTTCCAATTCCAAGTCATGCGCGGCATAGTTCCTCCCATGCTCCTTCAACTTTCTTGACTCATAGCAAATTACTTGCCCATTTTGGGTAAATATTCCACCAATCCCTTCTTTAAATGCATTTGTGCACACAAAAAAATCCTCATTTGGATATGCAATCTTTAAGATAGTTGCACTGGTTGATAAATCTTTCAAGTGCTAGAAACTTTCTTCACGCTTGGTAGTCCATTCAAACTTTATTCCTTTCTTTTGCAAGGAAGTGATTGGGTGTGCAATCTTGGAGAAACCTGCAATGAATCCCTTGTAGTAACCATCTGGACCCATAAATGATCTAAACTATGAAACATTTTTTGGTGTTGGCCAACCTATAATTGTTTCAATCTTTTTTAGATTCACTGCTATGCCATTCTCAGAGACAATGTGGCCCAAATAATGGATCTACTTTTGATAAAAAGTGCACTTAGTCAACTTGACATACAATTGGTGTTCTTTCAACACTTGTAGCACCATCCTCAAATGTTGCTCATGCTCCTACTTTGTCTTGGAGTAGACAAGAATATAATCCAAGAAGATAATGACAAATTTGTATAGGTAATCTCTGAACACTCCATTCATTAGACACATAAAAGTAGCTAGCACATTGGTCAACCCAAATGACACCAATACAAACTCATAATGACCATACCTTTTCCAAAAGGATGTCTTGCTAGTATCTTCTTCTTTGATTCTCACTTAATGATAACCTAATATTGGGTCAAACTTGGAAAATATCTTTGCTCCCTCCAACTAATAAAAAAAATCATCAATCCTTGGCAAAGGATACTTGTTCATTACCGTATCCTTATTCAACTATTTGAAGTCAATACATAACCTCAAAGTTCCTTTTTCTTTACAAAAACTACTAGGGCACCTCAAGGCAAAACACTTGGGCGTATGCAACCTTTCTTCAACAAATATTCTAGCCGCATCTGCAACTCTTTCAGCTCTGGTGTGCTCATTCTATATAGAGTTTTGGACACTGGGACAACTCCAGGTATCAAGTCAATAAATAATTCAATGTCTCTCTTGGGTGGCAATCCTAACATTTCCCCAAACACTTCTTCATACTCCTTCAAACTTAAATAGTATTCAGTATTTTTCTCCTTATCCTTGGTTGATTTCTCCATATGTGTTGCATCTATCTCACATCCTTTTCTAAAAATTCTTTTCAACTGCAATGATGAGATCTCTCTAACAAATATAGGCCTTGGAATAAGTTGAATTGTCCTTGAATTCCATTCCTCATTGAGACATGTGAAATTCTTGTTGTAGCAATCTAGGATAACATGATGTTTGTCCAACCAATCCATAACAATCAAACAATCATACGACTCAAGCGATATGATGTTCAAATCTACCTTAATGCTGACTCAAATCATGTTCACTAGGACCAACTCATTGATTCTTCTCTTGGTTCTAGTGGATAACTGAACCAACCAAGGCTTCTCATGCTTACATCTCTTCAATTTAAATATGTCAACCATATTAGGATCTATATAGGTATGACTAGCTCCATAATCAATCAAAATAACTATGGGTTGATTATCAATCCTACCTTCCACCTCATTCATGTGGGATTGATAGTCTACTTGTCTATTGTCCAAGGATGCATAAATCCTTGGCACACTCCTACCAATGTATTCCATTGTATCAACTTCTTGAATGTCATGTATATTCCTTGTCCTATCTCCCTTACGAGGATAATATTTATACATGTGGTCTCCCTCACATCCCGAACATTTTATAAGCTATCGTCTTGGCCTTTTCTTCAAGGAATCGATCGCTTGAGGCTCATGTTGTACTTTTTTCCCTTGCTTATATGACCATGAACCGTTCCTAAAGAAAGGTGTCTTGAATCCTTTCCTCCTCTGATCCATCTTGCCTTTCTTTCTATCATCCCAAGCTTTTTGAAAAGTAGGCCTTTCCGCACCCTAGTCATACAAATACTTAAATTTTCTAATGGCTTCCTCCAAATTCTTGTGCTCATCAAATTGAATTTTATCCTTGTGGAATTATGGCAAGCCGTTCAAGAACCTTTGAAGTTTAACCTTCTCATCCTTGATGAAATCCACATACCTCATAAGATTCAAGAATTTATTCTCTCTTCCATGGTCATGTTTCCTAATTTAAGCTCAAAGAATTCTTGCATTTTATTGTCATAAGATTGATTTGACAAGTACTGCTACTAACAATCTTCTTAAAATGCTTCCAAGTGATTCTATTTTCATCAATATTCTTGACCTTCTTCAGCTGTTCCCACCACATGGAAGCTTTCCCCTACAAATGATATATGACAATTCTTGCTTCCATATTTGATGAATAATTGTGCAATTGAAAATATTTTCTCATCCCAACAACCAAGCTTTAACTTCTTCACCCTTTCTATGCTCTCCATCAAATGTGCGTAGCTTAAGCCTCCTTAGCTCTCCTTGCAAACTATATAACTCAAGCCTTCTCCTTTGATGTCTGACTAGGGACCTACTTGGATTTCTCTCTGATTCTGGAAATGCAGTTTCTCTTTTAGTTGAATGTTTGCAGTTGCTCTTCTCAATTTATCAAGAGTACAGATGCACTAAACAAGATTCTAATTCTTTAAACACCTTCTCATCCGAAACAACTTTCCAACGATTATACCCATGCCTCATTCTGAGTTATGAGTGAAAAGTTACAACTTTTTGAATTTTTCTATCTCCACTCAATTTTGCCCTATTCTCACTGGTGCAATCTAACTGAGAGACCATTTTTTGCCACCTCTAGCAGGAAATCTATCAAAAACCAGAAAAAATTATATTGGGTGCATATATAATTTTTACTTGTGAATACAAAACAACTTTCAGATTCAGAATATGACGCTCCAGTGAAATTCTGTATAAATATGGAATTGTCAACTTTGTTATTTTTACATTTTATCCAGACTTGGAATTTTTAGAAAAACTTGTTATCTCCCAAACGAAGAAAAAATTCCTCAAGGCAAAGTTGTCTGGATTGTTGAGAAGGTAAAATGTTGAGTAAATAAAATTTTCCAAATTTTTGATTTGAGGTCCCTTTTCCTCCTTTGAAGATTTCAAAAATCCCCCAAAAGTGTCTAGGAATAGTGGTTTTGGCTTATTTTTCTGTCTCCATTCAAACTCCTTGGAATTTAGCCAAAATCTCCATTGGGTATTTTCATATCTACTTTTTTTGTATTCACTATAAAAAAATCATCAATAACATGACCTTTGTCAAAGAGTAGCACCCTGTTATTAAAAAATGATTAATTTGCATTTTCTGGAAAATTTAATTAGAAATGACCAATGGTCCTCATTGGAACTTTTGTAGGCTTTCTCATTGCGAACATACCTTTTAAATTTCATCTACTTCTAAGTTTTTATGCTCATGTTATGGACAAAACAAGTTTTTGGCTCCAGACTTGTTTAATACCATCATCCTCTGACATGACAATCTTGATGATGTGTCATGACACATGGCTACTGATGTCCACTTGTCATCCCTTGATTTGGCCATGTCATCATCCTCTTTTCCCTTCATTGACGATCAATTTGTTTCTTCCATCGACGACTCGAAGATTTCTCCTATCGTCGGTCACTAAATTCCTTCTATTGGTGGTCGTCAAAATCCTTCTATCTATGAACCTTGAAATCCTTCTTTCGACAAACTAAAAAATCCTTCCTTTGATGGTCAAAAAAATCCTTCTTTTGACGGACTAAAAAATCCTTGCTTCAATTGTTCAAAAAATCCTTCTTTCAACTGTCTAAAAAATCCTTCCTTCAACTGTCTGAAAGATCCTTCTTTCAACGATCCGAAAAATCCTTCTCTATCAGTGACCTACAAAATACACTCCAACAACCTCCAAAATGGTTTCTTTGGTGGATTGAAAATTTTATCTTTTCAGTGAACTCCAAAACTCTTCTCCATCGACAACTTGCAAAATGCACTTCGACAACCTCCAAAATGGTTTCTTTGAAAAATCCCAAAAAACCTTATTTTTTAGTGAACTCCGAAAAACTTTCATCGGCAACCTACAAAATGCATTTCAACAACCTCCAAAATGGTTTCTTTGGCGAACTTGAAAAAACCTCATTTTTCGATGAACTCAAAAAAATTCCATCAACAACCTTGGAAAAACTTCATTTATTTTTCAACGAACTTCGAAAAACCCCTTTTTTGGTAAACTCCAAAAAACCTCTTTTTTGGCGAACTCTGAAAAATCTCCATCGACGAACTCGGAAAAACTTCATTTCCTTTTTGGAAAATTTTGGAAATCCTCTTTTTCGGCAAACTCCAAAAAACTTCCATCAACGAACTTGGAAAAACTTCATTTCTTTTTCGACAAACTCCAAAAAATCTCCATCGGTGAACTTGGAAAAACTTAGAACTTTTTTTTGACCAAATTCGCGATGGTTCTGGACCATTGATTTCAAGATCAAATGCGATCTCAGTCATTGATTCACCAAACTTCTCTGAACTCCAAATTCTTCTTCGACGATCTTGAAAATTCTTAGAAGTTTTTGTCCAAATCTAAGAAGAATTTGGACCATTGATCTTAAGATCAACGTGAATTCAGCCGTCGATTTCATTAAGCTTCGTGACTACCACGAAAACATGAAATTCAACCTCCTAGGCTAAAAATTAAGTTTACAACTTACAGACTGATGTGATTAATCATCCCTTTCATGGTTTTGAGGGAAATTCAACCTGAAATTGCTCAAGAATTTGGCAATTTCTCTCTAATTTTATTGTTTTCCCCAAATTTAATGTAGAGTAAAAAAATCTGCAACTACGGATTTATTGAATTTGTGTTGATCTTTGGCCCATACCAGTCCAGTGTTGAACCAAAAGCTTTGATTTCAATCTGCAACGTTCTCAACTTCCTGGTTGGGCTACATTACTACTAAATCGACTAACATATCGATACAAATGCAGAAAATAACGTGCAACATGACATACATGGTCATGCAACATTCAAATGTAGAAAATATTGTCAATAATTTTAAATTTGTGAATGCATATGATTTAAACATGCACAGTAGCAATTAAACACACACAACATCATTCATCCATACAAAATACAGAGTAAGTGCGACATTCAATCATAGTATTAAAACTGTAGATGATACAGTGATCAAAACACTTATTTTTGAAAACCATTTTATACAACCGATTGCAGACGACAGATGTTCCACCCAACCATAGGCTTTGTTGCACCAATTCTGTTTGCAACAAGCCACCCTTGAGTTGGGGCTACGAGTCCACAAGGACAAACATGCTCCTATGGGTGTCTATAGTCCACTGCAACAACTCAAAACTCATTAAAACATAGTGACATGACTTCTACAACTATTCCAACTGCCTATCTCTCTTCCCCATTGGTCTGCACAACCCAAGGGATGAGATTTACTTCTCTGCACTGCAATCCCTCGGGCAATATCCATCCTCTCTAGGGATCCAACATACATCGATGAAGAATCTCTTAGATGGGGGCTCTAGGAATTCCAGTTGTAGCAAGAGTGCTCACACATTATTTCCAAATTCTCTTTAAGTGATTTCTTAGCAGAAAAATCACTTACAAGCATGACAACCCCATTCTTAGCATAATTACCAACTTTAGAAAATTACCTTCAATGCCCACCATGACTACCCACTCTTTCCCAACACTCAAATCTATTTTTCCTTTCTTCTTGCTAACTATAAGAACTGCTCTCCCCTCTACTCAAATTTCCTTCTTTTCCCATGCTTGCTTGACTCTCACTCTTCTCCCAAGGATGATTACACTCAACCTATGTTGTCATTACTGAATGGGTTGATTTCCTCACCCAACCTCTTACGTGAATTCAGTGATTGAGTGCTTAATAAGTCAAAGAAATAAATAACTAAGTGACAAGCTGATTTGTGAAGGTGGCTTAAGACTCAAGGCATATGAAAGCCTCTTAAAACCCCCATTAAGCCCCTTCTCTCGTGGAATCATAACCCCCCATTACTCTAGTCCTTACCCATCTATAGTCAACAATGTATTTCATTTTATTATTTTCAATGTACAATGTTTACATATTACATTGTTTGGTCCCTGACCATTCATAATATTTACAAATATACAATGCTACATTGAGGATCAAAATTGGGGTGTTACATCCAGGACAATCCATGTTTAAAACTTCAATGAAAGCATGTCCAAGTCACAAGTAGGATAGTAACTATTTCTATATACATTTATCTCAATGTTTATGCTCTTCGATAGGTGTGAATGATGTGCTACACCATTGTTAAAAGCAAAACACGTGGCAATTGCAACTCTTCATTTACATAGTCGCTTCCTTGTTATCACTCAACACTCTCCATATTCATGCATTCTAAAGCATATTTCTATAATGAGAGTAATCTACCCTTAGCCACTTCTGCAATTCTCTCTAGTATGCCTTTAGGTTCTATTGATCTAATAGAATTGATGTGAATTGCTTGTAAGAACAGGTTGAATTCTTATTGTTGATCTTGTCATTATAGCTCTTCATTTCTCGTAATTAGAGATTCTACTTGTGGTTAGAGTGGGTAATTGTTGTGTGCCTATATAGGATGAGTGCACCAACATGTGGAACATGCCTTTTTCCATTGAGAGGGTGTCTTGGGCTATGAATGTAGGGTGGAAAGCACCAAATCAATCAATCACAACACCAATGCACAATGTAGTTGTTCTCTCCATCAAAGCTTCACCCCAGTGCCTGGTAGCTGCTTCTATCCAAGTAGTTAATTTACAGGTAAGCAGGGATGGTGCGATAGTGGTCAGAGAGCTTTGCAAAATTTTGGTTCATCTAGTCAAGTGCAATGGAGGCAGTAGAATGAGGTCATGGAAAGTGCATTGAAGTTTGTGTAGAATGAGGTCATGACAAGAGCAACTAACACTATGTAGAGGTTGTGAAGAAGGTTCTAACATGTGTAGTTAATACAATGCACTTGTAATGTTTACATCAAATGTAATGCATAATTTCATCCAAACTTAGGTGATCCATAGAACTTAGGCAATGAATAAATTTGAAGGAGTGAAAAAAATATAAATTCAAACCAATGTTAGAATGAATTTTAACATTAATTCACTTTAGAACTGTGAGTGTCAAGGAACTCTATAATTCTCATGTGAAACTTAGGCTTTCATGTAAATAAATCCCATTGCATATTAACTCACCTCGATATGAGGCCAAATAAGAGAGATAATTGGTTGATTGGTTGACAAAAAAAACTTTGTATATTTGATTCATTGAAAAAAAAAGTTCTTCATATTTTTCAATTAAAACTATTATCCTAAGTTTTAACTCAAAAATATACAAAATGCTTTTGCTACACCAATCATATACTTCTCTATCACAAAACACTTTTGCTACACTAGTCAACAACTTCTCCCCCTTATTTGGCCTCATATTGGGATGAGTTAATATACATTAGTTTCCATGAAATCCTAAGGTTCAACTAAAGATTATATATTCCATTAACACTAAAAATTATGAAGTGGACTAATGGTACAAGTCACTTCAGTGTTAATTTGACATTCCATTATTTCCACTGACTGATAACCATTGTCCTTGCCACAATTCCTAATGGCTTAGCTGTAATGGCCCAAATCGCTTGTTTATTAAATTGCCAATATTTACTACTACATGCACATGTGTATATATATATTTTTAATGAATGAATGAATGATGAATGTTGGATGGAAGAACAATTTGTCCATGAGTGAGAAGTTGTCACTAGGATTGTATGAGACTAGATCAAGCCTAGATGTCCCATGGGACAATTTTATTCCCCCAGAAATGACTCCCACCTTCAAACCCTCCCCCTAAGGTTTGAACCCGTGACCTAATGAGGACTAAACCCTAGAAAAACCAATTAATCTATGGTGACATGTGCATATCATATCATAAAATCAAGTAGTTGGGCTACTAAATCATAAATTGAAAAAAGTATTTACAAATTCCCTTGAACAATAATATTTTCCTGTAAAATTTTTCCACAGAGCATCGGTCTATTTTCAAGTTTCAACCATATAAGCAAATAAATAATAAATATCTTAAACAATGACAAAGATTTAGAATTCCACATTCTACAAGATTTGCCCTATCATAATAGGAAATAAATCTGAATCTGGTACTGTTTAGCTCACTGGCGATTTCAGGTTATGAAAACAGTTTCGCTCATTCAACCATAGAATTATCTTTAGTCAATCTCTTATGTAAGAATAAAAAAAAATGCAACTGAACATGTAACGTTCACAGATCATCTCTCCCTGGATATCTAGGAAAGAGGTTGGGATATCTTATCTTTTCTAGACCAGTTGCAAAGAGAACATACGTTCAAACCCTAGTTCAAATTTTATGGTTTCTAGTTTCATATTGATGCAGATCCAAATATCAATCATTAGGTTTTTTTCGCAAGTTATCTCTTGTATTCTTCTTACAATGATTTCATATAGCTATTTAGTTTAAATAATAATAATCTAATTTTAAAGTCACAATCAAGCCAAACTTTAAATAGATGTATGAAACTCTTTTTAGGAGATAATTGCCTCTTTAGCTTGCATGTTCAACTAAAAAAACTTATAATAAATACCGATCTTGGAGGCTGGGATTGGTAATGCAATGAGATGTACATTATGTACGGAAATTTAGAAGATCGAAATGGTATATCAATTTTGCTAAATTAAACCAGGACTTCCAAATGGCTCTACTAGCTTGAAACAACCTGCTTGCATAGGCAAAACAGGCCACGAAAATCGAAACATGTCTCGACAGTTTGAAATTTGAACTCGTTGGCTACTTTTTGCATCCACTCTGTGTCTTTGTTCTCTTCTAGTAAACACACAACAATATGATTGCCCTGGAATGGTTTGTTTGTGAATGCATCGATCACTGCATGACAGATTGGTCCCAACCCATCTTTTGCCATGTCTGGAAGCTAAAATTGGCGGAATTCAATTCTCAAGGATGATTTGAGAAGTTTAGTTGATACCCTAAGTCACTATGGGTACCATCTTCATTTCGTCATGAATAAGAACTAAGAGAAGGCAGAAGGATCTTCATTTCTTGGCGTCAACACTTATGATGGATTAAGGTGGGTCACTGCATTTGCAGAGCTTGGCGTCAACCAAATTTATAGTGATAACAACACTCTTTAAGGATTGATGTCAATTTAGAAATTGTATGAATTTCAATGAACATAGGGCAATACTTACAACATCAAAATAAAGACTTATTGTCCTCTCGATTGTGCTCTGCTCTGTAGGTTTTCTAGTATGGCTTGTCTGAATATTGAGTCATCTTGAAAGCCCCGACTATGAGGTCAAGGTCAGGTAAATTAATAGAAGCATTTGTGTCAAAATTCTAGTGATGACTAACACTTCAGTGATTAATCTTTTCCCCGTAAATCCGTTCATTCCTTGAAAAACGTTTTCCTCAGCTTGGAAAAGCATGGGTAGATGCCATAACAACACTGGCATGCCCCTTTTTTGGGGCCATAGATATGATTTCTCCGGTTTGACATTACATTAAGTTAAAGTTTTGATCGATTAACACAGTGAACAACCTGCAATACTTTGAAATCTGTGCAGATCTTCCATGGGAAAAGGCTCATAGAAACATTGCCATGTCGTCTCTTTTGGGGGCGTAGAGCTGATTTCTCCTATTTGACATTGCTCAAACATCGCATTAAGTTAAAATTGTGGTCTACAAACGAAGGAACTGTTGAACAACTTGCAATACCTCAGTTGAATACCTTGGAATACTTTGGAATTTGCATAGATCTTCCATGGGAAAAAGCTGCAGGAGGCTCAATGTCCACAAATTTTTATAGTAAGTAGTATTTTTCTATACACTTAATATTTATTTCTTATTATGTCTTGCTGAAGAGGGCGAGAGCGACCAATATTCACGTAGATCCTATTATTGTGTAAGACTAATCGATTCAATAACTTATATTGTTTGGCATGTGTTTTATCATCTTTATCAATGCAACTATCACATCAAAGAACAACCCAAATTACCTAGATGAATATATCTTCAGCCTTTAGAAATCAGTGAATGTAAATATGATATACAGATCACAGAAACATGTGAGAATCCATTGGTGGATTGATGACCATAAGCCACAACATAATGATGGAATATATACACACTACCTTCGAGAGGTATAAAAAGACTTATGACTAGAAATATTAAAGACAATACCATATATACAAGTTGGATATGGAGGCGAACTAGCTAGAGATGGAACGATATAGTAAAGAGATATACAAATCCATATAGACAAGACAAAATGATGAATAATTGCATAATCTAGTGTAACGTACCCAACTCCCCAAGTTGGGCCATATTACTACTAAATCGACTAACATATCAATTCAAATGAGGAAATACGTGCAACATGACAGACATGCTCATGCTATTATAAATAATTTTATGTTC
Organism: Picea glauca; assembly: GCA_000966675.3. Classification (NCBI taxonomy): domain Eukaryota; kingdom Viridiplantae; phylum Streptophyta; class Pinopsida; order Pinales; family Pinaceae; genus Picea; species Picea glauca. Next base: position 1,345,202 of record JZKD02S1889452.1, read on the forward strand.
ATGAATGTATACGATTTAAACACGCATGGTAGCAATTGAACACACACACCAACATTCATACATACAAAATAGAGAAAATGTGGCATTCAATCATAACATTAAAATCATAGATGACATAATGATCAAAACACTTATCTTTTAAAAACATTTTACACAACTGGATGCCAACGACGGACGTTCCACCCAACCATAGGCTTTGTTTCATAGATTCTCTCAACAACAAGCCACCCTAGAGATGAGGCTATGAGTCCACAAGGATGAACATGCTCCTACGAGTGTCTATAATCCATTGTAACTGCTCAAAACTAATGAAAACACAATGACATGACTCTTATAGCCATTCCAACTGCCCATCTCTCTTCTCCATCAATATACACAACCCAAGGGATGAGATTTCCTTCTTTGCACCATAGTCCCTCAAACATTTCCATCCCCTCCAGAGCTGTAGCACAAACTAGGCAAGAATCTCTTAGATGGGGATCCAAAAAATCTAGTTGCAACAAGAGTTCTCACATATCATTTCCAAATGCTCTTTAGGTGATTTCTTAGTAGAAAAATCACTTACAAGCATGGTAGCTCCATTCTCAACATAATTACCAACGTTAGCAACATGTCTTCAATACCCACTTTGGCTTCCCACTCTTTCCCAACACTCAACTATGTTTTTCCTTTCTTCTTGCTAACTGAAAAAATTGTTCTCCCATCTACTCAAATTTCCTTCTTTTCCCATGCCTGCTTGATTCTCACTCTTCCCCCAAAAATGATTACACTCAACCAATGTTGTCATAACTGAGTGGGTTGACTTCCTCATCAAACCTATTACATGAATTCAATGATTAAGTGCTTAATAAGTAAAAGAAATAAATAGATAAATGACAGATTGATTTACGAAGGTTGCTTAAGACTCGAGGCATACAAAAACCTCTTAAAACCCCCATCAATTCCCATCTATTGTGGAATCATATCCCCCCATTACTTTGGTCCTCACCCTTCTACAGTCGGTGGTGTATTTCAGTTTATTATTTTTAATGTACAATGTTTTCATATTACATCACTTGACTCTCGACCATTCATAATATTTACAAATATACATTGCTACATTGGGGATCAAAACTAGGGTGTTACAATCCTCTCCCCCAACAATTTGAACTATCCTTAGTGCACACCACCATATATGTGTACATGTGAACATATATAGATTATTACATTACAATACTCATTAATTTCATGGTTTAATGACTCATATAGAAATTCCAACCAACAATCTATCATTCCCCTTCAGCCTACACAACCCAGGGAAGTGTAACCCCTTCTTTGCACCGCAGTAGATCAAGCTATCCCACTTCCCTTCCAGGGCTCCAACATAGACTCAACATTAAGTCTCAGAGTTGTGGATCTAGGAACTCTAGTTGCACCAAAATGGAGTCTTTGTACACTTATGTACATATGTGCATAAAGATCCCCTCAAAATCTGCAAAAATATGCATGTACTCTTCTCACATGGTCGCCTCGTGCTCCCATGTGGCAT
>JZKD02S1889452.1:1364991-1385479 GCA_000966675.3 Picea glauca
GAAAATATCTTTCTTAGTTCCCTTATCGAATGTAGCCTTGACTTTGCTCTGGTGAGAAGCAGCTTTCTGATTCACCTATTCTCTGACCTGCTGAACTTCAATCATCTGAAAAATTCTCCTTTGGATATCATTGGGTTCTTCTAGCTCTTCTTGTAGAAACTTTAAAACTGACAGGCCCAATTGAGTTGGAAGAATAGATTTTGTCCCATATACCATCTGGAAAGGAGATGTCCCAATAGATTTCTTGTTGCTGATATGATCAGCCCAAAGGGAAAAATTTAACTTGGAATCCCATGATTTTTTATTTTCTGCCATTAGTTTTTTGATAATTCTTATCAGAGTCTTATTGGAAGATTCTGCCAATCTGTTCCCTTGGGGGTAGTAGGGAGTAGAATGAACCAATTTGATACTATACTTATTGCAGAATTCAATCATGGAATTAGATTTAAAAGCTTGTGCATTATCAGTGACCAGTTTTTTAGGACAACCAAACTCGGAAAAAATATATCCTTCTAGAAATTCCATGATTACCTTGTCTGTTGTATTCCGAGTCGGAATTGCTTCAATCCACTTCGTAAAATAATCTGTGGATGTAAGAATCCATCTATGTTGTCCTGAAGATGACAGATTAATCTCTCCGATGAAGTCCAATCCCCACTATTGAAATGGTCCATGAGTGATGATGGGTTTCAGAGGCAAAGATATAAGTTTATGCTTTCCATCAAATTTCTGACAGGGTTCACACGCCTTGACCTGAGCAAAAATATCTGAGAATAGAACTGGCTAGTAATAGCCTGCCCTAAGAATATTGAAGGTAGTACGCTTCCAATGATGATGGCCTTTGCAGACACCATGATGCAGATCATGAGATATTTTTTTAGCTTCTTTTTCATCAACACACCTCAATAGAAAACCGTTGGGGTCTTTCCAGAACAGGGTCTAATCAACAATGCAGTACTTTACTGCTCTTAACTTTAATGATATGAATTTTGATTTATCCAACTCTGGGGGAGATTGAAAGTTCAACAAAAAAAATACGATATCTTTGTACCATGGTGAAGAAATATACTTGTTGTTTACCTGTGAATTTGTTTCTTCAATCTGGACAGAAGAATCCCGTGTCTTGTCTGAAAGATGGTACAACCCAATTGCTTTGCAATTAGATTCTGTCATTAATTTGGCAAGGCCTTGTCCTTTTATCAGCTGAGTAGGATTTATGGTGAGATCATACTCCAGGATTTTTGTTATCCATTTCCCTCGCTTTCCTTCACAATCAGGCTGAACCAATATTTCTTTGACTGCATTGCTTGGGACATAAGCTGTAATCTTAGATTGAAGAACATATACTCTAAAGGATTTCAGAGCCTTTACCAAGGCATAGGCCTATTTTTCTTTTATATCATACTTCAATTCAGAGTCTCTGAGGGTTTTGCCAAAGAAGGAGATGGGTTGCTCGTATCCTTGCTCATTTCTTTGCAGAAGAACAACAACTATGGTATTTTCTGATGTAAATGAAAAAATCATGAAATCCTTGGAGTAATTTGGGCTAATTAGAACAGGGGCCTGAATAATAGTCTGCTTGATCCTTTCAAGGGTTTCTTTTTCTTCCGGTATCCACTTAATTTCTGCATCCTTTTTCAAAATGTCAATAATGTACTTGACAATATCCGCAAAGTTAGGTATAAACCTCCTTAAAAAATTAATTTTACCACTGAAGGGTTGAATAGACTTTTTATTTCTCGGAATGTCTATTTGTTGGATAGCCTTTACTCTTTCAGGATTTATTTTAATACCTTCAGGTGAAACGATGTGTCCTAGAAGCTTTCCTTCCTCCATGGCAAAATGTGATTTTTTGGGATTAAGTGATATACCGTACCTCCTGCACTTCTCAAAGGTCTGCTTCAAGTGTTGTAAATGTTCTTCGTCGGATGTTGAAAATATAGTGATGTCATCAAGGTAAATAACCACAAACCTGTCTTTCTCCCCAATGAAAGCGATGTCCATAGCCCTTTGGAATGTGGCTCCTACGTTCATCAATCCAAAAGCCATCTTTTCATACATAAAAGTGCCCTAAGAAGTGGTAAAAGCTGTTTTCTTTTTGTCCTCTTCCATTACTGATATTTGATTGTACCCTGAGTATCCATCAAGCATAGAGATTCTCTTTGCGCCGACAACTCTTTGTAAGATATAATCCATTTTTGGTAATGGATAATTGTATTTCAAAGAGAAGCTATTTAGATTCCTGAAGTCCACACAGAGCCTTATCTCTCCGTTCTTCTTCCTGAGAGATACACGGTTGGCTACCCATTCTGAGTATCTTAGTGGCACTATGATTTTTGCTTCCAACAATCTTTTCAGCTCCTTTTCTATTATAGGTAACAGTAAAGGATTAAATTGCCTGAAATTTTGCTTAATGGGTTTTGATCCAGGTTTCAGAGGAATTTTGTGCTGAATAATCTCTGTATCAAACACTTTTAGATCTTCATAAGACCAAGAAAATATATCTGAATATTGTTTCATTAATTCAACATACGCTTCTTTCTATTTTTGTAACAGTTTTCTAGATATTTTGACCAACCTGGGGTTTGCATCCAGACTAATGTCACAGTCCACTACATCCATTTCTTCTGTTTGGATAACAACCTTCTTGGAAACATCATTATGATCGAACAACCTCTCTAGTGGAACCAAACCTTTGGGCAGATGGTTTGTCTTCAGTTCAATGATTTTGTGACCAACAATAGTGTCTTGAAGGACTTTTGCAGCATGTATTTCTGCTTCACCATTTTCCTCATCTTGATCTATTGAAATGTTAGAAAACTCTTCAATAGTTTTCAAAAATCTTTGAATTTCTTCATCGTCTTTAAAAACCTGCCAATGTTTTATATTATCCGGTATTGAGGGTTTGTGTCTGACTTCAACTTCAAACTTCAGATTAGGAAACGTCAAAGTTTTAAAGTTGCTAGCTGCAAGTGCCAAAGAGTCAGCTTGTTGATTTAAATTTCTATGCACAAAAGTAATATTGAATGCCAAAAAGAAATTATCCACATAATCCCACACCTCATTTCTATATTGTTTTAACCTTTGCTATTTGGTTTGATATATATTCTTGATCTGGTGAATAATAAGTTTCGAGTCTCCAAAAACATACAGGTTATCTATACCCATATCTCTAGCATCTTTCAAACTTAACAACAAGGCTTCATACTCACCGATGTTATTAGTGGTGTCAAATTCAAGTTTATATGACATAGGAATAACCTCCTTGGTAGGGGAAATGAAGACAATGCCAGCTCCAGAACCTTCTTTAGAACATGCTCCGTCAAAATACATTTTCCAAACAAAATTGTCTTTACTGTCTCCAACTGCAGTTGTTGTCTTTCTGACTAATACTTTTGCCATCTTATTACTCATATGAAAAATAGAAGAACCAAGATCATCTTCTACAACATATATAGGATGATTAGTGGGATTATTGTGACCACTTACCAAATAAGACAATCTAACTTCTATGTATAATCTTCGTTGTTCCCTACCAAAAACAGGTATAGTTGCATAGCTAAGGTCCATCTGTAGAGTACCACCTACCTTCTTGGCCCAAGATCTTGAAAGAAGCATTCCAAATTTTGGTGGTATGTCATCCACAATAACATCTAATACCACACTTTTCATAGGTAATTGGGAAAGAGTAACAACCACATCTTTCATAACTCCAAGGCATTTGAATTTCTTGGAGTCAAAAGAATATAGATCATGATATGGTCTAGTAATGTCCAACCCTAATTCTTCCATCACCACCTTAGGCATGACATTATGCAAGGCACCAGAATCCATTAAGCAATTGTGCAATATCTTGTCATGGACATTTAATGAAATGTAGAATGGTGGAGAGGCATCAATTTTGTCTTCAATGTGAGGTCCAATAGTTATAACAGGGTTTTCATCCTCTAGATTGACTGTATCTGAAAAGGTGACATGAGCTGGAGCCTGTAGAGCCTTGAGGACAATTTTTCTGAAGGGTTCTATTTTCATGAGTTCTAATAATGGCACTGAAATCTTGATTTTGTTGATTTCATGTTCTAAATTGAAAGCAAAAACGTTTCTGTCTAGTTCCTTTATGTCAACAGTACTATCCTTGGCAGGTTGTTTCAATGGTTGATCAACTTGAATCTTGGGACTTCCTTTGATAATTCCTGTTTTAACTGGAGTACTGGCCTTTTTTGTGGAAACATATGTACCTACTTTAGGTGCATTCGAACCAGATCTGAGATTGTATTTTTTCCTTTTAGGTTCCTGTTGGGCGATCTCATCTTCATCCCCTTCCTCAAACTGGTTTGCAATCAAAGCATCTTCATAATCTTGTTGTGTCACATGTAGAGGAGATGATTCAGAATCATTCAAATGAACTACAGGGTCTTCTTCTATATCATCTTCATCCTCCTCCTCATCTACTGCATTATTCTGAAAAGGAGGCAAAACCTTTTGGTCATCTTGGTTTTTTCTTTCTTTTGGTAAGATTTGAGGTACATTGTTTGGCCTCTTGAACTGATTTGGATTTCTGTAACCACTCTCCTATGCAGGTTTACTGGGCTATTTTTGTTCCATCTTCAACCTTGCCATTTCAGATGTCAGAGTTTTCAACATCTTAGCCATTTCATCCATTTTAGAATCAGATGTTGAATTAGAAGATGAAGGCAAGTCTTCCTTTTGCTTTTTCCTATCTCTATCACTTCTAGACTTCAATTTGTCTGTTGCTAATATATTTGATTCTACTTCGATAGTGGCATCTTGCATCAAGCTGAGGGTAGAAACTCTTCTTTCCCTAAGCAACAAGGAAAATTCGGCATTGAATGCACTGGCAAAAGTGATTTTAACTGATGTCTCTGAAGGTTTAATCTCCTCTGGAATTTCACCATACATCTGGTTGAACCTTTTGGTAAAATCAGGTATTGATTCACCTTGTTTCCTTCTTAAAGCACCGAATTCGATAATGTAGTATAAAAAGTCTTTCTTGTCTGCCCAGTGTTTAAGAAAGGCATCATCTAAGGCTACGATATCAACAATTGAATTAGGAGGCAAACTCCTGAACCACTTTCTTGCTTCCCCATTTAGACTCTGTATGAATAATCTCATCCACACGTCAACATGCTCTACATTGAAATATCTGCAAAACTATAAAACGAACTCAAATGCTCTTCAACAATAACTGCTCCATATCGATTGAATCTAGGCAAGTATCTCATATAATCATTTGGTGGAAAGACAAACATGACTTGTGGAAGAACCAAAGGGGCATACCTTGCTACAACTATTTCATCCATTCCGTCTGCAGCCATATTGGCTATTTTTGGTGCTTTGGGAGTAAGCAAGATTGGTGATGCTGAAGGTGAAAATGTCCCTTGTGTATTACAACTTATATGTATTGTCACTGAGTCTTGATCTTTATCATTTAAGGATTTCTCTTATGGACTATGATTAGATAATGGGCTAAGAAACAAAGGATTCTAAAAAGAAAAATAATGTGATTTAAAACCCTCAGATGAGAGAGTTTCAAGAGATAACGAAGGTGTCTCTGGTTCACTCTTAATATATGTGCTGTGACCTCTCGAAGTTTCAGTCACAGGCAAGATGTCTGAATATTCCTATTTAATGAGTTCAGTAAGTAACTTCCATTGTTCTAGATTTAATTCTGAAATAGTTGAAGGGAATGAAACTGTAGCAGGCTCAATAACAGGTTTAATTTCACTTTCAGGATTCACCTCTTCGTCTACTTGGGTTTTGGTGATTTCAGAGGATTTTCCTTGACAACTTTATGAAGACAATTTTCCTTTTAAGAGTGAAGATTGTCTAGAAAGAGATTTAGGTTTTCTTAGTAACTTTTCAGGATCTGGAACTGCTGCAACAGGCTCATGATCTGGATTTTTCCTGGTTATTGGTCTCTTATTATATGATGAAGAAGTTAGAGGAGTTTTAGGTCCTTTACCTTCTCTTTTAGGAGCCAGAATTACCACAGAGGAGTCGCCAGGTGAATAATCACAGTCTTAAATAATGTCCAAAATCTTGTTCACCATCAAGATCTGAATCTAAACTTGTCATTTCCCCAGGGAAGATATCTTTGTTTCTTCATCCTCGGCAATGGCGCCATAAATGTTAGTCCCTAAAGTTTCACTTGACTGTGAGAGGGCAAACTAGGGCATCATCGGTTTATTGCAAAGTGTTTAGAAAGTTTTTATAATTTGGTTTTTTGATAAGGTGGTTGAAAACTGGCTCAAGGTTATAACATAACATGAAAATCAAGATCAGAAAACAACATATCCCATTGACTGAATAAAAGGTAGACACACAGATGGATTAAACCAATAAGAAAAAGAGAATATGAAGCTTTCAATTTTTCAACTTCACATAAATTCTTGTCTCATAATATCATAAAGAAACAAGACTATTAGCTTGATATAAAAACTTGAAAATAATTTCCACAGTAAAATTTTCACTATATTAATTAACAATCAAGAAACAAATGCATTGCAATCTAAATAATGAATTCAAGCATGAAGAAATAAAAACAGAGTAGAAAAGAGTGTCTAACCATCCATATTCCTTTGCTATTAAGTGTCAAATAGATCATAAATGCCTTTACAAGGAGTTTCACAAAAAAGTCCTCTGGATCTCCAATTTTTCGACCATAACACAATCTTTCCTCTGCCTATTTAAACTATCCATAAAACCTCCAGATCCTATCATCTAGTGTACCTTTAATGACTAGATTCGAATAGTATCTATCTACTAGGGAAGTTAACTCAAAAAGAGCTTTTACAATCCAAAAATAGATCATTGCTCAATAGCTTGATATGGTATGATCTTGCCAGCGTTACATTTGATTCTACAAAACAAGGATTAGTTTGATCTAGTCATACAGTTCGAGGTCTTTGCATTTTACAGGCCAAAAACGAGTAGACACTGCCATATTTCCTGGAAAACATTAAAATTATGATTGTAGCAATATTCATGAAACCTTTAGGATATAATCACAACAATAGCTTTAGCATTTTTCTGTTTGAGCTTTGTGGTAAGCACAACATTGTTCCAACAGAGTCTGAAGTTTATGTCTTTGAGTTCTTTGAGCAATGCCCTTTGCTCTTTTTTCTTCCTTTTTAAACCTTGAATCCTTTCTTGCTGACGAGCATTCCATTGTTCTATTTGTGCCTTTTCTTTCTTCAACTGTCTCACTGTTTTCTGGAATTCCTTGATCCTTTCTTTATCAGTTCTGATTTTAACCCTGAATTTTGAGCACTCTTCAAAAGGTGCAGGCTCATTCAGATTTAAGGCAACTTTGGGTTCTTTCGCTTTAACTTGGTATTTAGAAACCAATCCTGAGCTATGTTCTTCATCAGAACTTGCTGAATCCATGGCTTCAGGCACATCTGATATGTGATCTGAGTCTACAAGGTAATCTTTTTTATTCTCAGGAATCTCACTGATACCTTTAGCAATTTCTTTAGCTTTTGCTAATATGGTTGTAGCTCTCCTTACAGATCCTGTAGATGATGAAAACATTTGTTTACCTTTGTTTACTGGTTTCTTAAGCAATTGAGTTCTTTTTGCTTTTTTCCTGGTACCTGCTTCAACATCTTCAGAGTGATCTTCTATAACTATGACATTTTCTTCTTTGATTGATGGATTAAACATGGCTTTTGACTTCAATCTGTACTTGTTGGTAACCCTAGTAGAATTCCTTCTAGGTTTTTGAGATGTAGACACACATTTATCCTTTGTCCTTTTCACTGCATCGCCCCTTTTATTGGTTGATGGCGCTTCATGCTTGACTGTAGTTTGAGTATTAAAATCTTCATCTGAATCTTCTTCCCCTTTAACATCTTCTTCATAAAACATTTTGATTTCTGGATCTAACTTAGGTCTTTTACCTCTGCTATTCCTCGTCACCCTGATATTAGGCGTTTCTTCTTTAACAGGGGTTTCATCAATTGAAATATTTTGTTTCTGTGTAACAATCTTTTTTCCTTTGCCTTTCTTTTGCTTGTTGGACTGTGTGTTAGGGTTTAAAGATTGCATGAGGAAACTCTAGGGCTTCTATAATTCTCTCAAAGCAAACATAACTAAAGTCTTAATTAATACTTGATGAAACAGACTGCTCTTTGCATTGGTGGAGAGTGACTGCACTCTCTTTGACATCTTTGTCAAGCTTTTGAGTAGAAAGTAAGGCAGATTTAAGGGATAATTGCCATTTAGATGCATTAATATCCTAATGTGGTAGATATAGACTAGTGAAAATCTACCTTCGCAGGTGATATACCTGTGGATAACGATCAGAGCAGTGTGCCATTTAGGTCTAATCTAGCTGCGAGGAACTCCCCTTCTCCAATTCAAATTTTGCTTATCTGGAAGCAGGAATTGATTGACAAACTTTGTAACCACATGCTCTTTCTTCCACCATCTTTCTCCTCCAACCACCAATCTGCAAGCTTTAGCAATTGTCTGTTCTGTCACCAACATCAGCATATTCCCGATCTCCACCTCGTGACCATCAAAGTTCAGTGCAAACTCCATGGAGACCTGCTCATCGTAACCTTGAAAAGTCGTAAGGAATTCAAACCACCCGGCATCTCTGAACCTTTGAGCCATCTGAGGATAATCTTCGAGGAGTTCAACACCCTCGGGTTCTAATCTGACTACCTGTCCGCTCCTCTTAGGCTCCATCAAAACACAATGCTATAACTAGCACGATTCAGATTCCAAATTTGCCACCTGCAATCTGTTAGTATATAACTGTTCTTCTGAGCAAATACCTACGCCTAAAATTCAGAAAAATCAGACATAGAATGACAAGTTCAATATAATGAGCGTTGAGAATTGGACAATTTGAAATGAGTCCTTTGCGGGTACAGAGCAATCCGATCATGTAACGGTTTCAATCAAAAAATGATTCCAAAGTTATTGTGGGACACGTGCGAACTCTCAAACCTCGATCTATGTCATCATAACAAAATCTGGGTGACGGGCGCATATCAAGGCATGATTATCTTTGCGCTACAGGAATAAATCTATTCCCGTAGCGCTATTAATGACTTAGCATAATTTGAATTTGTAAAGTTCAAACATGCATATAAAGTGACACATTATTTAAAACCATGTCTTACAACTCCAAACTTAAATAAATTATTCAAAAACTGAAATGCAAACCATAAGACACTAAAAACAATGATCAAAATCAACTGGAAGTAGATAATGAAGTGCAGGTAGGAAGGGTTTGGGATTAAGGTTTCTCAGAAAATCAAAAGCAAAAATTAAAGACTAATAGGTTGTATGATTTCTCCTGACATAATCCATCACATGATCTTAAGGGCCCCAAGGCCCCAGGTAAGTAGGTGAGTCATTTTGATTCCCTGGATTTGCATCTTGATTTCTCATATTAGTTTAGATGCATTTAATTTTCATTTTTTTACTTGCATATTAATTTCATGCTTAGCTTAGAAATTTTTGAAAAAATGCCAATTTTTTTTTTTTCTAGTTTAGCCAGTTTTGATTATGATCATATGAGAATAAAGATGATTAGGCCATCCTGCACTTGACAGTTTGATGTTTCCTTGCAAGCACATGTCTACTAGGATATGTTGCGGTTCTCATGGACTCTACAATGAGCACATGTCCCCAAGTAGGAGCCAGATGTTATCCCCATTTTGTGGATAACTAAGGAGATAATGTCTCGAGGCCCCCAGGTTGCAGATATGGAGTGTCGAGAGATTACATGACCAACAATACCCTTTGCATAGATGGAGAAACCACTCACAACCAAAAATGGTCACAGGTTTATAGATGACATCCACCACACTGGCTGGCTTCCGGAAGACATTGGGCCTTACTCCATGAGGTACAAGTCAATATTATGGTGAGCATCATTTCAATATTTAATCCATTTGATTATGTTGTATCTTAGATTGCTCTAGATTTCATGATATGTGCTTGGACATTATGTCTTTTTCCCTGCTTCACCTTGGTGGTTGACATTGTGCCCTAGTAAGTGGTTTTCCTTGGGGATGAGTTTTCTACTGGGAACTCCCTTAATGAGCCATTGCACCGTTCTAGACCATACTTACCACTTTCCGTCAATATTCCCCTCCATTTCCTTATCTCTTGGGATTTTAGGGTATATTGACCCAAGAAGGGGTTGTCCTTCATTCTATGGGAAGAATGGGCTAAATGCCCATAGGGGTTGGTGTTGGGTAAAAGATAAAATCCTTATATAAACCTTCCATATGCTTCGCCCATGTAGCACCCAAGAAAGTAATGAAACACTTATGTTTGAATAAAGGGGATCCACAACATAATAAAGAAATGCTTAAAAGGTTAGTTGAAGGATAGGAGGTCTCATCATGAGCCGACCTATCACGTCCATGGATATCTAGTGGTATGGCATTGTCATCATCTGGTCACCAAACCAGGGCAATGGCTCTCAGTTGCATGGTTGATAGAAAAGGGGTTTCATCACGAACCAACCTTCTCATTTCCACTAGGTGTTTGTGGGTGACATTGCCATCACCTGGTCACCATGCCAGGGAAATGACCTTCAATATATCCTTATGCTATTATGAAAGAAAATATAAAGAAAGAAAGATAAAAGGAAATTGATGGGCTTGGAAAAAGTACATTGCAGACGAAGGTACCACACACCCTCTACAAAGACACCCATGAATGAGACACTATGACCCCTAGTATGTCAGGAGCTCTATGCCCATTGAGTCTTGACCACATCCATCTCATACACTTTACATGGATTAGAGAGGGACCTCTTGGAAGCTCTCCTTGACATAGGGCAAGATCTACCCAATATGACACCTTGTCAACCCTCCCATATTCAGGCTTGACAAGTCACATAGTGTCTTTGAGCTGTTAATTGTTTTATATAGTGATATTTCATGCACATGATTAGATGGATTATTTATTGATTGGATTCATGTATCATGATTTTATGACTTGAGATCCTTGGAGGGCGTGTTCATTTGTCTTTGCAGGACCTAGTTGGTGGACAATTTTGGGAGAACAAGCCTAGCTTGAGCTTCCATGGGGATACAAGCCCACAGGTTGGATGCCAGGGGCCCACATGCCAGATGAGAGAGATCAGACTTGGACAACCTTGATGATGACTTGGACGACCTATCCCACCCCTTACTTTCCAAGCGATTTCCCAGGAGGGGAAAAATGTTCCACTTTTGAGCTTGACGTCATGATCTTGGGGCTAGGGCATGGTGGTGAGGTGCCACTCTTGGACACATGGACGTTTTGGGGAGAAGAAGGTCTTCACCATGATATGAGTGCCTAGATGCTTGACACATGGCCTTTGGAGGCCCATCCATGTTTCTCTAACACCAACAATTTCCTCAAAGTGGCAAAACGCCTCCTAAAGGGGTGGCATCCTCCTAAATTAGGGTTGTTGACCCCTAATCTTGTGTTTTACTCCTTAATTTGTGGACAAACTATGTTACCTACTTTTAGTATAAATAGAGATCATAAGATCTCATTTTTTAATCATAACTCTCCCTCTTGTAAGATATTTGGTGTGAAATTTTCGGCCCTCTTGGATCTTTCTATCTCTTGTGCACTTGTGTATGGCTATATTGATGAATAGTTTATGGAAGAAGTGATGCACTAACCTTGGAAGGCTTTTCTATTACTATTGTGGTGAATTATCTTGACATTTTCCCTTGAATTGGTATGGTTTTTACTTTCTTGCTATCATTTGTTTCAAGTCAAGGTTATTGTGCTAGGAACAAGGTGGGAAGTATAAGGGTATACACCCCCACCTCAGGCTTCATCACTTTATGCTTCATCTTATTGCTTTAACAAGAGTTTGCTAAGAGAAGTATAAGGGCATACACCCTCTTAGCTTAAACCCTAGCCTAGATAAACTTGTCTTAGAAAGTAAAAGGGCTTACACCCCCAAGGAGGCAGCTTCTCTAAGCTCCTTTTTGACTCCATTAACCCAATAGTAAAGGCACTAGTCATACCTTTTTGCATTGGAGATATAAAATTATTGCCTTGAGAAATACAATTTTTGGTCTTTTGAAAGGTCTCTTGCTTGAAGTTGATTTGTCTCATTGAGAGGAGCCTCCCCCAACTAGGGCGTTCCCTCTCTCCCAACACTTTAATTGTTGATACAAACTTTAACCTACAACCATTAGGGCTGCATAACCCTAGCTACTAACACTCTCATAACTCCTAAACTAACCCTAGACTAGCTCTCTAACTTCGCTCACCTAGTATACTAACTAGGGCGCATCTTTTGGGCTAATTGTTGGAATATTTTGATGGTTAATTTTTCTGCTGCATGCCATTAAATGCTACAGCCATAAGGCTGCAATTTTATGCAGAAAACACATGTTATAACAACTTGCTTTATTCAACCTCATAGTGCCATTTTTCAATCATAATTGATTGTCTAATTCATTGATAATATTGTTGATTGATCTCATGGTTTACATGCTGATTTAAATGTCTTACTTGCTGATATAAACTGATATCTACTGCTGCAAATTAGGGACAACAAGCTTAACTTGCTGATCCATACTAACCTATATCATTGCAAGTTGGATTTTCTTGTGTCTTGGCTAGGTACAATCATCCAGAGAGATACAATACCGATGGGGCAACAATTACTTTACTTACAAGGCATCTTTCCCTACCTTGTATTCCACTTAGAATTGACCTATAGGGGATTCACTACCATTTCCCTCCATCTCAATCTCAATCCCCCTAGGGTCACCGAGATCGCCTCCCTAGAGTGGCCTAGTCACCCCTAAAGTGTGGGACCTACATCGAGGTGACATTGGGTGTAGGATTCCCAAGTTGTAGCACTTGTTTCGTGGTTGGGTCGGGCTTTGCCCAACCTACAACTTGCACTATAATAGATGTGAATTGCTTGTAAGAACATGTTGAATTCTTATTGTTGAGCTTGTCATTATAGCTCTTCATTTCTTGTAATTAGAGATTCTACTTGTAGTTAGAGTGGGTAATTGTTGTGTGCCTATATATGATGAATGCACCATCATGTGGAACATGATTTTGGCCATTGAGAGGGTGTTTTGGGCTATGAACACAGGGTGGAAAACACCAAATCAATAACAACATCAATGCCCAATGTAGTTGTTCTCTCCATCAAAACTTCACCCCAGTGCTCGGTAGTTGCTTGTATCCAAGTAGTTAATTTACAGGTAAGTAGGGATGGTACGATAATGGTTGGAGAGCTTTGCAAAAGGTTGGTCCATCTAGTCAAGTGCAATGGAGGTGGTAGAACGAGGTCATGACAAGCGCATTGAAGGCTGTGTAGAATGAGGTCATGACAAGAACAACTAACACTGTGTAGAGGTTGTGACACGTGTAGTTAAGGAAATGCACTTGTAATTTTCACATCAAATGTAATGCATAATTTCATCCAAACTTAAGTGATCCATAGAACTTAGGCAATGCATAAATTTGAAGGAGTGAAAAAAATATAAATTGAAACCAATGTTAGAATGAATTTTAGCATTAATTCACTTTAGAACTGTGAGTGTCAAGGAACTCTATAATTCTCATGTGAAACTTAGGCTTTCATGTAAATAAAGTCCATTGAATATTAACTCGCCTCGATATGAGGCCAAATAAGAGAGATAATTGGTTGATTGGTGGACAAAAAAGACTTTGTATATTTGATTCATTGAAAAACAAGTTCTTCATATTTTTCAATCAAAACTATTATCCTAAGTTATAAATAAAAAATATACAAAATGTTTTTTCTACACCAATCACGTACTTATCTATCACAAAACACTTTTGCTACACAAGTCAACGACTTCTCCCTCTTATTTGGCCTCATATTGAGATGAGTTAATATGCATTAATCTCATTTCCATGAATTCTTAAGTTTCAACTAAAGATTGTATATTCCATTAACACTAAAAACTATAGAGTGAACTAATACTATAGATTAATTTGGCATTCCATTATTTTCACTACTGCACATTATTTATTGATCACCTAACCTAAATTTCCATGAATCCATTGACTTATATATATCCATGTATGCCTCTATATCTATGTAGATGCCACTACCTTGCATATATCTAGATGGCACTGCTCTCACCACAATTCCTAATGGCTTAGTTGTAATGGCTCAAATCGCCATGTCTACTAAATTGTCAATATTTACTAATACATGCACATGTTCACAATGCCTCTAATCGGCAAGAGCGAATAAGATGAATGTTGGTTTGTGCACAAATGTTAGTACACTACATTTAACCCATCAAAGATATGTTAACATGCCTAATCATATTCTCAAATTTTATACATTGATCTAGAGCCCTGTTATTAGTCCCTGTCGAAGGCGAAGGCAAATCGAGGACTCTAGCGATCGATTCGACGTTGACTTTGAGTTTGATTGCAAATATTTTTTTGTAGTTCTAAACTTGTACATAAGGAATTTTTTTTTTTATAATATTTAAGTTGATTTTATTAACCATTCTATTGGTTAAGATGATCCCAGTCTTATTGAGGATGATCTTATATGAAGCGCCGCTGATCCTTAGTTTGCAGTCTATATTATAAGTGTCTAAGTTTTATGAAGCTTTTATATGAAGCATAGATGATCCTAAGGTTTCAGTCTATATTATAAGTTTATAAGTGTCTGACAAAATGCATTTTCTGCAATGTCTAAGTTTTATGAAGCTTTTATATGAAGTGTTTATGAGGATGACATACATCTATTATATTCAAACTTTTAAAAACTTCTATGCATCAAAACTTAACTTTTAACTCTTCTATGCATTATGCATTAACACTGCATTAACACTTTACTCTCAAATGTCAGTCTGTTGTCAGCCTTAATACTCAATGTCAACCAGTCTGCCTGTCGAATCCTTATCCCACACTGCCATTCCATTCCTCCCTTATCCTATACCACCATGCCATTCCCTTCACCGCCTTCACCCTTATCCTGTGCCACCATTCCATTCCATTCACTTCCTTCAATGCCATGTCATTCCTCTCACTGCCTTCCGAAGTGGCTGTCACTGTCTCGAGCACAGTCTGTAATGTGCAATGGCATGCTGGGCATCATACAAACAACAAACTACACACAGATTCATGAATGGTTCATCACTGGTTCATCAGTATACCACAACTAAGTCTTCCTAGTCATACCCAGAGAAATGTGTATCGATGCCAAGCTTTACAACAATTGGAGATGCTACTAATGCCAAGATTTACAACAATTGGAGACACTATTTCTTTGGATTTCATAATGAAACAATGAACTAGCATCTCTATAAACTACACCTTCCATGCTCTTTGTAAAATGCTATTTCTTTGGATCTTGAAGCAGAACAATGAACTATGAACTATGCTCCTCAGACAGAGTGAACTATGAACTATGCTACTCAGACAATAGCTGCAACAACTCTACATGCACCTGGTGGATAATATTATTTTGAGGTACGAGTTCATTCATTTCACATCCATTGGATAATATTTTTTTAGGTACGAGTTCATTCATTTCACATCCATTATAAATCATTTTATTAGATACCTGCCAAAATGTGCATAAGAAAAAAATTGTTCGAGCGAGTGAGTGTTGATTGTAGCTGTGACATGCATTCAAAATTCTTTGTTTTATAGGGATACCTGAAAGGTAGGAGCCTTTCTGAATTATTGATAGCCTTGATCACATTCAAGGGTCCCTATGTTATAGCAATACCTGAAAGGGAGGAGCCTTACTAATCTAATTATCGATATCCTTGTTTGCATTCAAGGGTATTCAAGGGTGGGAACCACCTGGGGAGTCACACCTTCATTGGAGATCTTACCAGCAACCAGACATATGCTGGAAACCAGAGCAACATAGAAAAGCTACAGTTGGTTCAATGTTTCCTCTCTACTCAGTCAATGGGTCATTGTTCTGGTCTGTCTCCCTTAAATAAGTCTTCTCTCATAGTTTAATTGACGGACATAGACGAAAGAGGAATGAGACATGATGCAGACATAGACTGAATCCTTTGATAGTTGACATGACCAAAACGCTTGTGCTATAGACTCCAAGATGGTCTTTTCTTTAGCTCCATAGACTGGACATAACCCCGCATCATATACGGAAAGAGCCCGAATCCGTGAGAAGACCCGTGATCGCTTCGCTCCCCTAAACCTTCGACTAGAATGGGTATAGAGTTCTATATGCTTGTGTTAAGCATATAGCTAGGCTTTTTTAGTTTTGATCTTAGCCTATGGGGGAGAGCTCCGCGAGGCTCCACTCGCCTGGAGAACACCTGAATGAATGGAATAAGCTTCCAATATTGTATTCAGGCTTGTGAGCATGAATGATATTATGTATTTTACGATAGAGAGGCTTTATCAATTGACTCTTTTATTTACTCCATTACTTACGCCTTTGCTTATGGCGGTCAAGTACATGAATGACCTATGGTTAATACATATACAATAGACTCGGTTCAACAGGTTCAATACTTGAGTGGGACCTATGTCCAAGTAATATCTCCCTCTCCTCTCTTTACCTGATCCAATCATCGCTCCCGAGCTGAGGTCTTGAAAAACACGAACCCACTAAAAAAGAATAACAATCCTCACAAACCGCAATTAGAAAGACAACATAAAAGTGTTCTAGAACCTGAGAAAATGAAGTAGCCACAAAAAAAGCAAAACCCCAACCTCTATAGGAAGACTCAGGGTCTCTTCTCCCTCCCGCTCGAGTTTGGCTAAGGGAATCATCTACACACAAAAATGTCCAATGGTTGTAATCAATATTAGTAGAGGCTCAGAGGCCATAAACAATAGTTTAAAGGGAAAGGATCAAGGCTATTAGCCTGCAGTGGAGGTCAAGGGTTAGTGAGGTTTGTGGGGGATTTCCTAGTTTCAAATAGATCAAAGAAGGGCAGTGAATTAAAGAGTAGGGCCAAAGGCGAACCAGTAATGCGTCAGGTCATAGGTAGATTTTATCTCAAGATGGCATTTCTCCTTCCTACAACAAGGAATTTGTTGAAGTAAGCTTATAACAGGTCGCTCACGAAACTTACTTCATTTCGACACTTGCATAATTGGAACCTAGGTTGGTAGAGGGTTTATTGAGAAGCGACAGAGAAGCTAGATGGATGGTTGTTGGTCTGCCTCCCATTTGGAGGATATGGTGGTTGGTTGCTTGTTCATCTTGTTTGGAGATGTCTATTTCTTTTCCTTGCAGTTGGATCAAATCATTTTCGGGTCTTACTAAGAGAGAGGGAGAGAATGAGTGAATTGCCTGGCAACTTCTCTACGCATATGGGAGCACTCAATTGACAAATGTCTTATGGTATTTCAGCTTGCAAGATGCATGAAGTTACTCATCAAGAGGGAGAGGGCTTGTTGGTTGGGTGGGATTGGGCCCTCTCCCAGATTCCCTAGGTGGGAGTGGAGGTAAACTAGATTCTCCCCGGACCAGCACTGGGTAAACTATGAAAACTAGGAATTTTGAATGATGTAGGTAAAAAGAATTCTCAATTATCAAATGATGCGACTGTTCTTTCAGAATTTACCTGAAAACAAAATCTTGAAGAAGACCACAATGTCCAAGCCTGCTACTACCAATATATCCTCCCATTCTTTTCATATATAAGACTTCACATGCCTTGTCTCAGTTATATGTATCCAATCCTTCTTTCCACTGCTCTCATAATGTATTTGCTACCCATCTGGATAACAATAGTAGGAAGACCAATTCTTCATTGTGGATGAACTATCATCACGTTTCTCGTCTCTTCATTGCCATTATGTTCCAATTCTCCAAGACATATTTCAATCATGTTTGAGACGCTCAGAAAACATAGTCGTGAGGCCGAGGCTTTGTTGGACTCCATTGACGTCAAGGAGACGAAATGCTTCCACCTCAAAGAAACAGACTAGTTTCTTCATTTACTGTAATTAGACAAAATGATCAATAGTTGGGGTCGGGCCATTCGGGGAGAAAACTTGGGAAGCTAGTTTATCCATTAAAGATGGGGGAATGGACAATCCAAATAAACTTACATGGGTAGAGATGGTCTCTGCAATTTCTCTTCCTCAATAGCTGCAAGAGAACAATGAATAGCTTCCCTATAGCTGCTACACCCATCTCCTCCTCAGATATGCCACTGCCACTTGGAGGATATGTCCAGAAAACTGCTGAAGTGCTTGCATGGTTGACATTTTTTCCATGCAATAGCCCATCTGCAAGACATGAGCTCAAGAGCATGGATATCTGGCTAGGTCATATCTTGGTATCATCACCCACTATCTGTTCGATTCGGGTCGAGGCTCCTGAGAAGTTGTTTCAACTAATATTTTTATTCCATAGCGACAACTCCAGCTGTAACTTTTTAGGGACATAAAGAATGTCAGTGAAACGAGTATGAAGATCGGATATATTAGGGAGAGGTATATCTGGTCGGGTCTCAATCGAGTTCTAAATCAAGTCGATGAAGGCAGGTAGCTCGAACTCAGGCGGGTAGGTTCACTCTTCAGGTTCCACCGTGGGCTTGACGTGGCACTGTCTATGTAACAATAGGGAATTGGGTGATTCGATAACTTCGGTCTGTAGGAACTGGGCGTTATGAAAACTGGATGTGTATGTTCGTAAGGTACAACATGATTATCAACTGGGTGTGACTCTCTTAGGTTTAATAGCTACCCGTGGGCAGTAACATATTTCATTTGGTAACATTTGATTATAGAACTTGGGGCATTTGGGCCCTAACTGGATGCTGAGGTGACTTGCAGCATGTTCCACTGGGCCGTTGGCGTAAGAATGCTTGCCATTGGAAACAACTGGACGGAGGAAAATGTCATCTCACCTCTATTTCCAAGCTTATTGCATTTCGTTATTTTCCTCGATCATCATTAATAGGGACGGATAGGTTGATTTATTATATATCAATCAGAGAGAGCCTGGATTATCGAGCCAAGTATCCCCATCCAAGTAATCGAGTATCCAAGCGCAACCCACCTCCTTGTAAAAGAGCATGATTTATAAAAAAATAAAATCCATTTTAGTGCCCCGTGATGATGATGCCTCAGGTCCCCTAGAAAAGCAATTTTATTAATAAACAAAGCAAGTGAGTACGTTTTATAGAACGACGGTTTAGCTTGTTGACTCATAACCCAGGAGCACAACCCATTCCAGTTCCCTTTGCCCTGTTCCCAATCCATTACCAGAGCAAGAAACAATTCTAAGGCCAGTTATAGATATAGTAGAAGATATAGTCATGGTCGGATCCTATCCCTTGAAAGCGACTGGAGCGAAGCGACATGTAGGTACCACAGTTCCATTGTTCGGTAGCTCTGGGAGCGAGAGAATGCTTCACATCTTGACTCTAAGAACGTGAAAGCATGCCAACCCAGGTATAGGTATGTCGTACAACTTCATAACTCCATCAAACGCCAGTCTGTATTTCACTTATTTAAAATGACATTCAGGCGCCACCCCAATCGACTTCTCAAATAAATGTTCACTTAAGCTTCCCCTTGAACATCTCGGCAGGGACATAGCCACAACAATGGCACTTGTTTATTTGTAGCATAAACTATAAGGGTCTCACCTCACTCTTTGCAGTAATTATATCCGAGCATGCGCATTTTCCTTAAGATTTTTATGGAGGCATTTCATATTTGTTGTTTTATATCGTACATCACTTGTCACTAATAGTTTCTGAATCATGTCGTGAGAAAATGGACAAGAAACCCTCTTCTTGTTTCCTTATCTTCAAAACAAGCGTACCACAAACAAAACGATATGTGTATATATTTTTTTTCCAAGCTAGGTTGAGCGTATGTTGGTGTCAGCCCAATGTTGGATGGAAGAACAATCTGTCTATGAGTTGGAAACTGTCACCAAGATTGTGTGAGACTCGATCGAACCTGGATACTCCATGGAACAGTTTTATTCCCCACAAATGGTTCCCACCTTCAAACCCTCCCCTGAGGTTTTCGATGAGAACTAAACACCAAAGAAATCAATTGATCTACACCTCATGGGTGACATGTGCATATGTAATGATCCCAAGACAAATTTTTCGCTTGGTATCACTAACTACTACTGATTTATTGTTGTGTAGGTGTTTATTGAGTTATTAAGTGCATACAAGATTCATCCAACACATGAAGATCATAACATAATCAAGATATAGAAGCACAAACAAGATCTGATCTTTTTATTATGCAGAATCAATACAATAGATGGCCGATCTGGCATAAACATCAGATGGCCGTACACTCAATAGATATGAGCTGCTACAAAATGCTCTGCCGATACAAAAGAAGCCTCCAAATGATGAATAAGTAATGAAGACCAATACCCAGTAGATTTGGATGTCAAACCCTCTAGCTGAAGAGTGCCACGCTCCAAGTGAAGACTGAAACCCTCAAGAATTCGGCCCTGATGGCAAGATGCTCCAAATGAGCTCAAACTCATCCCACTGAT
>JZKD02S1889453.1:0-28921 GCA_000966675.3 Picea glauca
CTTCATGAATTTTCAGCGAATTAACTCTGCAATCAAATCTTTCTATCAAGGTTTTGATTAAACTTGTTATCTTGCTATCAAATCTTGTTAATGGGGCATGACAAAATATGACAAGTTTATGTGTGTATGTCGACATGGGGACATGAGTATTAATGGCGCCATAACCTTCCTTATTCCCACCGAAGCCCATTTCAAATTTTATTTTCCTCCTTTCTCTCTCCAATGTGGAGGTGCCCATTCCAAATTTGATTTTCCAAAGTAGATTTATTCATCTTATTGAATTTCTGCAGCGTCTCAGTTTTTTCCTCTTCTCATATCCAACCTAAGTTTGTGGTGGGACTCAGTGCATGGTTCAAAAATGTTTGAATTATAGAATCATCCTTATATGTGTGGTTTTAAGAATCCGTCTATGTGGGGGTTTTAGCATCCTTCCCGTCTCCTCCCCAACCTCCTCCACCCACCAACCTGTCGTGACACCCGCAACCATCCAATCAATCTTCGCTCTGCCAATAACACTTGTAGTTTCACCTGCAAGCACAAATGGTGCTTCAGTCACCTGTAACTTGGAGAAACAACCATTTTGGATCTAGCATTGGTTGGGGTGCTCTTTCTCTAAGTAGCTCAGATTGAATAGTTGCACAATCCATTGTAATCCTCCACTTCGTCGATGCAGTGTGTGGTACATTTTGTTTCGTTATGCATTTCTTTTGTCCATACTTAGAGAAGACAATTTAGGAGCATCATTTAGCCAACTCTAGCCATGGGTTTGGGTATTGGATTTGTTCATACATTTAAATGGGGAGTGTTATTGTTTCATTACAAGTAGTAGTATAATAATTGTTTTCCCTCTATTGATGATATCCATATTCATTATTGGACACATCAAACGAACACATAGTGATAGTGAGTGAGGGAGATTTATTTCATGTATGGAATATAAAGTTATATATTGTAGACAATCTTTCCATTATTCGCGATGAGATTGCATTCATTTTTCTAAGTCTCTACTACTAAATCCATGGGATATGTATATAGATATAGATGATAAATACATGGTATATGTGATATAGATCTTGATTTTTTTATGGTATGTGATACAGATCTTGAGTTTTTTTGGTATATCAGATATAGATCTTATTTTTTCTTGCAACATTGTGGTTATGATTTTTTATTGCAACATTGTGGTTATGATGATCATATATTTTGAATGGATTTCCTATTGTTTCACATCAAATGTGTCACAAAATAACAAAATGGGAATCAATTCTCCATGCTTTGCATCAATAAAAAATGGTCCATGTATGAAAAGTTAAAGTTTTTGTGAAAACTGATCATGATTCCTATGGCACTGCATTTTCTTCCAATTGCCATAATTTTACTTGTTGATATAATTGATTCTTAGATTAGATCTACCATTGATGAAATAATGTCATTTATTTATGTTACAATATTTTTTGGGTTTGGAACATCTTCAAATAGAGTTGAAGTTATCATAGTTATTAAATGAATTCTTTACAATATCTACCATTATCTACCATTGATGAAATGCAATTTGTTTATGTTATAATAATATTTACGTTCAGAGTATCATCAAATACAGTTGCATGCCATTTGTTTATGTTATAGTGATTTTTGGTTTACATTGCTACAAATAATAGAGGTGTAATTGGTTGGATAAGATGTTAATGCAATCGTTATATCTAAATACAATAACAAAGTGTAGAACAATATTATTATTAAAAAATATTTGATTTTGAAATTATTAATTTAAAATTTGTAAAAAACAATGAATTAAAATATACACATATCAGTGCACTGTATTAGTTTGAACTCACTTGAAAGTGCATTCCATAATATAAAAAAGAAGTGTGCTTTGAGGAGTCATATGCACCGGTGCAAATTAATTATCATAATGCACCAATATGAACTGTTGAGAAAACACAAAGTTCTATAAAAAAACATAACGTACAATAATATTTATCATTTCAAAATTGTATGTTGCTCATGTTTAAAATATACAAATTGAGGAACTAAAAATAATTCACGTGTCGATGCATTGAATTTATTATATGTATTAGGACTATAAATATTGTTTATACATTGTCTCATTTACTATAATATATGCTTTGGTTCTTAGTAAAA
Organism: Picea glauca; assembly: GCA_000966675.3. Lineage (NCBI taxonomy): Eukaryota > Viridiplantae > Streptophyta > Pinopsida > Pinales > Pinaceae > Picea > Picea glauca. The sequence goes on from JZKD02S1889453.1 coordinate 2,143, forward strand.
ATAATGGCGCCAACACATCACCTCGTATATTCGAAATTTCACCACCCTTCGGTGCACATTGTAAAATAGACATCTATACATACTAATTACACAAGAATGAGGGAACACACTATTAAATGCACCGTGACTTAGGGTACCTCGATCACATCGGTGTTAACTATAAATTAAACACATTGGGGTGTACAAAATCTAAAATGCACTATTGCTTCATCTGCAAACAAGGTGGAAACCATGCATTGAAATTATAAGAGCATCAATGTTATGCATACGAAAAAAAGGGTGGAACCAATGTGGAATATTCATGCTTTTTCTAATTATATTAAAATGCTAGGAAATTTGTCTTATATTAACGCACCAATGCATGTTCATCAATACCACACTAGTGGGTTTTGACAAGAAAAATACAGGAGAAAAAACCTCTTCTACAACCTCTGTCAGCCCAGTTTTTTTTGTTATATAAAACATTCGCTAAAAAATTCACATTCAATATAGGACGTTGTAGTGGAGGTTTTTTTTTAAATTTTGTCAAATTTCGTAGCACTAAAAACCTCCGCTAGATGGTTTTATCCTTATAGTGTCTCAAGGTGAGGGAATATCTCTATGGTCACTATTGTTTTCAACTTTTCTGCTATCGTATTGGGTCATCATTAGAATCCATTATCAATCCTTATGAAAATCATTGTTTTGTTATGTTATCTCTGACCTGAGAGTATGGGAGTGATTTTTTGGAGGGAAGAAGAAAGTGGAGAGCCAATAATGGTGAGGCAAAAGATTCAGATGAAAAGGATAGAGAACGCCACCAACATGCATGTTACATTTTCCAACCGCAGAAATGAATTGTTGAAGAAACCTTATGAATTTTCCTTGCTCTCTGATGTTGAATTTGGACTCGTGATTTTCTCTCCATGAATTACCCGATTAGAGGTGGCTTGTGTATTTTTAATAATATTATTATTCTATATTATTAAACGTCTATAGCATTTTCATTTGCACACTTAAGAAGGTTAAGTAATAGGTCCATTCTATGACCTTGAGGCATATCTCTTTTCAGAGCAAGTGATGACTAGAAAAGCATTTAAAGGACCTAGGACCAACCTCCACAACCTTGGATCAAACAATTTATAGATGTAAGCATCAATACATGAACATGCCATCTTTTTCAATGGAAATTTTGGATCTAGTTGCAAGGAAAAGAATTCTAACAAAAACAATGCATTGAAATGAGACAAAGTTTTTGTAAAATATTTTAATTGAAAAAAATGTTTAGAAGCTATAACATGCAAAACACTCAAAAACAATATAACTTACGATGGATATTTTGAAAAACAAGTTTGATCACCCACCATTAAAACTACTCCAACCATGTACAAAAAAAATATTGTATTTCTAACAAAAAACAATGCATTGAAATGAAAACAGGTTTCTGTAAAATCTTCTAATCGAATAAATTGTTTAGAAGCTATAACTTGCAAAACACACAAAAATATATAATCTTTGATGGATATTTCGCAAAACAAACACAAAAAAATATAATTTATGATGGATATTTTGCAAAAAAAAGTTTGAGAAACCACCATAAAAACTACTTCAACAATCTACATACAAATATTGTATTATTGATTAAGAATTCACAATGCAATTTATCCTCTCTTTTTTTTACATTTTGAGGTTCGGTTTCACTCTCACAATATGTTATGTCTAAAATGATACCCTTCCTTATTGAAATTTTAACAAATAATTTGTAATGTATCCTTCATTTTGATTATAAAATATCAATCGTATTTATCTTAAAACTCCTTTAAACAAGAAAACAACGAGTCTCCTTTGCAACTTCGATTCTAAATTGTGTTCTTGATATTATAGTTTCTTAGTTGTTCATTGTTATGGTTTTTGTTAATGAATTACACGGTACTTAGAGACCGAGACTTTTTTATTTTTCCTTGATCATGGTGGTTATTGAAAAGAGCATCCTTCCCTAGTTCAATAGGAATTTAAGAGCTAGGAAATCATGCCAATCATTTAAGAGATTTAGAATTTCCATTAGTTTGTCTCCACTATCAATTTCACTACTTATTGAACTCCTCATTAATATGAAATCTCTATATATTATAGAATCCATTATTTCTTCCATCATGAATTTTTTGGGTGAACCTCATTGTCCTTTAGGATGGTCCTCCCCAAGGTTTTCCATGATGAACAAGCCATGCAATTTCATGAAAGAATTCTCTTTGTTAGGTTCAACCTCACTGCATTTTTTGTTTGTTGTAGGTCATAAATTTTTGTATGCTTCTCCAATTGGTGTATATGGTTGAGAAAAGAGGCACACTCATCCAACGCATGTTCATTTTAACATTTACCCATTAATACAAAGTGTGGTTTTCCCTGTGCATGACCTCCCTTGATTGGCATGTTTTCACATGTCTAATTCAATTAGATTTTCAATGATTTTAGTAGGTATCGAGGGAACACAAAATAAAGATATCAAGTGGTACATACCTGAACACCATTATACAATTAGGATGGTGGTGTGTAAATAATTTTCCACACTGGGAGCCTAGAGACACAGATTCCTACAATTGTTGTTGTATATCTCCATCCACATCACATAGAGACACAACAATCATCAAGGCAAGGGTGTGTGCATCAACAATTTTATGCACCAGCAAGACACTAGACTAGACAAAGACAACTCAGAAATCAACCATAGCTCATTTTCCCCTAAAGAGTTGTTTTTCCTTTCTTTATATCATAGACCCTCTTTATTTTTGGATGCCTAGAATTTATACTTTCAAGCCTTTAGTATAAACTTTGGAACAACATCTTTTTGGCTCCATTGTCGGGGATGGAGAAACAAAATTATTTTCCCTGAGAGAACGACATTTGTGAGTTTCTCTCTTTGATAGTGAACAAAGAGTTAACACTTTTTAAAGGATAAGTTATTATTCACTTGGCGACTCCATGTTTAAGTAAGATGGCATCCAGTCGAAGTAACACCAAAAAAAACTATGATGATAAGCAGACCATGCCTGTTTCTAATCCCTAAAAAATATTAAAAACAAGAGGTTTCTTTAAGAAAACTATTGTGGTCTACCAACCTAAATACACGCATTCTAAGGCTAATATTCCACTTGAAATTCTAAATTCGCAAGAAGTTTCCACCCAAACCCTTTTTGAAGAAACGTCGGCTAAGACATTTGAAGCCGAGACCATAAACCCAAATTTAGTTTTCCCGGAAATTAAATATGAAACTCATCTAACTACCTCCTGTGTAAGCGAAGGTGAGAAAACCTCAGTAAAGATCACATCGATTGATATCCAACCAACTCTTCAATTAGATTTCCAAAGATAAAAAATTCTCAAAGAGTATACCATATACTCAGATTCCATGCCTTTGGGTTCTACTGTTTACATCTCTTACAAGTCAAAGGAACCGAGTCCCTGTATCCCGTTCCACCCTTTTTCAGTTTTCTCGTCTCCCGATAAACAGTTTTCAAATCCTTTCTCGCTTCATCCCGAATAAGTTAAAGGATCGCTATACATATTTGAAAACCCTCTTTATAATCTACCAGTTAACCCCCCCCTAAGATATCTATGGCTGCTATAGGAGGAGGAGGGGTCGGTCAAGGGCCACCCCCACCCCCTAGAATTTTTGCCAAAGTAGCGGCTAGATATGCTCCTTTGGTCCTCCCAATACCCCTTCATGACTTACCTAAAAACTACATGAATAACTTACCTAAGTTTATAGGGGAAGGAGACCTAACCGCAACCGAACATATAAATTTATTCGATCAATTCGCAAACATTCTCGGTCTCGAACATGAAGATGTGTATTCATGGTTGTTTGTTCAAACTTTTGAAGTTCAGGTAAGAAACTGGTTTTGAGGATTTCCCATAGGCTCGATAGCATCTTATGATGATCTAGAAAACTCTTTTCTCATGCAGTGGGGTGAGAGAAAGGATCAACTATATTATTTAACTGAGTTTGGGGCTTTGAGGAAGAAAAATTTGGAAACTGTTATTGAATTCATTCAAAGATTTAATAAGTTATATAACAAGATACCAATTGAAGTTAAACCTTCCCATCCCACAGCAAAATTAACATTCGCTAGGGATTTCAAACCTGAGTTCGCATTATTATTAAGAGAAAGGAGAGAATTCGAACTTACCAAAATGCAAGACGATGTCGTAGAGATTAAGTCAAATATGATGGCTTCTGGTAAATTAAAAGAAAAAGTGGAAATGGGAAACAGAGAGACCAAACATTTTAGGGAACAAACGGGAACCTCGGGATCTGGGAGATCCTCAGATGATAAAATGGATGATATGGATAGGATAATAAAAGAGATATCAAATTAAATTTCAAGGATGGATCTAGATCAATCTAAAGCAGATCAATTCGTTAGGAGAGAATTCAGAAGAAACCCCAATCCTCAGATACAACAAAGACAGATTAAAAATGAAGATCAAAAAGTTCAAACTCATTTAAAAAATGAAAATTTTATAGGAGGGAATGACATGCAGGAATTTGAGGATCTAGAAGAATATATTAACAATTGGGGCGACGATTGTCTACAAACTCATTTGACTAAGGAATATTATGAGAGGTCTTTGAACACAGAACAATGGTCAAATAAATATAGAAACATAAATAATACAGATGATTCATCCTATCAAGGAACAGTCGATACTATAATGGCCGAGCTCCAACATAAGTACAATCTAAGGCCTAAAAATAAAAACATGACAACTACTCAACCAAAGAAAATCCTGCCAAGAGGCGAAATATACGAACCCGCTTCAAAAGACACCAAGATACAGAACACCAAAATAAAAGGAGTGGACCCGAAAAATACCAAAATAAAGGATGTTGAGATCCAAGCTGGGAAAACTAAGGTTGTCAAAACACAGACATTAAAAATAAAAATAACTGAAAATAAAGAAATGCAAACAAATAATTCAGAAAGGAAGGAGACCAAAGCTTCAACCAGAGAAACAGATAAAATTGTGGGAGGCTTCAGCCTAGAAAATGAGATTAATAAGATCAAGATACCAATACCCCTGGTTTAATTGGCAAAGAACCTTGTTTACCGAAAACAAATAATCAAAATGATAATTTTTCATATTTAGGAAGTCAAGATAACGTTATAAATTTGGAAGATGATAAGCCTAATATAATTTTTGGTCCGCATTTTGAAGGGGCCAGAGATATCATTGATCCTTTCTACATTACACTAAATGTGCATGATCGTCTACTACATAACTGCATGCTGGATTTTTGAGCCTCGCATAATGTGATTCCCAAGGCTATTATGGATAAACTTGGCCTCGAAATTATTAGGCCATATGGAGACCTGTATTCATTTGATTCGAGAAAAGTTAAATGTGTGGGCATGATCAAAGACTTGGTAGTAAATCTTGCACAGATCCCAGTAAAAATTGTCCTGATGGATGTGGTTATTCCTGATATACCTCTGAAGTACGATATGTTATTATCCAAGTCTTGTGGTTCTAAGCTTGGAGGATCCCTTCAGCTAGACATGACATATGCCACGATTCCCATTTTTAGAGGACAATTCACCCGATTATACCGAGAAACAAGGTTGGCATACATGGTAAGTGATCCACATAATCCTAGCAATTACCTTGTTTATGTCGTTGATCAAGATATTGGAAATTATATTTTATTAATTGATGATGATACAGATGACTGTGTTGAATATTTCACAGAAAAAAATGAAACAAAAAAGGTAAAAGAAAGTGTGTATAGTACCGAAACCTGGAAAATGTATTTTGATGGTGCTTCGTCATGTGAAGGTGCAGGCGCATGAGTAATATTTGTAGTACCTGGAGACGATTTTATCATTTCTTTCTCTTACATACTACAGTGGGACATAGACTATGCAAATAATTTATGTGAGTACGAAGCCCTGATTTTGGAATTAGAAGCCACTAAAAAATTAAACATAAAAAACTTGGAAGTCTATGGAGATGCGGAATTAATTGTGAAACAAGTAAATCGACAGTATAAGTCCAAACACCCGAGATTGAGATCTTATAGAAATTGTGCCTGGGATTTAATGGAAAAAAATTTCTCATCAGTTAATGTTCATTACATTCCCCGTACAAAAAATCTGCTAGCTGATTCGTTAGCCAAAGAAGCCTCAACTTTTGCACCTCCTACCGCTTTAAAACTTAAGTATCACATAGATATGAGGCACTGACCCTCGATACCAAACAATATACAACAATGGAATGTGTTCGAAGATGATGAACAGATTAGAAAATTCCTTGAAATGGTCGAAGACTTTGTTGAAACGCACATCGACCAAGAAAACCATAACAACCATACTTGGATTATGCAAGAAGGGGAAGATCCTCAAGAGTTCCAAGATAAGATTGAAAATCATCGCTTGTTAATAATAAAAAATAATCAAATCCCTAAAGGTCTAATTCCCCTAGAAATATTATTTGACCATAATGATATTCCATTGAAATCTACATTGCAACCTCCACTAGAGGAAGCCGAAGATTGTGATATAGGCACCAAAGAAGAGCCTAGAATGGTAAAAATATCAAAGTACCTTCCTCTTGAGATGAAAGTTAAGTATACAAACTTACTCGGGTGACATAAAGATTTTTTTGCATGGTGCTATGATGAGATGAGAACCTATGACACCACTGTGATCAAACACAAGATTCCTTTAAAGCCTGGGGTTAAACATTTCAGGCAAAAACTCAGACAAATTAACCCCATATTATTGCCTGTGTTCGAAAGAGAAGTAAAAAACCTTCTGGATGCCAAAATAATTGTACCACTTAGGTACTCTGAGTGGGTAGCCAACCTGGTCTTGGTGAGGAAGAAGAGTGGAGAAATCAGAGTGTGTAGATTTTAGAAATTTAAATAAATCATCTCTTAAAGACAATTATCCGCTACCGAAAATGGAACATGTTTTAGAAAAAGTAGTCGAAGAAAATAGGATGTCCATGATTGATGGTTTTTCCAGTTACAATCAGATTGTTGTCAATGAATACGATAAAGAAAAAGCAGCCTTCAACACCCCTTGGGGTACATTTATGTATGACAAAATGCCATTTGGTTTAATGAATGAAGGTGCTACCTTCTAGTCGGCTATGGATATCTCCTTCATCGGTGAAAGAGATAAATTCATGGTTATTTATCTTGATGATCTGACTATTTTTTCTAAACCTGATGAAGATCATCTAATACATCTCAAGAAAACGTTCGATAAATGTCGCAAATTTGGTTTGTCTTTAAATCCCAAGAAGTCTCACTTTGCAATGCAAGAAGGTAAACTCTTGGGCCATATTGTGTCTCGGGATGGAATTAAAATTGATCCTAAAAGGGTCGAAGATATAGACACTATAAATATTCCTAGAAATGTAAAAGAAATTCAGTCGTTTTTAGGAAAAACGATTTTTTTCAGAAGATTTATCATGAACTTCATTGGAATTGTGAACACGAAGTTAAATGGACGACCGAAGCTAAAGCATTGTGTGCATGCATCAAGAAGATTATAGGCGAAGCACCTGTACTGGAAAATCCTGATTATCTCAAGGAATTTTTTATCTTCTCATTTTCATATGAACACACAATTGCAACAATACTCTTCCAAAAGAACGACGAAGGTTTCGAGCAACCAATAGCATTCTTCAGTAAAAGCCTCAGAGATGCAGAATTGAAATATGACATAATGGAAAAGAAAGCATATTCTATGGTGAAGGCACTAACGTATTTCAGAACCTACGTGTTACACTCCAGGATAATTGCATATGTACCCACCAGTTCCGTTAAAGACATATTGGTTCAACCTGATAGCGACAGGAAGAGGGGCCGATGGCTTGCTAAGATTCAAGAATTTGATTTAGAGGTGAAACTGACAAATCTCGTAAAAGGACAAGGTTTGGATAATCTACTAGCCGAATCAAATTTTAGAGCACTTGGTATAAATAATCTACAAGAGTATGAAGGATGTTTGGATATGTATGAACTCGACGAGCAAATAGCCACAACCAGTATAGAAGAAAAGTTCACAACTTCAGTGTGATACAAAGATATAGTATCTTATCTTCTAAATTTGAAATGCCCAAGTGATATGGCTCCATCTAAAGCTAGAACGTTGAAACTGCATGCGGTAAAGTACTTTATTTCATAGATCCAATTGTATTGGAAAGACCCTCTGGGATTTCTACTGGTTTGTCTAGTAGAATCAGAGACGAAAAGATCATAAATGAATTCCACAAGGGGGTGTGCGGAGGACATCATGCATGGAGAGAAACGACTTATAAAATTATGAGAGAGGGATATTATTGGCCTAAATTATTTGCATATGTAAATGCCAAAGTCAGAGCCTGTGATTCATGCCAATTATTTGTAGGCAATCAGAAACTCCTAGCACTACCTCTGGTCCCAGTTAAAATAGAATCTTTGTTCCAACAATGGGGGTTGGATTTTATAGGAGAAATTCACCCACATTCCAGCGCACAAAACAAATGGATCCTAACTACTACAGATGATTTTACCAACTGTGTAGAAGCTATTCCAACTAGAAAAGCCACATATTTAGTGGTGAGAGACTTCCTGGAAGAAAACATATTATCTATATTTGGTTGTCCCCGAAAGATAGTTACAGATAATGCCCAAGCATTAAAATATATGGAAATGGTCATCTTTTGCCAAAAGTACAATATTATATTGGGTCACTCCATGACATACTACCCCCAAGGCAATGGGCTAGTTGAATCATCAAATAAAATCTTAATTACCATAATTAATAAGGTGTTGAACGCAAATAAAAAATCTCGGCATGTGCACTTGAAATACGCCTTGTGGAAAAATAGGATAGGCACCAAGAAATTGATTGGCACTTCTCCATTTCAAATGGTATATGGGAATGACATGGTACTACCCATAAACCTAGCTCTACCTGTGATGAAACTTTGGCAAGATGAAAAAGAAGAACCAAACCATGTCACAAGAAGAATAAATCAATTGATTGAAGTTCAGCAGAATAGGGCTGAGGTGGATGAAAGGCTGCAGAAATATCAAGACAACATGAAATCATTGTTCGATCATAAGTCTAAAGATAAGGAATTCCTTCCTGGCGATTTGGTTTTGAAATGGGATGCTAGGAGGGAAGACTCATCAAAACATGGAAAATTTGATCATATATGGTATGGACCATTCAAAGTCACAGCTTCTGATGGGAAGAACTCATTTCTGCTAGAAACTTTGGATGCTAAAATCCTCAATTCTCCTATCAATGGGCATTATCTGAAGCACTATATTCAATAAACAATTTCCAAAATTCCACTGTATATACCAATTTGTGTTTTTAGTTTTTATAGTTTTTCGGTAATTTTTACTTTCACCGCAAATAAAGCAGGTTAGTGATCTCCTAGAAATAGATATATGAAATATTCAACACATTGAATTCTATAAATCTTAAAACCCTGACGCTTTTCATGTTGTCTTCTTGTAGGATTCTGGTCTACATCCCAAACATCAAATAGAAGAAAACAGATGGTCATGTATCGGGAAATTGATTTGCTTGAAACAAGTGATAAAAAAATAATTTAATAAGATGAGAACGAAGTGGTAAGGCAAAGGTATGAATTTACGAAATGTATAGATTTCAAATGAATATCATCTATGTGCAACAATGGTCTCATGAGTATGAACATATTCACCCAAGGTATCATCAAAAGAACGTAATTTTTCTATGGATAATAAAATATTCCTCTGGATAAGATAAAAATATGTAAAATAAATAGGGGAAGTAAAGTGACCTCAAAGAAAGGGTTCCAAGAGTCAATATTGTGTTACCAAAACTACGTTTATGAAATCCAAATCCTTCTTTGTCACCCTTTTCGAATCTGTGTTATTTTCCCCTTGACCCTAGATACCTTCCCATGATTTCCACAGAGGAAGGAGAGGTTACACTTTATCTCTTAAAGCTGAAAAACATATTTAGAATAAAGGAAAGTCCTCACGACCCCTCAAACGCTTACTGAAAAAAGATATGTATAGGTTAATCCTAACTCTCTTAGTTGTTTTCACAGGTTCTAGAAGTTTAGTCTTGCTCAAAAGAAGGTCCCTGGAAATAAAATTCTCCCATAATTTTTCCTACAGACTAAGATGTTTTGAAGTTCAAAAGGAAACTAATCCAGAGTAATAAAAGTGAGTTGACAGACCTCTGTTGCAAAAATTATACACAGATATCAGCCCTAATGTACTTTATACTAATTGATTGCCCTCACTTCATGTCAAAGAAAAATATAAGACATATGGTGAAAGGAAATTCAAAAAATTGATTGCCCCCATCTAGTCCAAAAAAAAAGAGACGATGAAAGGAAATTCATAAAATGATTTCCCTCATCTCAGCATTTAAATGCAAAGTTACAAATTGAAGTGGTGAAAGGAAATTCAACAAATGGAATCAGATAACTTCACTAGGGTACTGAACAGGCTCGTTGGAAGTGAAGCAATGTCTAAGATATTTGTAATGTTGTTATACATTAATTACACTGAACTGTGGTAAATTAGTTTTCTTTGAAGCTAGATCTACATCCCAAGTTCGTGCAGGACTCCCTCATTAAAAACATTAAAATTACTTCACCTTGATGGAAAGCAAGATCGACAGAACTTGTTAAAATTCCTAAGGTTGTTTGGATTATCTTAAGCAGACCAGAAATCAGTATCAGGAAAGAGGAAGTCAAATGGCCTAAAATTGAGATTAGAGAGAGATTGGGTTTCAAAAGCTTTCAGAGATAAGGATGAAACCCCCTTTTTCCTCTGCACACTTTTTCTGAACAAGTTTTTGCAGAAACAAACTAATGACTCCATTTTCCCAATAAAGGCACATGGTATACTATTCTTCTCGTCCCATAGGGAGACGATATACCTAGATGGAGCCTATCTTGAAACAAATTTTATTTTTCTTCTCTAAATAAAAATCTCTATTTTTCTCTGGTTACGGAGCCGCCCTTAGTTCTAAAAAGAAGTCAAAAGGTCTTTCGAGGTTTTCGGGGTTCGGCTATTCACAAAGTATGTTTTTTAATAACAAATCCAAAGTCCCTGTATCGAAGTCTCAAAAAAGTGATTTTTTAAAAGGAATTGAACAGATTTTAAAGTAATAATTAAAAATGTTAACTACTTTCTAAATATTTCACATGTTCTTTTTCGGCCATCTGAACTTAAACAACATTTCAAAGTCCTAACGCGCTTTTCATGAAATAACTTTTTAATCATGATTAATTAAGTTTTAAAAATACTTAACAAATCGTTAATCAGTCACAATTCGGGAAATCAAAGAGTCGACCTTAAGTCTCCTTAAAACCCCAATTCCTGAAGTCGTGAAATTCTTAAAATATAATGCTATGTTTATTAAGAAGTAAGAAGGTTTAATGATAATAAATCCCATCGCAATTTCGTGATTCGAGATTTCTGGCGTTAAAGAGTCATCGGAGTCCTGATACTCCAATCCATGAAAAGTAAAGACTAATCCCCGATCACGATTAATTAAAAGGTTAAAACAAGTGGTTAGCCCCTAAATAAATCCCATCGTGGTTTCACGATTCAGGATTTACTTGTGTCATACCTCTTGGGGACACGATGCTCGAAACTCTGAAACACGAAATCCTGAAAGGATTAAGTGCTTAAACGTAATTAACATAACTTTAAAATGACATTAATGATATTAAATAACTTTTCGCGTTTCGCTATTTGGGAGTTTTTGATGACATTCCTTTCGAAATCCTAGTTTTGAATCGCCGATATATGGCAGTATCGATAACAAATTAATGGAGATATTTTTAACATAAAGTGTGTATCTCTAGGTGTACCATCCCCATTAAAGCATTTAATTTTTATCACCTATATTGGTACGCTAAATTGAAGAAAAGTTAAAGGTTAATAAAGATGTGTTATTTTGAATTTCATTCTCACTTTCAGACTAGGAGCAAGTTACATTCAGAAGAACTTACGCATTACTTCTCTGCAACGGGCTTTCATTTTAGCACAAACATCATGGCAACCAAAAAAGTTCCTAAGAAGAGTGAGGATGCAGGTGAAAGCTCAAATTCGGATGGAGGTGTTATATCCAACACTACGCCACATGTTGTGGATTCAGTCAAATACTGGAGGCAGATTTTTGAAATCTTAGATTATGAGATTAGGAATTTCCTCGACGATTTTGGGACTGAAAAGACTGATTATAAACTCAGAGACATAGCAGAGTTTGAGCTTCATAAAATAGCCACACAGCTGAGACTCATGCCATACAATGACATGATAAGCTGGACTTTAGAGAAAACCGACATTCAGACAAGGAGCATTTTAAATAGCCAAAAGGTCGTCGTTGGCTCATTCATACCCAAGCACATCCAAGTAATGTATAAAATGTCCCCTACTTCTAAATACATTTATAATGCCGAATTCATAGAGGAATTTCAAAGGAAGGAGTGTACAGAATTTGATCAAACATATACAGGTATAATCAAAGAATGGTGGGGAATTCCAGCGAGATTTAGAGTTGATAGCCATGGAATTTATGCCACATCTCCATTAAATGAATACATGGTTTATATAGCTCTGATGCTATGTAGAATTTTTGGGAGGAAAATCCCTACCCATTTCCCTACAGAGTGGGTGCCACTTCTACATGAAGTAGCCGAGGGTTACAGTTTCCACTGGGGTAAAATTTTATCAGATAATCTAACTAAGGAGATTGCAGAGTACAAAATGGAAAAATCTCAAGGCCGACCTCCATATTTTTACATGCCTACATATATTATGGATGCTATCTGTTACATGACTCCATTCCCCTTGATGAATTGGATCTGGAACCCAGCCTGTGCGAAGCCCATTCATGATTATCACTCTAAACTATGGGAGGAGAATGTTAAATATTTCTTTTACGAAATCTTTCACTATGTACTGATACCTTTGCACCAAATTTTGTATGCTTATGCACCTCCTCGTATTTCAGAGCCAATCATGGGAAACCTCAGGGCGATTGTAGATTGGTTTATTGAAGAGGGTTTCTCCTATGTTAGGATTTTCAGGTGCTGAATTTCTCCTCACGCACTTCCAAATTTCCTTCCCGACAGACTAGTGTGCAGGGAGGTGGCCTACCAAATAATAACAATTTCCATCGACACAGAATTGAAAGCAGTTCAGAAGAATTTCTAGTCGGTTTTTCCTGTACAGATTGGGAAGTATTCACTGCTTAACTTTGGTCATTCCAAGGTAGATGTTGTAGCACTAGAAAACATCAAATTGGTATATCTTGAACTCAGAAAAAATGATCCTTATCAAATTGTGGGAAATCATATTTCTCATTGCAATATGAAAATGTATGAACATGAAGATTCACCCTGTGGCGACATGTTCAAGGGAGCCAGAACCTATGAGGAAATATTAGACAAATTTCAGGCACTATCACTTGACCTACAGACCAACTTTATGACTTTCCAGAAGCACAGGCGAAGTGGTTTGTCGAAGATACTACGGGGAGAATCAATAATCCCTCCTCCAGCTCAAGGAAGTATTCCCCCAAGTTTCGTATTAGAGGCTCATGATAAAGGGACTGCAAAAGAAAATCCAAAGAAGACTGAAGCGTCTTCACAAAAAGTAGAAGCTTCACAAACAGAGCACCCAAAGTTGGAAACAAAAGTTAGGCTCGCGACACCTTCAAAGTCGAGTCAAATGATTCCTCCTTTATCATCAACTATTCCTACTAATATCCCCAAAACAAAAAGAGAAACTCAATCTTCAGAATTGGGCATCCCTATTACATCATTAACTCCTTTACAATCAACTTTTGGGACCCCCCATATGGAAGTCATATATGTAAGTGACCTTACTCCTATCTCTAGAGAAGAGATACCTTCCTTCGACTACTTTTTCAGTAGAAAGAGGAAGGTTGTGGTAAAAAAAGAAATTCATCTGAGAGAAGGTACAATGGTGAAAAAATAGAGAGTTCTCGTAGATGGGCAGAACCTAGAAGAGGAAGATTTATCCACAGAACTAGTAGGCTCTATGGGAGCTTTGGCAATGGAAAATTTATTCTCAATTGACTCTCTGAAAACAAGGTTGTAACAGAAAAATCAAATGATAGCTCAGTTGCAGGACCAAATAAATCACACATAAAATAATATTCGAGAGGAGGTAAATCAAAGAGTTTAACACTCTAGAACTGTTGACAAACAGGAAATGCAATTGTTGAAGTCTAGTTTAGATGAAGCGAACAGGCAGATGAAAATGAGTCAAGTGCAGGTTATTCGATAGGAAGAATTAGTGAGACAGCTATAGGATGAGTTGAAGTCCATTGAAGGATAACTTGTGAATATAACAACATTTCAAGCCCAAGCACTAGAGGTGCATGAGAAACTACAAGGAGAAAAACAAAACATGCTTTCTAAAATAGAAATCGCTCAAAACTACTTCCTGGGAATAATCCACTCATTGGATAACATTGATTTCAAGGAAAAAGAGGCTACAACAGGTCGTGCTTCTTTTCAAATGGAAGTATTTTTTTCGTCTAGAGAGGAAGTACCATCAATCCCAAAGTTGACTGTAGAAGAACAGATCAGGGGAGACGTCATATTAAAAACATGGGAGACCAATATTGTCGAAAGCAAGAAAATGGAAAGAGAAATTAATAAAGAATGTGAAGTGTTTGATCAACTAGATACAAAAACACTGGGCATTGGTAAAGGTGATTGTCCTGGGATATTAGGTCAGATCAATGTTGTAAGGCATCAACTACATATCAAGGAGAGATGGAATGAAGCCCTGCTCAAAATTTCACAATTGAAGCACTTTGACATCAAGCAAATGGATAAGTGGCTAATAAAGATAAATCTACAGTTCTAGTCGGCAAAGTTTGAAAAGGGAAAGATTGAAGACAGGCTGCCCAAAATTCAGAGGAAGTTGTATGTGTTTGAAGCAAAGGATACGACAGAACCTTCCAGAATTTTGGTGCAGTTTCTAGATAGGTGCATCGAGTGTTTTGGACCGAGCGAAGGAAGTGCTTCAAAGAAATGATTAAGTAATGCATGTATGCTCATTTTTTTCCAACTGGTAGAAAACTAAAAATTAATTGAGCAAAACGATTCAAATTTTGTATTATGTAACCATTAGAACCTAGGAGATTAGGAGAATACCAATTGTCTAAGGTTGATGATTTTCTTTGTATAAATACAATTTTGAAAGATGGAACCAAGGGGGGATTTTTCCTTGGCTGATTGTAGCAGAGAAATTTTTCATTTTCCAGAATTAATACAAATGCAAGTCAAAGACTCTAGATCCCATCAAGTTTCACTTATGTGTTCCCCTATTATTTCATATTTGACATCATTTCTTATATATCTTTGATGAATGCTTAGCTGCAATTTAGTACAACCTCTACTATGGTGATTGATTATTTTGTTTATCTAATCGTTTACAACTTTTCCTCTGTATCGGCTATCAGTAGGTACAAGACCTGTGAATTACTTAGATTTCTATATCTTATGCTTCATTAAATTTTTCCTTGTCAATTTTCTTCTTATGTCACAAAGTAAGATTCTTCCTTGATTGATGCCTTGCATTGTTCAACAAATTTATGTCTTCTTTCATTTCATATACGATTTTCAATTTAGCTCAGTTACTGAAAATGACCTTTGATTTTGTTATACTATTAATTCAAAATTTGGGAATTTTTCTTACATAATCTAAAATAGAAACAACAACCTAAAAAACAACAAATCTTTAAAACTCTTTTTCCTGCATGACTGTACATGTTACGAGACAACCCAATATTGAACCCGGTCTTATAGATCAGACCAATATCTCTTTAACTCTTTTTAACACCATCTTAAAAACTACTACCACCTAGGTTGAACTTGAACGTTCATGGGCAGCCATTGAGTAGGACATTAGCGTCCAGGAATAATTGGAAGCTAGACAAAAACAACTCAGAAATCTGCCATATCGCCTTTTCCCCTAAAGAGTTGTTTTTCCTTTATTTATATCAAAGACCCTCTTTATTTTTGGATTCCTAGACTTTATACTTTCAAGCCTAAAGTATAAAATCTAGAACAACACTACACAAATCTTCTTCGAAGGTGCAATTAAAGGAAAAGAAATGGAGATTCACACTAGACCAGTTTAAGAGAAAACACCATGTCCTTGGGAACCTAGGAAATGAATACCTCAGGCACCGCTAGCACCGAAATATGTGATCATCACACCCAAAATAAAATAACAGAAGCAATACATGAGGAACTATGCATTGGTGGGAAAATTCCTAGGCCTATGGCCCTATAAATGCAATCTTGTCAAATGGATACACCATTGGTGGAAACCTAAACCACACTATGACCTATATCTAGGCTAGAATGGCTTATTTACCATCATATTCCACAATCTAGAAGAGAGAAATTGGATATTTGGTAGGGCACCTTATTTCTTCAACTTAGACGACCTCTTCCTGTGCTTCTAGACATAGAAGTTTAGCCCGAAAAAAGAAGACTTTGCACATGCCTTGGTATCGATCCATCTATACTCCCTACCACATGAGTTATGGCTATAAAATATCCTAACATGCATAGGAAACACCATTTGGGTTTACGTAAAATCCTCAAAGGATACCAAGCATAGAAGGTATACCTCTTATGCTCACATCTGTGTCTATCTCAACATCTCCAAGCCCCTCCCAGGTTACATTTCCCTGGAATATCACGATGAGGATTGGTCTCAAACTATTGAATATGAGCACATACCATTTTTATGTAGAAAATGCCCTGAGCATTGGCATTTTTTCATAAACTATCCTCTAAACACCATTGATATCAATGTCAATAACCCAAAAGCAAGTAAATCAAGGGATGGTTTCACCCAATAGAAACTCCTTTAGTGTCCTTTAGCAAATTCCATAAGACATGGATGATCCGCAACTACCTCCTCAAGAAACTGCGACCCACAACAATGCAAAAGACAGTCTTTCAAACACCCCTGTCTTGGAGATGATCCCCTCCTCTTCCTCTTCCCATGCCAAGGTTAGAGAAGCATCTGATCTTGAAGAAGGAGGTAGTGAAATGAACTTAGAGGAACAATATCTAGTAGGAGTATACCTCGAACACTTAGAACAATCCTATCACAAGTAGGAATTGTACACCATCCCTTCAGATCATATTTTCATGGTTCGTAAGGTATTCCTCAATTCCTAAGTAGGTTTTGCAGACAGATCCAACACTATCTTGGTAATCTATCACATCCAACAGACAAAACAACATAAGCCTCAGAAGGATGAGAAGAAAATGGGAATAAAATCCACCTAGAAGCTCATACAAGAAATTGGTCACTTCATGGTAAAATCACACCAGATACATCTCATCTCTGACAAATTTCCCCCTACCTCTCCATCCTCATCATGAATCTCATCTCTTGGAATATACACGGTCTCAATAGTCATAGTAAGAAAAGGATTCTATGAGATCGTATCATAGTAGAACAACCCCATATTCTTTTACTTCAAGAAACAAAATGTGTAGGGGAAGAAATGAATCAAATCCTCTCCAGATGTTGGAAACAGGGGAAAATAATGACCATCAATTCCAAAGGCATATTTGATGGCTTGACCATTTTCTCGAACCCAAACAATGTGTTGCTTGATAATTGTTTCACTACCATATGGACAATCTCAGTGGAATACCAACTCATTGGATCCAATAAGCCAGGATTCCTTACAAATGTTTATGGCCCATTCACTCCACAGGACAAGATCAAATTCATTCAAAATCTGGATCAGCTAGATAACCTTATCATTTATCATAGTTGGATACTCGGGGGGGGAATGAAACATGGTTTTCCACCTAAAGGAGAAAAGAGGAGAGACTCGTAGACTCAAGGAAAAACGTGGACACTTTCAGGCTTTAATCAATAATCTTTGTCTCATAGATCTAGAAAAAAAAATGGCCTCTTCACCTGGTTGAATCGTCGTTCGAACTCCCAATAGATGGCATGTCGTCTAAATCGATTTCTCATCTCGAAAACCCTCTTGATGGATGGCCTATTGATGAACACTAACATATTGGATACATATGGATCTTACCATTAGCCTATACAACTCTCATTGGACATATATGACTCTCTTGGACAAAATCCCTTTAGATTTAACTGATTTTGGATCAATCATTCAGAGTTCCAAGCCTTGGCCCCGACCTAGTGGGGGGAAGCCTCCATCCCACATGGTTTTGAAATGTTTTGATTTTAGCAAAGACTAAGAAATTTTAAGAAACGTCTTAAGATTTGGAACAAACCGAACTTTAGGAACATTTTTGAAGCCCAGATAAATCTAAACAATCAAATGAAGTTCATCCAGATCCAAATCAAGAATCATGGCCTCACGAAGGAACTCAAAGAGAAATAAAATTTACTCAAACAACAGTTGCAGGAAAGGTGCTCTCAAGAGGAAGTTTTGTGGAGGAACAAATGTCGAATTAAATGGCTTCAAGAGGGGGAACAAAATATGAATTTCTTCCACTGGACGACAATTTAATGGAGAAACAACAATCGCATCATGCACTTGGTCACAGAGAAAGGTCAAATACTCCAAAAACATGAATATCTCGAGTAGGAATTGGTCTCTTATTACCAAGACCTGTTGTCTTAACCCATTGTTGACAGATCTTCCGACATAGAACATATCATCCAACACATTCTCAATCTCATAACTTAGAAGCAGAATGAATCTTTGTATAGACCAATCACTATTGAGGAAGTAGAACTAACTCTGCAAGACACCCCTAAAGATAAATCTCCAAGTTCAGACATCTTCACGATGGATTTATTTCACTTCTCTTGGCCCATGATAAGGGAGGAAGTTTGGGACATCATCGAGGACTCTCAAATATCTCGTCAGGTTCTCCCTAGTCTTAATGCCACTTTCCTAACCCTCATCCCAAAATAATAACAAGTCACTCATCATAAGAAATTCATATCAATTTCTCTTTGCAATGTAATTTATAAGTTGTTAACAAAATTGATTGCTCAACACCTCAAACCCCTCCTTCCCTTCATCATTTCCCCCGAGCAATCAAGATATGTTGAAGGACAAAAAATTCTCGACAATTTCATCCTTTCCCATGAATCCATACACTCTCTTCACAGTACGAGCACTCCAGGTATGTTATTAAAGTTGGATATCTCCATATATTTTGATAAATTAAGTTGGGCTTATATAAAATCTCTTATTCTTTCTTTTGGATTTTCTCATGAATGGGTAGTCTGGATTCTAAATCTCACCTCCTCTACTTTATTCTCCATTCTGATCATTGTTGTTCCTTCCCACCCCTTCTCTCCCTCTCATGGAATACGACAAGGGTATCCCATGTCCCCCTTCCTTTTCATCATCACGGCAGAAGGGCTTAGTTGTTTCATCAAAGCGTCCATTGTTGATAAATCTCTAGCTGGAATCCCCCTTGATGGCATGGATCCCCCAATCTCCCACATCCAGTTTGTTGATTATACCTTAATGTTGAGATCCCCTACCATCTATGAAGCCCTTTGAATCCTTTGTTTCCTTTAAACCTTATGCACAATCTCAGGAATGGAAATTAATACAGAAACATCCTAGCTCTTATTTTTTAACTCCCCCATCCTTGTCCAGCTCCATATTATCAATATCATGGGCTTTACACATAGCTCCCTTCCATCCAAATATCTCAGCATTCCCCTTATCAATAAATCTCTACGAAACATCTCCTGGGAGGGGATCCTTTCCTCCATGGGTAAAATACTCTCCTATTGGACCTTTCGTTCGCTCAACCTTTCTAGTCACCTCATCCTCCTTAAGTTTGTCCTTCAAACCTTTCCCATCTATTCCTTCTCTGCTCTAGCAGCTCCCAGCTTAATTCTAACATCCATCAAAACCCTACACAGAAAATTTCTATGGAAGGGGGGAAAGAATGAGAGGAAAATATCTTTGATTAGCTGGGAAAAGATCTACAAACCAAAATTAAAAGGAGGTCTTGGGTTATGGGACCCAACCATTCTTAACAAAGTTCTCAGTGCTAAGATTTGGTGGAGATGGATAAAGTGATCCAAAGACCTCTGGGCCCGACTTTAGATAAATAAATGTGTTCCATTTATTGCAGAAAAACAACTTATTATATGGAATGAAAACACTATGGGCTCCTTGATCTAGAACGCTACAAAGCAAGGCCACTCTCTGATTGCAGATCATTCTTTCTGGGAAGTACGGAATGGAGGGACAACTTCCTTTTAGTATGAATCTTGGCAACAATGAACCTCTCTATCACAGAACTCCATTGCATACAACCTTCTTTCCCCTACCACACAGGAGTGTCTAATCACAGTCATGAACTACTTGCAAGAGGACTGATCCAAAATTATATTTTAATTACTATGGTTAAGTTTTAAAACATGAGTTCATTTACCACCTAGAAATTGATTGAAAGAAGCATAAACTAATGAGATATCATAGCATCCATAATAAGAAATCAAGATCATAATGTAAGCACAAATATCAAAAAACCATAACAACAAAGTTGTTAATGGAGTTCAGTAAGATTTCCTACGTCTTCGCGCCTTTGTCTTAGTGGGTTAGGCTTTATTATTTCTCTTAAAAGATTCAAAAGTACATCATAGAAGTTTCAAATTGATTACAAACTAGTCTAGTTTTTTTCTTCTCGACCTAAATAACCCAACACAACTGGCATCACTGAAAATGGTTGAGCGTAGCTCCCGAAATTGGTCTGCAAAGCTCCCCTCCTTAATGGCTTCCCTGCATAGAAATTTCTTTGGCTGTCAAATTTCTCAACATTTATCTTATTATGAACATCTTTCATGTTGTTATGAACCCTTGGTTTATGTATATTTTCATTAGGCATCAACCTCACAACTTCCTCCCAATACATAGCCTCAAATCGGCCT
The DNA here is from genome assembly GCA_000966675.3 of Picea glauca. Taxonomy (NCBI): domain Eukaryota; kingdom Viridiplantae; phylum Streptophyta; class Pinopsida; order Pinales; family Pinaceae; genus Picea; species Picea glauca. Next base: position 23,102 of record JZKD02S1889453.1, read on the forward strand.
CCAGATCTCCCAATATTGGGAAAAATCCATTAAAAATAACTGAAAAATGTTTATTATAAGGTAAAAAACCCAAATTTTGGAATATTACGGGGCGCAACCCATTTTCTATGGGCCCTTGGTCACATGTGCTCTTCCATGTGGCCTTGGGCTAGTAATTGGCACCTTGGACCCTCTGGTCTGGGCTCCTGGTCTCATGACGATGGCCCATATGGACACATCCTACACTCCACACGCCCACATAACCATTGTAGCTCTGAGTTTGTAGCCCCTTCTTAGTTAGGGTTGGCCCCCATCGACTAGAGACTATCCCAAACCTCCACCACCTGTCAACTTAAAATAAAATTATGTCGCGTGTTTTAACAAGTCACACAACAGATCGATCGGTCCACCCCCTTTCACGAAGTTGTTGGCGCCCATGGAGGTCAAGGGTTCAAATCCTCCAGAAGCCATAACAAATTTTTAAACTAGTTGACATTGGTAAAATATGGGGTGCCACATGGTGCCCTCTAATTGGGCCACACGTCACCTTTTGATTGGACCATACCACACACTAACCAGCACAATCAGCGTACATTCAATGTACATTCAGCATGTCATTTCACCGTTGTATATCCCAGTCAGCTTCCACGTCATCGTTTGTACATCCCAGTCACCTACCATGTCACCTATCGTACAAGCATGTGTCACGCCACATCATCATTCATACTACACAGTCACCCTACCAAGTCATCATTCGTACACCCCACCTGTCATATGTACTTCCATGTGTCATCCTATCATTGGGCCACGCCATGTATAGACTGCCACGTGTCATTTGTACAGTGTCGCGTGTCAAATATGTACAAGTACCAACTCAGCTTGAAAATGCCAATTTTTGAGTCACACATTTCACCTCCTGGTGATGCCACATCAGCATGATGACTTCATACTGACATCACCTGTCGTACTGTTGACATTAGAAATACGATCTGTTGACTTTGACGAGTTGAATTTTTTACTATTTGGGAAGTCATTTAGAACGTGATAACTTTGCATAAAATGTCCATTTGCGAAAAATATTATATGGTCAAATTCAACATGAAGAGATGGATGCAATGGCGTTGTTTTTGTCTGATTCTGAGAAAATTTATTTTTAGGCCTTCTTGGATCCATTTTGGATCATGCCTCCCCACTAAGACCTTTTGGTCATCCATGTTGTGTCTGTTTCATCACTTGGGTGAGAAAAACAAGGGCACTTACAAGTCTAGTTGGGTCGGGTAGACAAGACAAAGGTTAGTGCATGAGTTAGACAATCCAAGAACATGAAATAAGCAAGTAAATAAACTAAAAACAACTAAGTAAATAAAACTAGAAAACATAAGAAAATTTGAATCAAAATCAATCAACCAAATGATCAAGACTGTGCCACCAATGGATAACTATATTAGTTGGAAAAACACCATACAAAAAGAAGGACTTATGGATCCCCTCTTCCTCCTTGGGAGGGATATTGAGTTCCCTAATGGATAGCTCTTCTTACAATGATAAACTAGAAAGGAAATGGTAAAGAAATACAAGCTTATTCCCTCAACAGGAGAGTGGAATGATCTATTGGAATGCTGCTAGAATGCTCCAAGGAGAAAAGAGGATTCTCAAGGGAGGATTAAAGTAGCATAACAATACTATAAAAATATTAAATTCTTAGAGCACCCATGGCCTCCATTTATAGAATGACTTCAATACATTATTCAACTAGTTCTTGGTGTGAACAAGGAGCCCTTTAGGGCACCCTTTGGTCCTTGACCAGCCCCCCATTCAGATTCAGCTCATATATAAGGGTCAAATCAATTTGGGAGCTGGTCCATAAGTGGTTGAAGGGATGAAAAAAACCATAAATGTGTCTTTCATAGGAGTGCATAGATTTTATCAGACACATTCGCGCATATGGTGCATTGTGCACTCTACGGGCTTCTTTGGCCCGCGCACCATGTGCACGCTTCCTTTAGTGTTTCAGCACATGACAATTTTTTTCCAGTTGGATATTTTTTGCCTCTTGGAAATGCATTTTTGGTGCTACAAATGAACTAATAAGTGTTTGGAACTGTTGCATTTTCGTAACCATTTTCATGCAATGTTGCGGATGAAATTTTAGTGATAACAGATGCCCCCTGATGTGTGAGGTTAGGAGCATACGTATAGCCGAAACACATAAATGTTTCTTCTACTGAGATTACCATTGTAAGGAAGAGTGTTGATAGGAACTGCAATATCAATCTGTCGGAGGGAGAGAGGAAACTGTGGGACCCAAATATTTCTCTAGAAGGAAAAGAAAATCTGTATACAAACCAGGCGGGCATGCCCCATGCTTGTGTCATGTAACTCAAAATGTAAGACAATAACTGAATTTGTATGCTGATGTAGATAATTGCAGCACCCTCTGGGGTGGTTTGATAATGGAAGATGACAATTCTGATGGTGAAGATACTCTGAAAAGAGGTAAGGATGGATGTAATAAGTGTCGATGACTCGTAGGCATTGATGGCCTAACAAATTTAGAGGTCTTCGGCTAGTATAAAACAACTGCAATAGTCGCATAGTAAGACCCATCATAACATGTGAGTTTTTTGAAGTCGAATGTTATGGGGGTCAATGACATTAGAGAGAAATGATGGTTCTCTCTGTGTCATCTGAGACGCCTCATTGTAAAGGTAATGAGAGTCAAGATATTGTCTCCCTTTTGGAAACTGTGTTGATGTCGACAGATAGGGAGACACAACTCCAAGAAGAAAAGGGATTCATGAAATTTGTGGAGACAAGATCAAGAATTGATGGGGAACATGGAAGAAGTCAAAAGGTGGTGAGACTCAAGACTGGCCTTGGTTGGGGGTATGTTTGGAGGATGATTGGCAGCAACCACAAAACGGTATCTAGTGTCAGGGGGGCGACTAGATATGGGGTTAAATTGTGCTAGAGACGTGACAAAGTGGAGAAACTAAGAGATCAAGGGTACATGGACTATGGGATACTCAAGGTTTATGGACGATATCGGATAGTGGATGCCCCAACCAAGGGAGACATGGGTTGGGTTGCCAAAAAATAAGGTTGTCAAGGGTGAAGACAAAAAGAAAAGTAAATGATGGAAATAAAGGCTTTTTACAATTACCAAATAAATAAAGAATTATTTGGGATGAGTGTCCAGATATATAAACGAGTGCCCCAATGAGAGATGGCCTAGCTAGTGAGGGCATAAGTTGTGAAGAGAACTAGTGGAGGGTGGGGGGCCCATGGGTGGGTTTTTGTATGAGGTAAATGAATGGATGGAAATATGTAGATGGGAAAACTGATTGTGGATGAAATGGAGGGTTAATGATACTACTGGGGTGCAGTCAAAACAGAACCAAGATGAGATAACCTGGGAGTCCATTAGGAAATCTAGCAAAATTATGAGAAGGAGTATGTGGCTTATTCTCGGAAATGCATACGAATATTAGGACTCCCATCCCTCAAGGTGAAAGCAACATGATTTTCAAAGTACCAAGGGGGACTATGAATGGGACAACTCATGTGAGGGAGAGTGCTACCGGGTGACAGTACCAAAATAAAGAAGAGATGATGGTACTTTAGAGCCACATGTAGGGACCCTAAAGGAAAATGTCGAAGGGTTTTGACAGGGAGATGCAATTGATATTCAAAGGGAATGATTACATGTTAGTATCAATCATATACCTGAAGGAGCTACGTTGGTTTTTGATGACCAAGTATCTACACACATTAAAACCAAATACCCGATGTGAACGATATCTAAAGATAAAGAACATATAACAATTATTTGATAATTTTGAACATGAGCATGCATACCTAGACGTGATGTGAGAAAAATGCTCCCTCGGGGCTGAGTTCAGATGGTGAACCAGGGAATGTGAATTTGTAGGTAGCGAGACCCTGATCCCGTGGTTAAAGATGTATCGAAAAATAGAGACTCTGAGCTACTGTAATTGAGTGTGGAAATTTGGAAAAAGGGACTATATATGGTTGTGGGGACCACAATACCACCTAATTTGTACCTGCTTCCATAGTTAACTGATGAGAGGATTTGGAGGATATTTGGATATTATTGTACTTTCAGCTAACCAATCCATAATTTGCGAGAGTCAGGTTAGTGGTCCCATCCTCTTGCACACTAGATAGTTTCTATTTCTTGGATAGGGGTTGTATGCATGGCCATACTAGGGTGTTTTTTAGGGGTGGGCCCATCAGTGTGCGGGAGAAGGAAGGATATACATGTTGAGATGTGCAGGTATAATTCCATCTCCCATGTATAATGTCTAGTTATGTTGGACACAACCATGCATAGGGTCGCATAGGTGGAAAATTCAGGCACGCACTAGATGTGTGTCTGTTGGAAATAGAGTTGCACATTTATTGCTTAGAAAACTGTGCATCAATGCACAAATGTGTAGAAAACAGGTGTGCATCAATGTGCACCTGTGGTGGTGAAAGTTGTGCATTGATGTGCAGTTGTTTCTCCGATAGTTGTGCATTGATGTGCACCTATGGAGGGGAAATTTGCACACTGGAGGCGAAGCTAGGGAGTTTTGAAAGTTTGAATCTTTTGGATATGTTTTATAAATGATGAGTGTTGACCAAGAGTTTCTGTGTGAATGCAGGTGATTATTTTTATCATGCTAGTCCATTGGAGGGAGTGGGACTGGGAGAACCTCTAGGAGGCGGTGAGAGAGGAGCCTGGGCTTTAGAGACTCTTGGCAACCTGTGGGATGCTCAAGTTCTTTGATTGCCCACTGATAGGGTCACAGGAGTTCCTGATTTAGTATATGATATCGATGTGGAGCACTAATCTATTGTGCTTCATTGTGTTGGGGCAACAACTGATGTTCTCAGTTGTGGAGGATGTATATTTTTTTACAGGGCTCCCTTTTTGGGGAATGGACCTACCTGCTCACCTCCAGATGTCGGGGTATGTTCGACTGATAGATGTGGCGCATTATTACTGTACGGAGCCAAACCCGATGTCAAGGTCAGTTGTCCATATTGAGGCAATGTATTCACTCTTGCATTAGTGCATTGCAGCCATGATTGTGATGATATACAGATCCTTAGCTACTCACTGGATCACTAGTGGTCAGCTAAGGATTATGCACAGGGTCCTTGATGGGAAATTTTTTGCCTAGAGATTGATTTTTCATGCCTAGATGATAGGGAAGATTCACCGGTGTCGGACCACTAACTCTAGTGATTTTTTGTTTGGATCCATCCTGGTGGCATAGTTCTTGGAGAGGGTGCCCATGCTGCACCCGAGGATTTTGTTTTCTCTTGCAGGGGTGTGAGAGCTTCGACTGATGCAGTGGGATTAGATCTTGGCCTGACATGGATGAGGGGAGGGTGGCCACTATTTTACGAACACCTTGGCACAAGTGTGGCATCACATGCCATAGATCATACTTAGATTCCCATATGGTGGGATGGACTTACGGCATGATCCAGACATGGAGCTTCCTCCTGGAGAGGTTGGGACCAGAGAGGTATGTTGATAGTGTAGCATATGTTTATATGTGTATGGATGTTGATTCTATCATTTTTTTTGTTTTTTTAGATGTGGGGCCTCTAGGCCATGAGGTGGATATGGTTGGAGATTCGTCTCATCAGGGTTCAGTGACACCGCCATGGGCAGAGCCATAGGTAGGAGAGAAATGTCATAGGGATGAGGCTAGTGTGAGGCCAATAGATCAGTTGAGGTCTGGTCAAAGGCATCAGTTCAAAGATCCATGGGCGAGGCCATCACATGTGTCGTAGGCATAGGTCAATGGGGGTATGGATGATCTC
>JZKD02S1889453.1:40835-53003 GCA_000966675.3 Picea glauca
ATACTCCAACTCATGTTTTCCCTGCTTCAATGTATGTCTCTTGAATATATACCTCATCAATATTAGTAGGTCCAAACATAAATACAGTGCTATGAATATGTGCAGGTAAACCTCATATATACTTCATAAAAGTTTATTGGGTATGTAATGGAATGTTTAACATTAATTCCATCTTAGGAAATTCATCTATGTATTCTTGCATTGTTTATCCATTTATTAGTTTAAGACCTTTCCATTCAATTAAATCCTTCTCTTTATAACCCAAAGGATACAATTTCTTTCTAAGTGCAAAAACAAAATCTTTCCATGATGGAAATACATTACCCACTTGTTGCGTGCTATTTTTCAACTTACTCTGCCACCATATGAGTGTTGTGCCTGCAAGACGAAGTGATGCCAGCTTGATTTTAGTTTCCTCATCCTTAATTTGTTTCACATTGCAATAAACTTCCATCTGTTTGACCCAATTATCAAGCCTCTCATCATTGACTTCACCATCATACATGGGAAATTCAAATTTCACATCAAGCTTAAGTAGAGGCATATCATGTTTATATTTATGGGAATTTTTCTTGCGGCAGACTTGGAACTTGTACTTGAAGAAGAAGAAGTTAATGGAGAAGAAGTGGGTGAAGGACAAGGTTTAGGAGTATCCTCTCCTTCTTCACTTTTGTCTTGTTTAGAATATTCCCCTTGGAAAGGCCTCTTCTATTCCAAGTAATCCTCATATAAGACCTTTACCATATCAGACATGGTGAATAAAGTTTTTTGCAACTCGATCTCATTCTGAGAGATTCCTTCTTATGACACCATCTCCTCACTTTGATAAGTCCTCTTTATCGATCCAATATCAGGATCCCTCCCACGATCTTGCCTTCACCAAGATTCAGTTTTTTCCTTGTAATCATGCAAACTCAAAAACCAGTCGTCAACCTACTCTGATACCACTTGATCCGAAATTATCTTTTAAAGACTATGATTAAGTTTTAAAACATGAGTTCATTTACCACTTAGGAATTTATTGAAAGAATAATAAAATAATGAGATATCATAGCATCCATAATAAGAAATTCATATCAGAATGTAAGCACAAAAATCAACAAACCATAACAACAAAGTTTTTAACGAAGTTTGGCAATATTGCCTACATCTCTGGGCCTTTGTCTTAATGGGTGAGGATTTCTTATTTCTCTTAAATTCTTCAAAAGTACATTAGAAAAGTATCAAATGGATTACAAAATGGTCTGGTTTTTTTCTTCTCAACCTCAAGAACCCAGCACAACTGACGGCGCTGAAATTGTTTTAGCGTAGCTCCTGAAATTGGCCCACAAAATTCCCCTCCTCAATGGATTCCCTGCATAAAAATGGATTTGGCTGTCAAATTCCTCAATATTTCTCCTATTTTGAACCTCTCTCATGCTGCTAAGAACCCATGGTTTATGTAGATTTTAAGTGAGAATCAACCTCGCAACTTCCTCCCATAATATGGCCTCAAATCGGGCTCCATATCCCCCAATATTGGGAAAACTCCATTAAAAACAACTGAAAAATATTTATTATAAGGTAAAAAACCCAAAATTTTGAATATTACGGGGTGCAACTCCTTTTCTCTAGGCCCCTGGTTGCATGCGCTCAACCATGTGGCCTCGGGTTGGTAATTGGCGTGCTGGCCCCTCCAGTCTGGGCTCTTAGTCTCATGGAGATGGCCCATATGGCCATTTCCTACACTCCATGTGCCCACATAACCAATGTAGCTCTGAGTCTATAGCCACTATTCGGTCAGGGCTGGCCCCCGCTGACTGTGGCCTATCCCAAACCTCTGCCACCTGTCAACTTAAAATTAAATTTTCCCACGTGTTATAACAATTCACACAACACACCAGTCTGTCAGCCCCCTTTCATGAATTCATTGGAACTCACGAAGGTCAGGGGTTTGAATCCCCTAGAAGCTATAACAAATGTTTAAACTAGCCAACATTGGAAAAATCCGGGGTGCCACGTGGTACCCTCTAATTAGGCCATGTGTCACCCTTTGATTGGACCATACCATATAGTCACTAGAACAGTCAACGTACAGTCAGTGTACATTCAACATGCCACATAACCGTTGTACATCCTATTCAGTTGCCACATCAGCTTCCATACATCCCAGTCACCTGCCTAGTCACTTGCCACATTACCTGCCATATAACCACATGTTGTTCCATGTCATCATCGGTACTGCACATTCACCCTACCACATCATCATCTGTATAGCCTAGTTGTCATCCATAATTCCATGTGTCATCCTATCATTGGGCCACGTGATATACAGACTGCCATGTGTCAAATCCATACAGGTTCCAACTCAGCTGGAAAATGCCAATTTTGAGTGACACGTGTCATCTCTTGGTGATTCCACATCAGCATGATGATTTCATCATGACATGATGTTTATGTCACCTGGAATACTACTGACATCAACAGTATGACCTATTGACTTTGACCAGTTTACTATTTTCATGTTTGGGAAATCGATCATAACATGATAACTTTCGCATACGACATCCATTTGTGAAAAAAATTATATGGATGGAATCAGTGCAACGAGACAGACACACTTGCATTTTTTTTGTATGATTTTGATAAATTTGATTTTTAGGCCTTCCTGGATCAATTTTGGATCAAGGACCCCCCTGGAGCAACATGGGACCATTGGAAGTCCACCTCCACTGAACTCCACACTCTGGTGCACATGGATCTTCATCCTTAGCATGAGTTAACCTTCTCCAGAAAAATAAAAATTCTTCAATGAGAAGACATCTTAATATGGGGGCACTCATCAAGGGGCACCTTCACCAACATAGAAGCTTACAACATAAAGACACTCTCCCACCAACTCCCCCACGAACAAGTTTGGGAGAAAATATGGTTGACCAAGCGCTGGCCAAAAATAAGCACCTTCCTCTAGCTTGGCATGCATAAAGGTATCCTGTAACACACCCGACCCTTGAGTAATTTTCCTAGGGATGGGGCATTCAAACTTTTCATTTTCCTTATTAAAACAAATCCTCCTTTTCTGTCTCTATTGTATTTCTTCTCACCAAGAGATCTCCAATGTTGGTCAGCATGCTCTTATCGGAGTTCCAGAGAAGAATTCATGCTCCAGTGAAGGATATTGGGGCGTTCATCGATTGAGATCCACATAACATCCATGGGAATCCATTTCCAGGTTCTCTCCTCTCGCAAGAAACATCCCTTCATCACCTAAGCGAATGACAAACTCAATATTCATCTAACATACTGACTGTAGAGGGATTGACACTTTGACGCTCCGGTGCTTCGGTACTTCAAGATTTCAGCATTGAACGCCTCTTTACTATCTACGCTTGAGACCTCCATGATTCCAAAACTCCTGAAGTCCCATAAAATTTTCACGTGGCTCCAACCTTCGGGCCTTTTGGTCTCTGTACAATACTACATTCCAAATCCTCTGAATTTTCGAAGTCCTCGACTCCCATAGTTTCGGTCACTTCACCAACCACTTTGTCTAGGAGGGAAAATACCACAGCCTGACACAAAGAAGGTCCAAGGGTGACACATGTCATGTTCCAATAGGCATATAGGTTCTACAAAAATCATTAATCAAGCTGACACCTGGCACATCGATCGTGGGTTCACATCACCCTAGTGATGTGGGATTTCCATGTCACACCAGACTAACAACCTTCTAACATCCCTTGAATCTCACAGTCGAGATCCAGCCATGTGGATACATAGATCCACGACTAACGTTACCTCACAACTACGGCCTTCGAGAGTTTTGAAATGCAAACTCCTCTTTTTTCCTGAATTTGTTCAATGTCGTTCTGAACACAACCCAGATTTGACGGTTAGGAAAATTCCCAAAGCATCCTCTAATCGATGCCTCTCGTTACTTTGGGCTTCGAATATTTTCAACACACCACACCTCAAGTTCCCTGGAGTACCTAGTCTTTGAACTAAAGTATCTAGCGCCACGCGTCCCCTGTATATCGACGATTGAGAGGAAACCCTAAGAATTCATGGATTGACTATCCACATTTATTCGCGACTTTGGCCTTTGGGGAGTTTGGCATTACAACACCCTTGTCCTCCGCAAGCGCTCAATGCCAAGTTGACTATGTCATGAATCCTACGGCTAGGAAAGAACCTGATGGTTCCCTAGATCTATGTTCTTTTTCACTTCATGACTCCAAACTTCGGGAGTTTTGGCTTTACTATATCTCCATTCTCTTGAAGAAGTACTTTTCTAAAGTACCATGTGCGAGTCCCTCCTCATGTATGATCGGACGGTAGGTGGGGCTCCTAATGATCTCCCCAAATATGAGGTTGTCCTTTACTTCATAACTTTGACATTCAGGGAGTTTGATGTTATCGAATTTGCATTCTCCCGAAGTGGTACTTTGTCGAAGTCCCCTCAACGTATATCTAACAGTTGAGGGAACCCCCAAACATTCTTGATCAGTGGCTCTTGTTACTTCACGGTCGGGAGTTGGATCCAGGTTTAGTCAATAATATAGGTTCCTTTAACCACTAGGGAAACTGGCCAACATTGGTCAACCTTATAGGTAATCGTGACTCTCAGTCACCTTCAATCGTTTTGTGACTATTTGGGCCGACAATACTCTGAAGTCCCAGACTTTCAAAGCTCTGAAGCCAAAAGGACTTATCTCCTTTAGGCTTAGCACAGGGCTCCTGGGTGTTGGTCACATGGGTCCTTCTAAACTCTCATGAGTTAAACACATCTTCCACATCATGAATGTTCTCAGAACTTGGGCATGGTGTCTCGATTGCACAACAAGGATTATGAAGGATATATCCTCTCCAGACCGACATGGTCAGATTGATGCAATGTTTTATATCCCATCCCTCCTACATGTTTACATCCCAAAGATGTCTTGAAGGATAAACTAGGACATATAGATGATCAATCAGAAACATAAGTCCATAAGAGGGTAAATGCATACACATAACTTGATAATTTAATATAGAGGCCATTCTTAGATTTATAAATACATACATTCATTCATTCATTCATCCATTTCAAAATAAAAAATATTGAAATACTTATCAGAACCAAAAATTGTGATGCAACTCCTGAAAGGGGTGCTTGTTTCCACTTGACCATAGGTTTAGTCACTCCTAATGGATTTACCACTGGCCACCCCCGAGATAGACCACTATGCTCTAAGAGAGAATTTTATCTTCCGGCTCAGCAACAATCAGGAACGAAGGTTACTCTCTTCCTCCCACATGATCTTGGCAATGGGTTTCTCTATACCAAGAAAGGAGGCATGCCTGAGTATTTCCTCAATCACTCAACACCCTCATTTATCATATTGTACCATAACCCTGCTAGCCACATCCTACAACCAGATCATGTTCATTTCTCAGTTCTTCCTTGAACTTGAGAGCTTATTCCCTCTTCTATGCTTCACTTTGCAACTCTTCCACTACCCACCAAACCTTCCTTTCTTGCCTTCCTCAGAAATATTGCTTTTGGCATGAATTTCTAGTCCATGGTTGGGCATGAAATCCTTTTATATGGGTGCTCTTCCCCATCCCCTCATTAACTCTTGAGGAGGTCTTCCCACCTACCAGTCTAACTATAATTCATCCCTAGGTCATAGGACTGTTCTGGTCCTGAGAAATTAAATCCATCAGGGTACTGGTTTGGTGGGGGCTATATCAACCATTCTTAGTTCCCCTCACCATCTATTTCATATAATCTGTGGTCTATATTGGAAAACCCCTGCTTTCAGTAGTCATGCAACACTTATCCATTTCTATTAATAACAGAAATTGCATTCCTTGACATTTTATATAAAGGTTCATCAAATCAAACATTAACACATATCAAGTTTTCCATAGTCTCTTGGCCAATATATTTATATTTACAAATTGAGGGAAACATGGGTGTTACAATCACCTTCCCATTAAAGGAACATTTTCCTTGATGTTATATCTTTCAATGTGCTCTACATATACATAAGTAAACAAAAAGGGATATCCATGTTTTATGGCATCCTCCATCTCCCACGTAGCCTCATCTGGGCCAAAGTGTTTCCACTACACCTTGATTCTTGCAATGGTTATGTTCCTAAGTGAGGTTTCCTTCCTGTCTAGTATGCATTGAGGTTCTGGAAGGAATTATCCCTCTGGTTCCACCTAAATCATAGACCAGTCAATTATATGATTAGAATCATGTACATATTTATTCAATAATGAAACATGGAAAACATTATGTGCCTTCACTATGGGAGGGAGTGCTAGCCTATAGGCTACAGGTCCCACTCTATCTAAGATTTCAAAGGGTCCACAATACCGGAGTGCCATCTTGGTACAAGCTCCCATTCTCAAGGAACTCTTCCTGGGTCTAATTCTAAGATAGACATGGTCTCATGTCTTGAACTCTCTGGGGGTCCTCTTTCTGTCATGGTAACTCTTCTGTATATCCTGAGTAGTTTTCATATTTTTCTTAATCTAAATTACTTGTTGTTCCATTTATTTTAGCATGTTGGGTCTGATTGTAATTCTATCCACTGGATTACTCGGTCTGATTGGATCATTTCATTGTCTACCATAAAGGTCTTCAAAAAGGCTCATCTTCAATAACTTTTGATAATCGTTGTTGTAAGAAAATTATACCAATGGCAGGTAATCTTCCCACTTATTAGGTTGATGCATTACATGAATCCTTAACATGTATTCTAATATTTGGTTCATTCTTTATTTCTTTCCACCCGTTTGAGGGTAATAGGTTGTGCTAAACAATAATTTAGTCTCAAAATCATCCATTAAGGATTTCCACGAGATTGAAGTAAAATTTGTGTCTCTGATAGATACAATCTCCCTAGGCATGCCATGCAGTCTGAATAGCACCTTGATGAATATGTTGGCAATATCTATTTTCTTGCAAGTTGAATTAACAGGAACAAAGTGAGCATACTTTCTCAATTTGTCCACCACTACCATGATGGCATTATTATTCTTTGCCGATTTTGGTAATACAATGATGGAATCCATGGAGATGGTTTCCCATTTCCATTCTGGAACTGGTAGAGGTTGCAACAACCCTGTTGGGTGCTGGTGTTATTCCTTAACTTGTTGGCATTCTATACACTTAGCTAGATAGTCAACTATGTCATTTTTCAATCCAGGACAATAGAATTGTTTCCTAGTGGTCATGATCATTTTATGATAACATGGATGACCAGTATATGGAATCTTGTGTACTTCATCCATTATGCACCTCTTCAATTCATCACAACTTGGAATATACAATTTGTTTATGTAGGTCCGCAAACCTTCATCCAACATCTGATAGACTCCATACTTTATCCCTGTGGGATATTGCTTTAGGTATGATGTCATAGTATTGAAAAATGCATATGTTTCTTGTGCATTCCTGACTGTCTCCCTGACATCTATTTCACAGGTGCTTACCACTTTTAGGTAAATCATTTTTACACTTATTCTAAGGGCATCCTCCACCCTATTTTATTTTTCTTTGATGTGCTTGATTTCAAAATCAAACTCACTAAGGAGAGTCATCCACCTAGCTTTTCTGGCATTGAGCTTTGGTTGATCAAACAGGTGCCTCAACCCACAATGGTCTATCATAAGTAAAAATATCCTACCCAGGAGGTAATCTCTCCACATTTTTAAGGCATGCACTATGGAAGCCAACTCTAGATCATGTGTCACATAATTGATTTCATGCTCATTCAATTTTCTGGATTCATAGAAAATTACACGTCCTTCTTGCATAAGGATTCTGTTAGCATTGAGAGTCACCCTAATATTGCAGGAGGATGAGCCCAATACGCATTAGATTTTTTGGTGGATTTTGGTTTTATATGAGTGGAGGTCAATGGACAAAACTCAATATATGAATGATTTTCAACACAGAACTGGATAAGAAATCCATAGGGAAGTGACGACCATAACTAACTTCAGTCAGTGATTTGAGTTTAAGTGTGAAAAGAGGGAAGAATTAGTAAGAAATGTGGCCAAGACTATTATGGGCATTAGGCCTTCAAGCAGCTTGGAGAAGAAAAACTCAGACTCAATATCACTCTTAAGTTCAAGCTTCAGACACTGAAATATGTCCAGACAACACAGTCACAATAGCACAATGATCAAACCTACATTACCATGTAGCTACAATAACTCGAAGGATCCTCCATGCCCAAGACATTCACTGTAAGAGGGGAAAATATCACAAGGATGTTGACTAAAAATGGTCACGATACCAATGCAATCAAACCTACATTACAACAGCATAACAACCCTCGATTGGATCCTCCATGCCCGAGTGTTTTAGCACAATTTTTACATAGAGATGGAAAGAGGTTGAATTATGTTAATCTAAAAGTCTCAAATCCGATACATAACTACAGAAGAATTCTAGCATAAAAACATTACAAAATAGGGAGCTCTACTTAACCAGTTGATGACCTTAACAAAATATCGAAACTAAATATTTATACTCAGAATAATTCGCCACTACCAGGAGTGTGACCTCGCCACTACAATCAAAGCTTTGCGTCAGTCACTTCTTTTTTCAAACTGAATGTGCACCCCTCTGTCAGATGTGAGCTCATATCGACATGCATATTGCAAGAGAAACTACCCACAGGGGTACCACGGACTGATGGTTTAGTCCCCAGGATCGGTCCTTCCATGCCTTCCATTCATGGATTGAGCCATGGTTTCAACCACCGACTCTACTTTCACTAATTTCCTTTTATTTGGAAATAAGTGAGGTTAAATGCTCAGGTGGGTGGCCACGTGGTTCTCTCAGATAGGGCACCATATAAACATGTGATTGCGGGGCCATTGATCTGGTCACACTCTGAGATTGGGGCGCACCAGCTATATTTAGTGCTACTGCCAAATATATTCACCCACCGACTTGAGGATCTTCCAAAGAGTGATTTGGGATGGGGTGCTACCTTCGGCGTTGAACTATAACACCTCCCGTAGGATGATCTAACATGGAGTCCTAAAGCCACCATGTTGATGTGTCAAAGACAGAGAGGTGACAAGTGTCACTCGAAAACATGCTAGAGGCATGTCTGAGAATGCTTGAAAAGAGTGCCTAGTGTCAACGCTAGGTGGATTCCATGCGTCTTGTTTCTCTAGGGATCGGGTGCTAGCTCCTTCTCCTTCAACCCCTTTTCAAATGTGACCTCGATCTGTGACCTAGCACTTGTCCCATATGAATATTCTAGATTTCTCACTTTGGGAGTCTCCTCATCATTCGTCTCTAGACTTCCCGATACCCAAGTCAGTGAAATCACCTTGCTCAGACTGATGGTCAGATCTGCTTCGCGATCAACGGATGCGATTTCTTCTTTGGGAATCCAAATAGGCCATATCCATGTGATGGCCACCAACCTTTCCTTCTATACCCGACTTCCATATGACCTCGTGTTGTGACCCTGGGCCCACTCTCTGAGTGCTTCGTGAATTTTCACTATCAGAAACTTATGCATTTCTCCCAACAAACCTCTGATTCATGAAACTGTGAATCAATTGATCTATATCCACGTGCCCTTCTGGATCGGACGATCCAGCTTGAATTCTCATTTCGTGATTTGGGACCCCGGGACTTCAATACTTCACTGGCTTCTGCACTTCGGAACTCAAGAAAATTTCACATCCCTCACTTCAGATTTTCCGAAATAAATTTCTTCACAACTCAGATCTAGTGCCACATGTCCTGCTGGATCGAATGGTCTGTGCTAATTTTGGGTTTCGGGATTTTGGAACTTTATGAAAAACTTTAACAGCATTTTGAACTCCCTATCCCCACGATAATCGTCCACCATTGATCTCTCTCAATAAGATCCACGAACCAGATTTAATATTTTCCTAACCTTTGATCTCGGGCTTTTGCTTCGGCACTGATATTTGAGAACCTTTTAGATTTTTAACACCCGTGAGATACCGATATAAAATCCACATGGAATCCCAGCCATTGGGAGTTGAACTTACCTATTTTCTTGATCTAAGTCTGGAATGGGTTGCTCTGATTGCTGCACCTTGAGCCCACGACTGTAGCTTGTATAAACAAATACTTAGATGACTGGTTCGGGGCTCAGAAAGACAAAGGACGAGTGACTAAGGAAAAGAGGAAAGTGATCAACCTTAGAGGAAATAGAAAATTTTAGGGTCAAGACTTCTCAGGTAAGACAACAAGGAAAAATAGGTCGTTCAAACAAACGAGGGAAAACAGAGAGAAATTTACAAGTCAAAGGGGAAAAACTTAAGATTTGGTCTGCAAAAAGGAGAGAGACAGGGAAAAATCACAAACTTAGGTAGAAATCACAAACCCACAAGAATCCAACAATTTCATGTGATAACATTTGGCTCCACAGGGGATGGCATGTTGCCTGAGAGTTGCCAATAACACGTAGCTCCAGTGCCTTGGCTTTGGGTTATGGAGTCTTTTATTGAAAACGAAAAACTAAAAACAAAAATCAACACAAAATAGAAGTGTTATTCACAATGGTGGGACGTCGGTCATAGCCTAAACAAAACATTTCTTCATAAAATGCCCATTGACAGGGCCACCAAAAATCTCAGCAGCCTCCAAGTTCTGCACCTTATAAGTATTATTCAGAAATATCTCAAAAATCTTGAAGGGACCGATCCACAAGGCTTCAAATTTTACATGTTTCCTTGTCTTGTTTGGGGGAATCCCACTTGAGCACTAGATCCCCCAGTTGTAAATTCTCCTTTCTTGTGCTCTTGTCAAAATATTGCTTCATTTTTTGTTGATGCAATTGTGCTTTGTCAAGCAACTGCTCCTTGGTCTGTTGCACTTCTACCAGCTGCAGTATACTCTTGACCATGTCATCAGGTTATCCTTGGTAGTCCTGGAGGAACTTTTCCATGGGAAAAGAGAGTTGAGTAGGAAAAACGGCCTCGGCCCCATAAACCAATTGAAAAGGAGAGGTGCCTAGTGAACTTTTTGTTGTGATCCGGTTAGCCCATAATGCAAACTTCAGCTTTGAATCCCAGGCTTTCTTGTTCTCTTCTAACAACTTATTGATTATTTTTATAAGGCTCGTGTTAGAAGAATTTCCTAATCCATTTCCTTTAGGGTAGTAGGGAGTAGAGTGGACTAGTGTGATCCCATAATTCTCATAGAAATTAATTAATGGCTCAGCCCTGAAAGAGGTGGCATTGTCTGTAATGATCCTGCTTGGACAGCCAAATCTGGACATGATGTCTTCAAGGAAATTTATGATTATCTTATGGGAGGCACTCCTTGTGGGGATGGCTTCTATCCATTTGGTAAAATAATTAGTGGCATTCAAAATCCACCTATGCTCGCCACTTGAGGCTAGGTGTATTTCTCTAATGAAATCAAGACTCCACTGATGAAAAGGTCCAGAAATTGTTACAGGCTTCAATGGAAAAGATCTGAGATGCTTCCTTCTAGCAAACTTTTGACACTTGGTGCAGGCTCCAATCTTTGCGCAAACATCAATGAAAAGGTTGGGCCAAAATTACCTAGCTCTACGGATCTTGTAAGTTATGGTCCTCCAAAAATGATGTCCCCCACATGAGCTATCATGAAAATCAGTCATAGCCTTTTGGGATTCTTGTGGGTCTAGACACCTTAATATAAATCCGAGAGGATCCTTCTAGTACAAGATTTGATCGATGATACAATACATAATTGCTTTGAGTTTCAGAGATCTCACCTTGTTTTTGTCCAAACCATCAAGAGGCATCAAACTGTGCAGGAAGTATATGATGCCTTTATACCAAGTGCATTCTGCTAAGTTGGGGTTGATATGAGAGTCTTCACCATCAATGTTAGCTTGCTAACTTTCTGAGTCTACATTCATGAGATTAACCCCAAATTGCTTGCAATTTGCTGCAGCCAATAACCTGCCTAAACCTTGGCCTTTCACTAATTTGGTGGGTTTGATTTCCAAGTCGAACTCTAAAATTTTGGAAATCCACTTGCTTCTCTTCCCATCAATAACAATTTGGATCATAATCTCCTTTATTGAGGTCGAGGGGACATATGCAATAATTTTTGAATGAAAAATATAGACCCTGAAAGCCTTGAGGGATTTCACCAAATCATAATCTTTCTTCTCCATGATATCATATCTTTTTTTT